>CM056377.1:17623326-17965826 GCA_029718625.1 Synaphobranchus kaupii | reverse complement strand
GTACTGGAGCCCCGGGCCATTAGACTGCAGGCCACTCAGTGGCTGTTGGGGTTTCATTTAAAAATGATTAGTTAAAATGGATTTAGCTAAAACAGATTGCGCTTTATTAAAAGTGTGAAAAACAGTTCTCGTTCTTCTTTTCTGTTTCTGCGTGTTTGCTGTTTTGTGTTGTTTATAATGTGTGATTTCCAAATGCAAATGCCAGTTCAATGAAGTTAAAACAAGACAAGAGATCTAGTGGGACCGCGGTCATATCAGAAGCCCCATTCACTTCTGTCACGGCCTGTATGAGATACACTTACCTTCCAGGATATCACTAAGTTATCGTGCTCTGTTCCAACTCCTTGGACTGCAGTGGGGTTGTCATCAGGTGCTGAAGAACGAGACAACGTTAGGATTGGCTGGGAAACGACACATCTGCCGCTAAACTGAATACACGTACATTTAACAGACTTTCGTATTTAAGGATGCACATTACATATATTTCTCACTATCAATTGGTTAATGGTCACTGCCAGACCAGTTAATCAGTTCCTTGGCTATTGGAGTGTCAATGTGAGCAGAAACAAGGACACAGGAAGTGCTATAATCAGCTTCCCCTTAAGCACAGTCTAACTATCCTAACAAACACATTCTATGAACCTTATGAAATTTATATATGCAAGTACATATTTCAAATCCATGTGATTTAAAAAGGTTGGGGTTGGGCTGCTATAAAAGGGGGTTGGAGCTGAGGGAGTCTCGGTAGTCTGAATGAGGTGGGTCTTCAGATAGGAGATGATCAGCGGTTCCTCTGTTCTGACTGCTGCTTGAAGCTCATTCGACCACCAGGGGGAGCCAGAACACAGTTCACACGCCAAGGGATAATAAAACAGGGATAGGACATTGATGTCATCACTTTTTTAATAGAAACCAGAGGAGCTCTCCACCAATCACAGGGTACGTTGGTAAGAACAATTGCACAAAGCCAACAGTAATCGGTGGATACCTTCTGGCTATATGCTAAACAGCCATCAAGGGTCACCAATCACTGGAGTTGTTTTGTTGTTCTTAACAATGTCCTCTCTGATTGGTGGAGCTTCTCTCTGGTTTCCCTGCATGAGACATAGGAAGTGGCAGCACGTAAAGTTATGTTCCTGGCACATTTCAAAGCCTTACCTGCTGGGTCAGTCTTGTACTGGCGTGAGGGGTAGCTGGGCTGGCTGGTGCCCACCCAGTTGACTGCCAGCACTCTGAAGGCATAGTGCACGTAGGGGGATAGCTTCAGGTGGGCGGTGGTCTTGGTTCCCGGGACCTCGGTCAGGTTGTGCCAGACCCCGGGCCAGTGAAGTGCGTCTTCATACTGAATGACAAACTCTGCAGAGTGGAGAAAATCCTAAGCTGGATGCTCCAGTTTCTTTATCATGTGTCTTAATGGAAATAGCCACAGAAACTCTGGATATAAGGGTTTAGTGAGGACACATACACTGGTTATTAGGGCTTTGTTAGGTCACACACTCTGGATATAAGGGTTTTGTGAGGACACATACACTGGTTATTATGGTTTGTTAGGTCACACACTCTGGACATATGGGTTTTGTCAGAGCACATATTCCTGATATAAGGACTTTGTTAGGTCACATACACTGGGTATAATGGCTTTCTTAGGTCACATACTCTAAATACACTGGCTTTGTCAAAACACATATGCCTGACATAAGGGCTTTGCTCACATATTCTGGATATAAGGGATTCATCAGGACACATACTCCTGCCATAAAGGCTTTGTTAGGTCACACACTCTGGATATAAGTGTTTTGTGAGGACACATACACTGGTGATAAGGGCTTTCTTAGGTCACACACTCTGGATATAAGGATTTTGTTAGAGCGCATACTGCTGATATAAGGACTTTGTTAGGTCACATACTCTGAATGGGGCTGTTATGCTCATCTCCGGATATCCAGGTGAGCTGCACACTTCTTGCCCCCTGGTCGGTCAGGTCCAGGTCAGTCGGGGGGTCCGGTTGTTCTGGAAAATAATCTGCTTTCAGCGAGGCGGGATGGGGTAACAACTTTGCATTCATTCACTACAGCGCCGACAAATGAGTCTCATTTTCACATCAAGCAATGAGTAGGAACATAATCTAAAGACAATGCATGAATGAATGAATGATTAGGATTCAGTTTAAAACTTTTTTGTCCTTGTTGAAAAATGATCAATACAGTTTTATGCACTGTATTGATAATTTAGTTTTATTTTATTGAAAATTAACCTGATAGAAATCTTATAATTTAAAAGTTTCAAGGACTACAGATTATTGATAGCACTGACTGAGGGCTCTGTGTGCTTGAAAAAACCATGATGCACTAGCATAAGAAAATGAAGAGCCAGGTGGATGTTTTTTTAAATTCACAATGAAACAGCAGCATGCAGTTTCTTTGAAATGGACAGGATGAGATGTCACATTCTGGACTGACCAATGAGCTGCCGCCATTTAAATGTGACAGATAAACCAAACCAATCACTGATCCCCATCAGTCCATCAGTTTCTCTGATACAGAGTTAAACATCTTTACTGTTCCTGAAAGTACTGAGTTTATTTAGCTTTATCTAGTGTTTCCACAACTAATTTGGCATCTGCAAAATCACAACAAAATAGGCAAAATACCAGCTGAAATCAGCACAGAATTATTCCAGCCAGCTATGGGTATACATATCAGTGACAGCTGCTATAGGCGCACAAACATCAGTATTTCCCCCAGTATTTCTGTGCTAGCTACAAGTAACATAAATATCAGTATCTACGCTAGCTACAAGTAACATGAATATCAGTAGGCCTATCTGTGCTAGCTACAAGTAACATAAATATCAGTATCTATGCTAGCTACAAGTAACATAAATATCAGTATCTGTGCTAGCTACAAGTAACATAAATATCAGTATCTATGCTAGCTATAAGTAACATGAATATCAGTATCTATGCTAGCTACAAGTAACATAAATATCAGTATCTGTGCTAGCTACAAGTAACATGAATACTACTATCTGCGATAGCTACAAGTAACATAAATATCAGCATCTATGCTAGCTACAAGTAACATAAATATTGGTTTCTGTGCTAGCCACAAGTAACACAAATATCAGTATCTGTGCTAGCTACAAGTAACATAAATATCGGTATCTGTGCTAGATACAAGTAACATAAATATCGGTATCCGTTCTAGCTGCAAGTCACATAAATATCTGTATCTGTGCTAGTTACAAGTATCATAAAAATCAGTATCTGCCAGCTACAGGTTCACATCAGAGAGGTTGATGCAGAAATAAAAGTTACATTTAAAGAGAATGAAAGCAGTGGACATTCAGGGCAGGGACGGCCTGTGAGCTGTGAGAATGTCTGCCACCCACTCGGTGACCGTAGTGCTGGTGACACACGCACACAGTGAATGAAGTGGACGTGACAGGGACACAGCATGCTTGAGGAAAAACAAAGAGAGAGGAATGGCTCCCAAAACGCAAGCCAAAGGGAATGGGGCAGGACGGGCCTGGCCACGCCCGCATGCTGTAGGTTTACCGTAGACAACAGTTGGAGTCGGGGTAGCCTCTGGCGCGAGGAGGGCAGGAGTAAGGTAGGAGTTAGTGGTTAGTAACCAAGAGTAGTTTTCTACAGAAAGCAGCGAGGACTTTATAATTCAGCACCGTGTTACTGCATCTATAGCATTGTCATAATTAGGCCTTTCATAAGGCAGGCTTCATATCAAGCGTGTGAAGTTCTGTGCCCCTTTGCCCAGGAGTTATAGTCTGTGATTTAGATGCATCCATATAAAATAACTCACCTTTAACCACATTTAGGAACTGGGCTTATTTTACTGTGTTGTTTGCACAAGGAACAAGATCAGAAACAACTTGTACAAATTTCCAGAGAAGGGGGGCGTACCGACAACCGTAAGCATGGCGCTGGCGGAGTCCTGGTCCAGGGTGGTGTTCATGATGCAGGTGTAAGTGCCCGCATCGTTCTCCGTCACGTCATTGATGGTCAGGCTCTCCGAGTCCACCACAAACCTGCTCATGGAAGCAGAACATTCTCACCTGAGCCACCGTTATCTCCTTCGCCACCTGTAAATTGCTTTCAGTTGTGCTAACTGTGTGAAAATGATGTTTAAATTGTGTGTAAATTGCATTTGAATTGTGTTTAAATTGTTTAAATTGCGTGTAAATTGTGCTTGAATTGTGTTTAAATTGTGCAAACTGTGTTTAAATTGTTTGAATTGTGGTTAAATAATTTAAATTACATGTAAATTGTGTTTAAATTGTGCAAATTGCATTTGAATAGTTAAATAGCTTACATTTTGTGTAAAGTGTTTAAATTGTGTGTAAACTGTGTTTAAATTACACACCTCTCATCATCAGGCAGTTCCCCGTCGTCCTTCAGCCAGATCATGGTAGGGGTCAGGCTGGGGTCGTGCTTCACCTTGCACTCAAAGTGGGCGTGTTGACTCCTCTGGACCACCTTATACTCTGGCTGCTTGAGAATCCTGGTGGGTTCTGGTAGGAGACAGTCAGTCAGTCATCATGGCTGCAGTAAAGCACCTAGTTTCTGTATGATCTCCGTGAAAGGGACCTTAGGTCAATAAATGCATAAAGCACTTGTGTCATCTCAAGGAGATAAATGTGGGGGTAAAAAACAGCATCACGTATCTTTCCCTTGCACACAATCAGCTGGGCCAAATCAGCTGCGTTTTATTTCAAGTTTAACAACATAAAGGGTGAGAGTTTGATTGTGTTAATCTGAGTATAAATGTAACAGTGTCTTGCCTGAAATTCACACAGAGAAAACTAATTTCACAGGCTAACGAGGAATTCATTTCCTAGTCTTAGCCAAGAGAAAGAACTTGTCCTGGGGTAATTTACAGTCCTTGTGGATGCCATTGGCTCGTCCCTCACCTTTGACCTCCAGGAAGACGTGGTTCTCCTTGTTGCCCAGAGAGTTCATGGCCACGCAGGTGTACTTGCCGCTGTTGAGCGTCTGGGCCACGTGGATCTCCAGGGTCCCGTTCTTGTGGAAGACGTAAGGGTCCCCGTCCAGAACGCTGGTCTGGCTGTCTTTGAACCTTCGGGAGAGACACGGGGGTGGGGGTGTTAGACCCGTCGTGCGAGGCCTAGCACCGGGGCTCATGCTCCATTGCATGTACACTTTTTGTAGAACGGAATGCAAAGTAGCAGCCGCTGGAAACGAGTCACAAAATGAGAGTTCAAACTGGATACAGAAATAGTGCCTTGGCATCTGATTGGATGGGGGCAGCGCTTCGGATACTGAATGGATGTCCTCTGGGCACAGGGGCCACCGCCACACCCTTCCAGTGTGATAAAAGAGAACCGCATAAAACCGCATAAACGAGAATCACGCCTTCTGAACATTTCTATCAGGTAAACATTTCATTCCCTCGGCCGGCTGTGCAATAAAGCTTTCCTGTCTCCCCTGCATCTGTCTCTTTCTTCATAACATTGGAGGCTACACTTCGCTGAGTTTAATTCCCCTCTGTGATGTGGAATTAGCAGTGGCGCGTTTACCATGTGATGTTTGGTGTCGGGGACCCAAAGGAGGCGCAGTCCAGCAAGGCGGGGTTGTTCCTGATCACCTGGTAGACTTTGTTGGGCTGAGTCAGGACCCTGGGAGGCTCGGCTGCAGGGGCGGAAGATGCTGAGGTTATGACCCAATCAGACGCACGGCTGCAATGACGAGCACCTGACAGCCACAGGCTGGGTGCAGGTACTTTTACCTTGGTGTTGCTGAATTTGAAATGAACTGCTCTCAATGGAATTAATATGTCAATAAAGCACAGACCGCGGTACACCTAAATGTAATTTCAGTTCATACCTTAGTATCATTTTATACCTACAATGTTACGTACCACTGGGCCATAGAGGCGAGGGGAATGAACTAGCAAGAATATTTTGTATTTAACACTGACTGTACAAACATAAACATGAATAAAAACAACAGAATGACCCAACACTTTGACTGAACAACCCTGAACATTAAAAGAAACAACCTTATGACCACATGTTTTGACCGCACAAACCTCATCATTAAAAGAAACAATAAAAGGACCCAACGCTTTGACTGCACAATCCTCAGCGTTACCTCTAGCATGAATGCAGCCTGTGGAGCCACAACAATATAAAAGCATCTGCCATGCTGAGAGATGAACAGGTGAGCACCCAGCGAACAGCCACAGCCTGTACTCACCGAGCACGTTGACGAAAGCATTGGCCAGCAGGTAGCCGTGCTCGTTGGAGGCGTTGCACTGGTAGACCGCGCTGGACCCCGTCTGGATGTCCGAGAAGATGATGGTGTCATCCTCCACCTTCCTGCTTGGGTCTTTGGGCGTATCTATCAAGAGATCACAGTCTATATACACATACTGTATATACTGTATATATACATACACACACATTCATCTCGTTCTTCCCCACACTCTGGTATTTATTTATTTCTACACTACTTTGTGGGGGTTTATGCCGGGTTAAAACTGTGAAGTGTATTATAACTTCATTGTAAAATAAAATTTGATTTAATGTGTTCTTACTAACTTGTATTAAAAACATTGTGTCATTGAACACTGTATTGATGCACAATCAATTTTTCAACAGAGTTATATCAGCGATGTACTTTATAAGTATATCAGCGATGTACTTTATGCGCTCTGTTCTGGCTCTTAATCACCCTTGTCTTGTGGCGTTTGGCTCTGTCTAACATAATGGGCTTTCTGTGATTGACTGAAGAATAAGTTGACAAATCTAGCAAGATGAGATATGGTTGGGGGGGGGGGGGGGTCGACTCACTCTCTATGGGGATGCCGTTCATGAACCAGGTGATCACCGGTTTGGGTTTCCCACTCGCTCGGCAGATGAGAACCCCGTTTTCTTTGGGGGCCAGGATGAGATTCCTGGGGGCACTTATCCAGTAGGGAGAAGCTGTGTGGAGCAGACGGAGTGTTGGGGGGTTACTGCCAACCAGGGCGTGGAAGGCTTAAATAATTCAATCACTTTATTTCAAGTGTTCATTAAGCCACAAGAGAAAGACATACATTTACTTTGTCCGAATATATGTCATCACAGCATATGCTTTCCTTAGTTTTTTATTTATAACACATCTATTTAAATAATGAGAATTTTGACTGCACGGGGGTCTCGAGTGTAAAGAAATAAGAGAATAAAGTGCGCTGAGAATACAGTGTTGAACCTTTGACAATAACGGTGATGATGTGGTGGATGGAGGCCAGGCGGTTCCGCGCGGTGCAGCGGTAGTCCCCAGAGTCTGCCTCTGTCACGCCCACGATCCGCAGAACCTTCTGGAAGCTGTGGAAGGAGGTCCGCCCGCTGGGGAGGTCCCCGCTCTCTTTCTGCCAGGATATTTCTGGAGTTGGCCTTATCACCCGTCAAACAGAGAGCACTGTCAGAGTCTGCAAGCTGCTGCAGGTTTCCAGGCATAGTAGTAAAAATAATAACTATTTAAAAGATAATAATAAGAAGAAACTATTTGCATACCACCCTTCATACAATATAATTCAGGCACAAAGTCGGAGTAGGTCACACAAATAAATAAGTAAGCAAATGAAAAAAAGCTCAATAAATAAGAGATTAATTCTAAAGGTACTGAAAATGCATAAATTTCAACTGACATAGGAGCTGTAAAATAGCACTATATGAAAGCATATAAGTGATTTATAGTAGAAAAATAATGAAAGTATTCAAGCACAATCATTTCATAAGTATAGGAGTGTGAAGTTACAGGCCTCATTAAAAAATTTTTATAACTTAAATGAATGCGTTTGCCATTAAATTCTGTGTTGTATAAAGTGCTGGTCTAAAGTCTACAGTTAAGGACAACAAAAGGCATTGATATTCAAACAAACTCAGCTAGCACTTTGACATTTCCACCACACACAGTTCATTGCGTTTGTGACGTCACTGCTCAATGCTGATCATGCAGGCCGGACCCAGACTCACAGGCCCTCTGCGATACACTCCAGCTCCAGGACCTGGCCCCTCAGGACCGTCTTGGTGCTGCTGGCTCCGGTCGGGACCTGGAAGGTGGGCTTCCTGTCTCCCACGGGACCCTCTGTTGAGGGAGGGACACAGAGGGTATGAGAATGGCCCCTCCTCCGGCCTTCCACGAAATACACAGCTCTGGGACAGGCCCCCCTCTCCCAAACGCAGCGCTACGGCTCCGTCCCAACGCCTCAATTTATATTCGTACTGGCGCTTTTCACTAAATTCCCATTTCATGAAGATTTCCCATAACAATACAATGAATTACAACTTAATGAGGACAGAAATAATGTCACTCAGGGATAATGTGCAGAGAGAAGATCAGTCTTTTTTCTCTCAGTCTCTTCCTCTCCTGCACTGTAACTGTAACCTTGTCATGGTTGAGAGGCTTTTGACCCTGAGGGCTATGCCAGAGGGGGTTTACACCCAAACCGGACAGGTCCAAGGGTAGGAGGCAGAGGAAGCAGTCCCTGTCCCTCCAGGTTGGGGTTGGGTGTGGGTAACTACCCCACCCCCACCACACCCCAGAAAAAAAGTAAGTTTTAAAAACATTGACGTCTTGAAAGCAAAATATAGGGGACATTCTTCAATGGTCTATGCTCGTGAAGAGCCAAGGGTTTAAGAAGTACGAAGTCTTTTTTCTGACATACATTTTCTCTAAAATATTTTTATATTGGAAATAAAACATTACTGAAAACTGCAGCGAGGACAGTGCAGCCTTTTTAAGATGCAGGCTGAAACTAGTAATAAAAAACCCTGCGGTACAATGGCTCCTGCGTCTGGGATAGAAACGTTTCCTCGTCCTTTTGAAAACGTTTCTGCCTCCTCAGCATCCAGACAGAGTTTGAGACAGTCACTCTTTTAATTCCGACTGGAGGCTTCAGAAGGTTTGCCGTGAAGTCAAAGTGAACATCTTCGGACGCTTCTTCAACATGCTGCACGATTGGGACACCTTTTGTCTGATTTTAACTTCTGAGATACGGCTGGTGTTAGGCGTGCAAGCAGCTTCCATCCCTTGTGACATTAATGTTAGTAAAGTGCAGAGAAGCTGTGGTGAAATATTGTAGCAACTTTTTTACAACCTTTATTCTTTGACACTCAGAGCAGTTGCATTGTAAGTGATGTTTTTCCCAGGAAGATATTTTAAGCCTGACAAAATCGTGACAACACACCATTTTTCTAACTTTCCAGTGCATTTTCTAGGTTGTGGAAACTCTGAGAAACCTTGTATTCTCATGTTTTTTTGCATTGCAAACACATCCTAAACATAGTATATTTGGGTTATATTTATATTTGGTGTGGAAAGAAAGAGGCTGTAAAAAGCTGCTGTGACCTTTTTAATTCACCACAACCTTACTGCAACGTTGTAAAACGTTGCAAAAACGTTGTGTGCTAGCTGCACTTTCAGCACATATGGTGTTTCACCCAGTGGGTGTCAGCTTTGGAAAAAGATGCTGGAGGAAACATGAAAGAGGGAAACGTGTTTGAAGGCGGGGCGAGATCAGACTGTGCTTTTCTAGCCTTCTGCATTTACTTTTCAGCTCCTCCTCGAAGCCAGCGGAAGGATGAAGAAGGGACTAAATATAATGCTTGAGAGACCAGCCAAAGGATCTCATGGAACCAGGTTCTTCTAAAATGGCCACTGGTTCAGTTGTTAACTTGTTAAGGAATACAAATGAATTTTGTCACAGATGTTTTACAGACTATTATTATAAGCTTAGATATCATTGAATGTGAGAGAAATATGAATTTTTTTCAGTAATGAAAAAGGACATTTCCATATCCAGATTTTCTGGGCAGCATTTGTTCTGAATTTACATACTGCAAGCTATAGTGCAGTACAATATTGCACTGAACGTTTTTAGACCAAAGTCATGTCTAAAGTCATAAACGTTTTATGTTATAAATGTCCTTGTTTCATTTAGGAAGTGGAGAAGGAGGAAGATAAGTCGTAAAAGAATGGCTAATAAATCAAGACTAACAGAGAGGAAGTACAGAGTAGTTGAATTATTGTAGTTGTAGTTATTCTGTTGAATAATGGTCAAAGATGAGGCAAAAATTGGGGTTAATGTCAAGAGATCGATTTCTAAGTTTGTTAAATCGGGAGAGGGAGGGAGTATCCATTATGGGGGCGCCATCACTCACCACCAAAAAAATCAGTGTCATTCAACAAAGCTGCCATTGTCTCATTGATTGCATCCACTGTAACACAACAAAAAATAATAAGCATGCAAGACCACACACTGAACACACAAACACTCATAAATACAGCAACTTACAAGAACATGACAAAATAAATTAAATTGTGCAACAAAGTACATAATCACAGGATAGCGTGGGCACTGCTGACCAAAATATGTCAATGGGTCACAACAGGAAACGGCGGTTCGGACCTTCACTGCCTGAGCAGTTCTGCTGTTGAAAGTGGTGACTCGTGGCAGGGAATCTAAAAGCTTACAAAAGCCATAAAAGGTAGAGCCACTCTTGTGGGGGGAAGTCATACTCACTGTTGAGCACTTTGACAGATATGGGCTGCTTCTGCTGAATGGTCTGGGTGTGTGGGAAGCGGGCGTAGCAGATGTAGTCGCTGCGCGAATCCGAGCTCAGGGCGTTGGAGAAGTAGAGGTCCCCATTCAGCGCCTGCGAGACTCGGGCGTTCTGGGGCAGCTTCTGGAAATCTAGAGGGGAAAAGGTGGGAAAACAGAGACACAGCTAATAACTGCCATAAATATACATGTGAGATACCGGAGTAACTGAGTTATAATAGCATATATGCATTATAATATAAATACTATATAAATCATAAAGAATAAGTAATACTATTCATGTAATACCATCTGTTTTAACATTGAAAATGAATCCTGTACTTATAATAAAAAAACCATATCCTAGTAATTAAAGTGTAAATTATCCATAATGCTTTACATATTATGAATCACCATAAATATGTGAGATACCTAAGTTATAATATATCCTCCCAAGACCTGGCAATAAATTTCTGTCCCATGTAGAGGACATGAGTCTCTGGTCTTAATCTCAAGAACGACATTCTACTATGCTGAAACCTACACTACAAGGGACATTCAATAAAAATAAAATCAATAATATGTTTGAAAATATTTTCACTGCAACATGTTTTTTGTCATCCAAGACAATTATTATGTCAAAAAATGTAAATACTTAAACGTGTTTTCTTCTGGGTCTCAGGAGGGTAAATGCACTATAATATAAAATGCAATATAAATTATACAGGATAACTAATACGATCCATGCAATATCATCCGCTTTAACATCAAAACTTAAAATCCGAGTAATTAAGGGATTAATTGTCCGTAACACCACAGATGTATATTGAGCCATGTGTATAATATGGCGCCCAATCGCGCAATGAATCAGTGACAACAGCATTAGTCAACAGATGCATTCAAAATGAAACTGGGGCGATTTTCATAGCATGGTGAGGCGATGCCACAGAATTGGCTCCGGTCCTTGGCACAAACGTCTGAAGTGAGCGCAAGAGCGTTCGGAGCGGAAACTTACTGTTGTCCATCCAGAATATGATGGGAGGGGGGAGTCCGGCAGGGGGCCGGCACTGCAGGATCAGGGGAACGCCCTCCTGCACGAGGACGGGCTCGTTCCTCTCCTTCGACCACAAGGGGGACCCTGAGAGCAGGAACGAACCATACAAGGCTTTAGCACAGGATTCCTCAAACACATCTCCCTGGGAGCAAGTCTTTTTCAAAATGGTGTATGCACCTTATATGTGTACTGTACACGTGCGCTAATGTAGCCTTCTTACAATATGCACAGCTATTGCATACACCTTATAGGTGTAAGATGTACCGTGCAAGCGTGTTAAAGTAGCCTTGAACAGCAATTTTTTTTTCTGACACTAATGTTTGTTATGCTGACACTGTGTAGATGCAGGTTCAAGTGTTCAAGGTTAAAGTGTATCTCTATGGTGGGCCAAATTTGGCCCCCAGGTTGCCATTAAACAGCCCTGCTTTACAGGTTACATTCAGTAACATGAATTAATTAATAAACATTCATGAGTGCATTAACAACTAAGCAATAATGATAGCAATATACTGTAATATATTAACTAATCCATAAATACATTTAAAAAATAAAGTGATCCTCTCATCCCTAAAATGTTATGTTTGTGAGAAAATTACATCACCATCTCATGAATTAATGTATGAATTAAGCTTTAAAGAAACCAAAATAAGTTACTCTACATTCATGGTTTAAAATGAAATTGTTAATGTTTTTCACTTTTGCTAATGGAAAGACCACTAGTTAATGAGTTGTAACTGACAACTGTTGTAATTGATTAACATTATATTGAGTAACAGTAGTTTAGCGTTGACCAATTGCACTCAAATGCACCAAAGTCATCTCAGTATCCACTATCACGTCTGTTGTCCTGACAACAGGGAGGTCAGAAAGCAGAAACATGTGAATCAGTAAAGTCAGTTGCGACGTTGCTCTACCCATAAGGCCACAGTTAGCGTAAAGACCACAGTGCAGAAGTTTGTGGAGAATGTGGGCAGGTTGTGGAAAGGAAATGAGGTGTCAATACAGGAAGGATACATACTAGACTGAAACTGAAGCATGATCTACGGCTACCTACAAGGGACAAATAAAGGAATGCCAGCAAACGGGAGAAACGGTGGAAACTTTCGGACGCGTGCGGAAAACAGTTTCCAAACGTTTACCTTCCAGATAAAGAGACTTCATGATGGAAACATAATCTTATTTAAAAAGGAAAAAAGAAGAAGAAAGAGAGAGACAGAGAAGAACGGTTAAAGCAAAGATGCATTACAGATGAGCTAGAGGAAGGCGATGATTAAAGTGAAGGTCAGCGGTGAAGTGTCGATTGCACAGCGCGGCCACCGGGTGGTGCAGTGTCGTGCCGTGAGCTCTTACTGGACTGCCGGATGACGATGTTGTTGGAGACGGCAGTGCCGTGCTCGTTCCTGGCAGTGCACTGGTAAACCCCCTCGTATGCCTCTGCCTTTTCTCCACTGATGTCGATGACCAGGGTGCCGGAGGTGGGCTTCATGATCACTTTGGAGTCCTTGTCGATGTCGAAATGCGTCCCGTTTCTGGTCCACGAGAAGCTGCACGTACCATGGTGATGTCATTGCACACAACGATACTGACCAATAAGACCATTCGAAACATCAAAAACTGACCAATAAAGCCAGCAGTAACATTTCTAATGATCAATAAGGTCATTTCTAACATCTCAGCATGTCAACTGATAAGATCATTGTAAACCGTCAAAACTGACCAATAAAAGATTAATAATATTAATACTGACCAATAAGGTCATAACTAACATCAGTACTGACCAATAATGTCATTATACATGCAAATCCATGAATTTATAAATGGCGTGACATACTGCAAGTGACACACACCATATTCAAAATTGTAGTTATTTACATAAGTACAGATCCTTTCCAAAAAATTAGAATATCATGGAAAAGTTGTTTTTTTTTCCATAATTCCATTCAAAAAGTGAAACTTTCATAGATTATAGATTCATTACACACAAAGTGAAATATTTCTAGCCTTTATTTGTTTCATTTTTCATAATTTGGCTTACAGCTCCAGAAAACCCCCAAAACAGTATTTCAAGAAATTAGAATAGTGTGTCGAAAATCAGCATTTACTTCAGTTATTTCAGAGAATGAAAAAAAAAAAACTTTTCCATGATATTCTAATTTTTTGGAAAGGATCTGTATGTATGAATGTCCATGTACTGCTATGCAGTGCTAACGAAGGCATTATGTAGTTCTTATGAAGGAACATTCATAGAAAGTGCTACCCACTACTCTATGCCCTGTATGCCAGCCTTTTAAAAGCACATCAGTTACTTTAAATAAAGTATTTATAAACTAGTACCAGTAAAAATATTATACATGTGTAATAAAGGCTTTATTAAAACACACACTCAAATAAACATGTGATCCCAGCAGATGGATGTGTCTCTGGCTGATCCCAGGTCAGTCTGGCCAGAGCAGCGGACTGAGCGCGCTCAGATGGACTCGTACCTGGGGTGGGGTTTCCCTTTGGCCTCGCAGTGAATGACAATGTTCTCCCGCGGATCGATGATGTAATCCTTCGGGGACTGGTGAGTTAGGGTTGGTGGCTGTGGCACTGGGTATCAGAAGGAGGTGGTTTTATACGGGCTTTAGCGCACTTTAACCAAATAACCAATATTCACCGTAACGCGTACGCCAAAGCACACAGGAATATCATGCCTTCACACAGCTCAGCTACAAAATGAACAGCAAGTAGGATCAAATACGAGGGATAGCCAATGCTCAATGAACAAAACAAGAAAAATCATGCAAAAGAATTACAGCTTTGGGACATCATCTTTCTTATTTAATATTTTATCACTTTACACTAGTACAGGGATACTCAAATATGGCCCTCAAGGCCAGTAGTACTGCTGGATTCATTTTCTACCTGATAGTTAATTGATCGATTAATGCCATGGATTTATCAGAGATTTAACTCACCCGGTGTCCCAGGTTTAAATCAGTCCTGATTAGAGGGTCTGAATGAAAACCAGCAGTACTACTGCCCCAGAGAGCCAGAACTGAATATCCCAGCATTAGTGTACGATAATACAGATACGCTCAATATGACAAGGAAAGTGTTTGAGGAAAGTCCTGATAAAACACAAAGAAGCTAAACACACACAAGGACAACACCCTGGACGCGTGCAGATATAATATCACTCCAATCCAAACACAAGCACAGCAAAAAGCACGCAAGCTGTTCGATCCACATGGCCAAACTTACATCCTTCCAGAACTTTTGCTTTTATTTCCCCCCAAGATGTGGCACAAGAACGACAGACAGAGTGAAGAAAGTCACAAGTTAGTAAGCAGATATGAACCGGAGCGTGTGCTTGCACTTGTCTCTTAACCCATTAAGTGCCGCGGGCGACATAAGTTGACAAAAATACCAACGTTCCAAAGTGCCAAGTGTCAACATGTGTCGACCAAAACGAGTAAACAGTGAAATCCAGTCAAAATGCTGTTACTAGCTAAATGAACCATGACATGATGCCCAAACGTTATCTGTATGGCTGTATGAATGGGCTGAGGCAGAGTTCAGCACATGACCTGACCAGAGTTACCTCCGAAACATCAGCATAGACTCACTGGCAGTCCTGCTCCAGCTCTAACTCCAAGATGAGCGCCTTTCTGCATATTAAACATATTGAACAAATGGCCTGACTGCTTGGAAAGGGTGATGGACAACTGCTCTACCTTTTTTTTAGTTTATATATTAAAAAAACAGGAACAGCAAATTGGGTTTTGTATCACTCCTGAGAACAAAGCATTTTAGACGGAAACAGCTGTTAAAGGTATCACTTGCTAGGCATATCCTAGGGAAAACAGGGGGTAAAAGAATACTGTACTGTGCTGAGCAGGACACTGGGGGTCTTCACTGTGTTCTGAGTGACCTACATTTGAGCCTTTACATGGAGTCCTGTTGAATTGGTGATGCTCATTTCCAAGTCTGAAGTGTCAATAGTCCTATTCTGTCACATTCAAGTCTGGGAGACAGATCTGTCCTGGGAGATGTTGATCGACCAGTCGGCACAGGAGCGTTCGTTATTAGCTTCCAAATGTCAGCAACAATGTCATTATGTCACAGAAGCAATCATAAATGAAATGTGACTTGCATGTTTGTCGAGTAGAAGAAAACTAAGAAATACTTAGCACACCACCTTATGGGCCAACGTGTGCGTTGGACAACCAACATCGAGTAGAAAGCAGAATCGCTCATCCTCAAACATCAAGGTTATGAGCCACTTTTCGTACTTACGGTCAAGAGGCACTTCTAATGCAGCGGTTATATGACCCAGGACCAACGCAAGCAGAGCTCCACGCAGCGTGCTCTTCCGTTTATTCTCCATGGTCGACATGCCTGAGAAGAGTTGTCTCGTCCAATCCCCTGTGCATCCACGTCTGTCGGCCAGCTGAGGAGGAGAGGAAAGCCAAAGCACTGTTACTGAAAAATACCTCTGGGCACAGAATTGGCCATGAGTGGGGCCCATTTCTGACAGTAATTACAAAACCAAGAACATATGTCCAGTGTCCGCACCTGAGAGACGGACAGGGGAGGTGAGTGGAGCTCACTGTACTGCAGCAGGGGTCGGCTGTCAGCTCTAGTGTGATAGTACAGTAATCTCTGCTCGGGATATGAGGACCCATGCAAGTGCATTCGGCCATAGCAATTACAGTCATGATGGCAAACTGTTAGGCTTCTAGGCCGGCATATTGATTTAATTTCACACGAGTGATGTTCCAGGCGGTCACGCGGTCTGGTTGGCTGAAACGAGGCGACACAGAAAACCAGAGTTTGGACGAGAATGCCCTGCGTTTCATCAATTACATTTGATGTTCTGCAAACAAACTAACAGATTGCAGTTATTTTCTCCCAAATTACTAAAAGCGGAGACAGAGACACAATATCGGTCTCAGTACTGGGCAATTTTATAACAATAATATATTTTACCTTTGTTGTGATTCATAACTGTTCAAGAGCCGGTAAAAAAAATCTTTAAAAAGATCTTAATGGGTAGTATACTTAAATTCAGACTCATGTTTTTCTAGCACGATTACCTTATATTACTTGTTTAAAGGATTCTACTCAAGTAATCAAGTCTTGTTTTAAGGAATCTAATCAAGTAAACTCTTCTGATGGCAGACACATTTGCTTATTTTAAGCAATTTCTTCTCAAATCATGCTTATTTACATTTTTTTTTACAATGAACGACTGGATTTTCATATGAGCCTTTCATATGTAGACAACCTTTTCACAAAAAGTGAAAGGTCCTGTGGAATGCGTACCTAATTGTAAAGTAACCTCCCAATTCTAAATGCGTTCTGGTCTGCTTGAGCGTGGCTGTAGATCCTCTGAGGAGGAACTAGAAGCCTTGATGAGAGCCCGGACCGCAGATCGCTGAAGAATGAAAACGCCACTCAAACGTCTGGAGATGAAAGATTCCTTTGTGTGTGGCCAGTTAGACTGTGTCATTATCCACAAAACAGCAGGCAGCCTCCGCCAATGAGACAATGTATGGTGGACCAATGATGGACTTGGATCCAATTTGTTAAGCCGTCAAAACGCAAGGAATGGGAGGATGAATTGTTGGTAATGGGAAAACAACCATACGTTCGTAGTAAACACCGCCAACGCCGCGTTACAATAAGCGAGGGCTCACTCACGCTTTGTCACGCAGGGTGAGGCAATGGCAATCACTCCTTCTCTGTTCAGTGCGCAAAACGTTCTGACTTTCGGTCTCTGTGCGCTGACAAGCCGTGTTTTGTGATGCGACGTGTTACCGAACGCATCTGCGGGATGTCAATTACCCCCAGCTAAACGAAGGGGCCTGCTTCCGCGCTCGTTAATTTGCAGGCAACAGATTCATTAATCACACAGAGAGGGAGAGACTGAATGTCATCACATGTCACTCAGAAAAGCATTAAACAGTGGAGCAGCCAAGGTGAAACAGTGTGCAACTCATATTCAACAATGACACAATGAAAAAGGAATATTAAATATTAGGAAATGGCCACAGTTTGCATGAGAAGCAACTGTGCACACGTATTGGAGCGAGCACACACACCACACACACACACACACACACACAAACACACAGGCATGCACGCACCCATACACACACACACACACACACACACACACGCAAACACACAGCCACACACGCACGTACACACGCACGCACCCATACACACACACACACGCGCAAACACACACACCCACTCACACGCACGCACGCACGTACCCATACACACACACACACAAGAGCTTTTCCATGATGGGTTAATGAGAGATGTGTTTTTATCACCCACATCGAAACCTCAGGCTCCCCACATCACCATTAAGCTATTAAACTGTCAAAGCGAATTCCTTCCTTTACACAAAACTAATTGCTTCAGCATGTCTGTCCATAACGGCTTGTTTTTAATTGGACGCAATCAAATACGCCCCCTGGCTGTAGGGTGGGGTACATGGCGGAAACGGCTACAGGCCGCGGGGAACCATAGAGTGCTGGGAGCTTGTGTTTATTGGCGCTTTGCTAATTTACGGCCAATCGGGGAGCCTGAACCTGCCCCTTCCGAGAGGCCTCATAAAGACCACATCTGGTCACAAATCACCGCGCAACACAGCCGGCCACCACAATGGAGCTGAAAGACGGTGACTCGTGAGAGATCTCTCACACTGGCGGGCATAGGCTCCATGCCTTTCGCGTGAACCGTACCGCAAATTGTGTTCCTCACCTTTGGCATTGCCAAGAGCCGAAGAGAACTCGGATCCTAGATTCCCGTTTGCTCTTATCACCAGAGAGTCATGTGGAAATCTCAGCCAAACGCCCCGAGACCAGCTGAACCCCACTGCCCACAATTACAACGTCTGCTCTTAATGACTAATTAAGTAATTACATTAGCTCTGTATGTGCAACAAGCACACTGGAATGAAATCCTCTGCAGTTATAATGCGACGTACAAACAGCCCCGAGCACAATGGGAAGTTCTGGACTGATAAAGTGTAAAGCAGTTTGTCAGCGGTTTTCAAATGAATCATCAGCCCATTTTTTATCAAACCCATCAAAAATGGCTATTTATAGTGTAATTACACTGTATCAGTAGTTCGGCGGGAGTTGAATTGCATCAAAAATGCTACAGCAAAATCAAAACATCAACCATTAGACGGACAAAACTATGTTGTTTGTTATTAAAAGTCAAGGGCAAAGATTATTGTGGCTGGGGGTATATTCAAACGGCAGGCTGTTCTATTATATTTCAAACGAATGTCTTTTGAACAGGAAGTTCACTCTGAAGGGATCGCTACGTTTTTGAAACGCTCCTTCGAGATGCTTTGTGGGCGTGTTGGAGGGGTGAGAATGTCAGTAAAAGTTGGCTATTGGCCACAGCATAAAGGGAGCACAAAATCGGCCTCTAAGTTCACAAGCCAGGTGTTCAGTTGACAGTTGAGATCTTTTTTCTCTTGAATAAGCCCTGGACTGAGTCTAGCCCTAAGGGTCTTGTACAGCATAGGTTCTAGAACTTTCAGCTTTTCAGATTTATTGAGCCGTCTAGCTTGTGCACGGCCATAAATGTGTAAATTAGTCCACTGCAGTTTTCACATGGAAGACCCACTAGACCCTCAGAAAATGTAGCTTTACTGGTATTTTTATGATATTAATAACTTTGTAATCATTTATTTAAGCACACACATCGGTGGTTGTAACTCAGAATGGAAGAAGCGGAAAAGGCCATAAACTCCACTGATGAATGCAGCTCGTATGTTTGAGGCCCCTGAACAGCGATAGAAACGAGGGGTTCAGTGAGTGGTCATCCCTCATTCAGGCCGACCACATCGCTCTCTGTGTGAGCGGCCGGGGTCTGACAGGGGGAAACGCGGCGTTGTCGCTTGCGCAGCGCCCCCTGCTGTGAGAAAAGGGCGTGGCCTTCATCCCGCTGTCTTGTTAGAGCCCTGCTCAGGCCAGCCCGAGTCACTGGGCCCAGCATGGGGGACCCGGATACAGAGCCAACACAGTTCCATCCCTCTCTATCTCCAACCCTTCTGCTGCCTTTGGGCTAGCGCTGGTTAAGCTCTGCAGCCTCGCTTATCTAAAGACCCAGCTCTCTACTGCTCTCTAAACGTGCCATAATTACCCAACCCCGCTCTTCAATAAGCCTGTCGAATTAGTGAGCCTGGGGGTGGATAGCATTCATCCACTTTAGCGCCGTTCCCAGTTTCTCCAGACAAGCAAGACTCAAAAGGCACAGATGAGCCCCAGTCCAGCGCAGGAGGGGTTTCGGGTGACTCTGGTGAATTGGTCTGCTCGTAAAGGACCGGAAGATTCTATCAGCCTCGTATTCTCCGAGAAGCAGCTCAACCATAGCGGCACACAGAGACATTCCTCTGAGCGGACCCGCGTAATCCCCCTCGTTAGATTTTATAAATGGGGTGTGTGCAAATTATTGATGTTAGCGTGAGGATTGTGCCTGCTGCAAAATAAGATGACCCCTTCCGTATGAGGGAGTTGGAGCGGAGGACCAGATGCGACCGAGAGGGATTCAATAAGTTATCCACGTAGCGTAGGATAACCAGTAAGACGGAACGAATAAATACAAAGAAAGGGAAAAAACCCCCGGCGTATAGCCAAATGTAAATCAACCCAGAGAAACGTGGGCGAACAGTCACAGACTTAGAGTAGAAAAATAACAAATGGGAATAGAAACTCCCGGCATTAGCCAACCAAAAGACTACCCAGAATAATGGCCGAAAAGCTCGCAGACTCGAGCAGTAGAGAGGAAATAGGAAACCAGGAAATGCCTCCAGCTCAAAACTATCATGAGCTAACTAAAGAGGCCATAGAGGAAAAGGTAATGAAGGTACTCCTCAGCGAGGACTGGTAAGGCAAAGAAGGAAAGGCTCAGAAAAGAGTAAATGAAAAGGTGAAAAGAATCCTAAGAATAAAACCTAACTCAATTCTAAACGGGAGTTTTAATGCTTTGCTTAGTTGAAACAACAAGGAACACAGGTCTGCCAAGTCCTATACCTTTACCTGGCTTTGTGAAGTGGCAATAATGACACAAAAGCCCCGGAAGAGGAAAGCACAGCGCTTATATAGCCAGCAGGACACCTGAACAGGTGCGCCAGCTAAGTACCAGGTAGCGAAAAAACACAGCACGGGCGGGGGAAAAGAACAGCAGGAGCACCCTCTCGCGGCTCCGAGAGGAAGCGTCCGTAGAGGTGAGGAAAAAAGCTGCCAAAACCATGACATTTCTGGCATGACATTTCGCCTTGTTTGTTTGATTTTTGCACACAGCGAGGACCACGAGTCAAACGAACGGGCGCTCGGGTCATCGCGCGGAAGGCCGGATCAGATGCGTGTTTGGCCTTTGTTGCCGATCTGAGCGAAATGGACTGCTGTCTTGCGCGGTACAGAAACCGACGAACTCGCGGAGATAATAGTCTTGGTAGCGCTCAGACTGTGAACCGAAAACCCATTTCCGGTTTACATGTTTTGGGTAAACCTTTGTCACGCCGGTACCGTTTTGCGTTACAATGGAGATCTGGGCCTAATTCCCTGTTTCCCACATCGTGTACAGCCAGCCCTCTCTGGGGAAACAGGGATGCCAATGGGCTCCCATTCACCCGGCTCCCTCCCCCCGACATTCACACGCCAACAAAACACCTTCCACTCTGACCCCCCCCCCCCCCCCCCCCCCCCTACCCCAAAATGCTAATCGCCGGAGATTTTAAAGAGCGGCTCCTTGTTATTCATGGGAACGGCGGGCCGAGCGCGTAGCGGTGGCATTAAAGAGCAAAATCCACCCCGGATGGCTCGGGATTTAATCCCTGGGAGGCTGGCGATTGGAGAGAAGGGCTTTGTGATGCGCAAAATGGGCGGAGCTACCGTGCGCTACCAGTGCTCGCCGATTTGAACCAATGCCGTTTTGCGTTTTGGAATGTCAATCTCTTTATTTTTCTTTTATTTTTAAAGACGAGAGTGGACAGTCCACCCTCCTTTTGCATTTGTATCCACGTGACTACATAACCGGATTTAAAGCTGCTCCCAAATTTCTTTTTCAGTACTTGCTGATTTGAATGCTGATTTGTGTTTTGGTATTTCGTCTGTTTTTATCCCCCGCTCTACATTTGTATTTTTACTGTCCTGCCGGCCACAGTTGGCAGCGGCACGGTCCAGATTCGATACCAGACCATGGGGCTCATGCACACATTAGAACACTGCCTTAAGAGGGTGAGCCATCCAGCAGCCCCCACAGTATCATCTTAGGAGTGGGAGAAATGAATGGGTTTTCCAGCCTTGGTGCTGAGAGCAGTCAGGTTAGCTTTTACAGTGTAGCACTGTGTGGTGTGGAACAGGGCACCGTATGAGCATAGAAACAGAAAGGGCCTCAAACTGGCTGTCAACACAGCTAAAGCACTCATACATGAGAACCTTCTTATAACCTGTGCACGCTCTCAGAATACACAATCATCAGAATGTGTGCACGCACGCACACACTCACTCACTCACTCACTCACTCACACACACACACACACACACACACACACACACACACACACACACTTATAGGCAGTGAGATTAAATGAAACGCAGGCAATAGATCACAGGCATTCAAGGGCTGTGTCTCCTCCTCAGTGCTGGTGAGAGAAGGTCAAGTGCTGGCAAAGCCTTCCAGAACCTTCCTGTAACCATGGCAACGCACCAGCCCAAAATACCGCTGCCTTTTCAGTCAAACATAGTGGGAGTCTTGAGCACACACATGCAAACGCACACGCATCCATCTTTTTGCACGCCAATTATGAGAAGTTGAAAACTATGAGATGTACAATGTATATATCACCTTGTCAGGAATCACTACCCACAAAAAGGACATGGTGGTTTGGTTTGTTTTAGGCTGGCATTTATACTGGAAATGAGTTGTTTCTGAATGAGTTTGTATCTCTCTGGGGTGAAGGAAAGAACCTGTGACTGTTTTATCTCTGTGGTCTTTAAAATGTCAGATAAAGGGATAGTTGCTACATTATGGGAAGGATGTGCTTTGTCTTGTCTGATCTGTAGTGATCTTGATGATGTCTCTGTATGCATCAATTGTACGTCGCTTTGGATAAAAGCGTCTGCTAAATGAATGTAATGTAATGTAATAAATACACTACAGAGACTTAATGATCTACACAAAGACAGGTAGCACCTATCAACATCTGACACCTGAAAACATATTACAAACTAAGGCACATAATTAAAACTAATACGCAATTTTACAATGTTTGCAATGCACAATGGCTGTATAGTTATATTATCGGTACACTGTTACATATCGAAAATGTCCATGGTCAATGTAATCATGCCATTATATCTGCCTAATATTGCTGTGTTCAATTAGGCCCACTAAGATGGCAGGGGTGGGCAGATATTATATTGCTCCCAGTAAAAGCAAATTTAAACTGTTGAGTTGCACTCATAATGCTGTTTGTTTACAAACTATTCCAAAACTATTCATCCCATAATAAATGTACATTTTCATTATCAGTCACATAAACCGCTACATCCCATTTTGTACAAGTTGGCAGCCATTTCTATCAGCGGTTGCTGGTTTTGCGGGCCTAATTTAGCAGTCCTATTGTACCTAGGAGTCCGTAACTTGTGCAAAAGAAAAAAGGTGACGTCAGCCCTTTTATTCTGATGTGCTCCGGATTTTTTCACGGCCTCACCATTCTAGCGCAGTCCCCGATCAATGACCATTCTTCCCCGGGCTTTGCAAAGTGCTGACGGTCAGCGGCGGTCCGCTCGGCCGCCCTGCCCACCCCGCATTGTCTCCTCCTTCCTCATCGTTTCTGGCTCAGTGGAAAGTTCCGGCGTCACCCAGCGATAAAGTGGAGTTCAGCATTAAATCCATAAACCGCCGTGTGCGCGCAAACAATCGAGGCAGAACCTCAGGAACGGCGCGCCTCTAGCGCGTGCGTATCTTCTCGTCTGCGGCGGTTGCGTTAAACTAATTATTTATAATGTGGTGATGACTTTAGGGATTCAAAACAATTACCTCATGACCACTGGTCCCAGTTATGAACGTGCATAATTTATTCAACTTTCATCAAATGCGTAATTACTGTCTAACATTACTGTTGTTAAAAAAGATACAGGACAATGATTGGCAGGAGGGAAGCCTCGCGTCGTCTGTATCATTAGGAAACATTACAGCTGTGTGCGCGGCTGGGTTCCTTAATCATTATCCAAACTAAAGCACCTTTAGGGGAAGTTATTAAAATACAACACGGAGACAATTTACAGAGGCGGAACCAAAGCCAGAGCAATTTTCAATTTAAATGTAATCTTTGCCTCACACAAAAGGAGCAATTTTTCACCACTATAGCTTTCAGTGTAGCCCCACTTACATTTGATATTGCCTTACACATAAATTGCGGGTTTAAAATATAAAACTTAATGTTGGGAGTTAGGTTAGGGTCCGGGCACTGGGAAGAGGGTTACACTTTTCTCACGTGACAGACATATCCCAGTGTGGCTGAAACACAGCTGTGTGATTACTCTATTTGAGTTCAGTGCAATAAGATGCCGAACCTGACCCTACACCACTGCACAAAATATGACATTTCATCTTAAGTTGTCTAATGTACGGGATATCGCAGGAAATCCTTTTCCATAGTGCACATAGACCTCCTATGTTGTGCTTGTTGTCCTAAAATGCAGGAGCACAAACGAAACAGAAGAAACGAACGGAAAGTCTAAAAATGGACAAGAATGGGACAAACAGAGTGCTCATGAAATTGCAGAGCAGAGCTTTGCAGAGTGCTCATGAAATTGCTCTGCCCTTACAAAAAAAATCACATGTGAAATCTGGCTTTTCAAATGTAAAAATCACAATATCACATGTGAGAATAAAAAGAAAATAAGTCACATAAAGTCATGTAAAATGAGCATATTCACATTTGGCAGATTCACATGTGGCTTTTTTGCCATGTGAACTACAATTTTCATGTGAAAAGCAAACTTTTTTTCTGTATCCTTCACATGTGGGTGTTAAATAATCACATGTGGAAAAACCAATATGAAAAACACGGGTGTCCAAAAACCAGACTGGAGTGGGGGTTCCGCTGGACCCCGCAGAGCCTCTCCTCTTTCACCCCCGCTCACCCCCACCTGCGGCTCCAAAAGGTCACACCGGAGGAGCCCCCCCTGGACCACGGAATCAAATGAACAGTGTGTGCGAGTGCCAGGAAGACCAATCAAAGGGGGCCCAGAGGAGCGGTGTTTTCTCAAAAACCCTCATTGTCTTGCAGCCTTTCGCCTCCGAAGGCCTAGACCTCCGTGTTACCCTGCGAGAGGAATTCCTCAAAACCCTACCCTCTTCCTGTCCTTTTTGCGTGGGCGGCGAGCTTCCCTGGCGGAGATGTGTACTTGTGAGAGACGAACTAACCGGAGGAAAGCAAAGGAATGCCAGGCCAAACATAATCTTTCATAAGTTCAGCATAAAACGTGACGCTGCTGTGCAGCACTGCACAGAAACCGGAGCCCAGTTCTGTTTGTTTGCTGTGCCCTTTGGACCAAAAACGGAGCGGACGTGGTAAAGGTGCCTCAAATTATTTATTTTTAATTTTCCTAGAAAATAAGGAAACTGAATACGGTCCCCCTACACACCAGCACCGTCGTGTGTAAGGGCTGTTCAAAGAGCACGCATGGCGAGGTTTCACGCCGCCGCAGAGTCATTCTTTTAGTCGCTTCCTAGGACTTCTATTCACTTACAGCAGGTGAAAAGGAATCGCTTCCCCTTCACTGCTCTCTAATGCAATTGCCGTTTGATTATAGACAGAAACTGCCTGACAAAAAAGCCGACAGCAACCTGCGTTTCAGCTCAGGGGAGGAACCGCCCTGCACAGCGTACAAGGGGCCATTTTCATGCAAAACGTCTGAGCGGAAAAAAGAAAATAATGATTTAAAAAAACAGAACTACATTTTAGGCGTTTAGCAGATGTTCGTATCCAGAGTGGGTACAGAGCCTATGTTCTTTACGTAAAACCCATTCATTCAGCAAGATATTTACTGAAGCAATTCGGGTTAAGCACCTTGTTTAAAGGTTCAATGGCAGCCGGGAATGTAACCTCTGAGTAACAAGTCCAGCTCCCTAACTCATCATCCTCACGCTGTGTCCTTGTGCAGCCATGTGCCACTTGTCAAACACGCAGACAGTAAGCAATTGCAATGGGAGGGAGAACCATTGCTGTAGATTTCTGTCACTTTTTCCATTATCTTTTAGCGCTCGACAACCTGCAGTTCATTTTCATGTTTAGTTTTATCGGCGATCTATGTAGAAATGAAAGGAAATGAGCTTTAAAGAATCCAGATGTCCCCAAAACCTCTCCTCTGTACGTGCGCACGCGGGAAATCACATTATTTGCAAACATGTTTCAGTGAATCCTCCAGACAAAAAAGAAAGGATTGAATTAAACTTACATTTGTGAACCTCCTAAGATGTGAAAATAAAAGACTGCGTCTTGTGTCACGGGTTCAAGCAGCCCTGTAGGCCCACGTTTGAATGAGCTGGGATTACATTTGTTTGAGAGATGACCGCCCAGCCCCTAGCTAAGAGCCAGCGAGGACACAGGTTTTCATATGCAAAGCGCAAACAGCCCAAAGAAAGTAGCAATTATACAAAGGGGAAGCGCAAAAGTAAACAATCATTTGAATTTTAAAGCAAGTCCACATGGTTCACAAAGTTCCCTTTTTGTCCGATTTCTAAGGTTCGTGTGAGATGCTTTCCAAGATCTTGTAATTAATCGAGTCACAACATTTTACGGACAACGGGAAATGAATGCCATTTCTGATTATCATTGATCCCTGTTTATCTTTCAAAACTAATGTAGTACGGGGAAAGGAATGACATCGTTTTAGGTTAAAGCATGTAATATAAACTGGGTAGAGTACATCAAATGGCAACATTTTTGTTTAATGTTACAACTGGTCCGGGGGGTGATTCTAGGATTTGACCCTTAGGGGGCCTCTGTCCCCCATGAGACTGTGAGATGTGCACATGCAAACTGCAAAATCTTTAATTAATTACTAAAACAAAACAAAAACAGCAAAATTGTGGTCGCTGTCAAACTGACAAACTAACAAATAAAAACGGACTCTCCGAATGCCACAAAAGAGGGGTCTACAGGGGTTTTACCACAAAGGTGCCAACTGAAGATTGTGAAACAACCTTTTCTAAATGGCATGCACCCACCATGGACAAAACAAACTGAAAACCTAAAATAAACGAAAGAGAGTGGGACTGAAGAAAGTGTAAGTATAAGTATATAATAAGGGGAAATGGAAGAAAGGTGCCTTCTGTGAAACACTTATCAGACTGCTTATTGGCATTGAAGCTACCTGTTCACTTTCTCACCTGATTCTTGCTCACACACTCTCACACTCACTCTCTCTCTCTGGCTTCTCCATCCCTGTGGCCACTCCCTTCTCCTCTCTCGTTGTACTGACAATCACAAGCAAACAAACAATTCTACTTAACTAGAAAATAACATTTTTAAATGTAAAAGGGTGTCACTCATGTCTGTGAATTTTTTCTCAGTATCCACTGAAAGGAGTATTGTTAGAAGGGGGAATGGTGGAATCATTTTAGGGGATGCTAAAGTACTTTTGTATATCCATCTATGGAGAAACAGACATTTCTACAGGCTATGCATGCAAAATTCTGGCCACTTCAAATGAACATTCATGAGACTGAAATGAACTAGCTGACATTTCAGTAGGCCCTACAATAGATCAACATCAGTAACTCAGGGTCACCTGAAATTGAGCAGGGGGCCTAACTGGTTGATGATGACACACACATAAATCACCATTTGTAAGGAGGAATGAAGTCGAATTCAGCCATATAAGCAAGCCTACTGTCTAGTCAAAACATTGCAAAGTACCTAGCTAGCCAGTTGCTGATATGTTGACTAGCCTGCTACTTCATACCTGAACCTTGGGACCTCTGAAATAAGGACATTTAGCAAAGAATGGGGGGTTTCTACTGTATATCTACTTAATACACAGTAGAAACACTGAAAAATAGTGTTGGGGAAGCTACTATGAACACGTAGTTAACTAAGCTACCAATTACTCGACAATGGAAGCAGTTAAGCTACAGGCACAGCTACCTGATAAAATGTTTGTTTTCTGGGGGAAATGTTCAAAATGAGTTCTCATGAACTTACGTCAGTAAGTAAAGAATGACCTAACGTTAGCTAACCAGACACGTTTTTGAAACTTGCTCATTCATTCTAGCTGCAAGATAATGTTATCTGACATCAATGTTACGTTGATAATGCTAACCTTAATAGCTAGCTTCTGTTTTTTGGAAAATAAATAGACTGCATTGAAATAGCCAAGACCACAACATTATCAGTCAACACTTTCATTCTCTAACGTTAGAGAACACCAATCACCAACACCAATGTTAGCGTACTTGTGTGACATCCAAGTCGACGTACAGGTTTAGATACACCGCAAGCACAACTTGAATTCTGAACTGAAGGTTCAGAGCAAGTAATCGCAAAACGAAAGCGTGGGAAGGGGAGGATCAGGACACTGCTGATTCTATATTAAAGATGATAGGAGAGTGTGCTGACTGCTTCATGCTGCCGTGGTTGGCAGTTAATCTCCCAGCCCTCATGCTTTGGAGGACAGATCACAAAATCCAAGGGGCTTAAATTGATTTTTTAGAAAAGAATGACTAAACTATTTCAGGGGGCTGAAATGAAAGACAGAGGAGGCTGAAGTCCCCCTAAATTGTGCCTAGAATCGCCCCTACACCTGGTCCATTCATAAACAAAGAAATAAATAAATGTGTACAAATGCAATAACTAATCCTCCCTATACTGCTTCAAATGAGGTGTACGTTGAGTTAGGTATAAAATGGGGGGTATATTAATGACAGATATGGAGAACAGTTCTCTCGTCCTCCTCCATATGGTTACCATAGTGACATGTCAAATGTAATCATTTGATACACAACGTTATGAAGCCAGTGGTCACTCAGATTACCAAAAATGCCACAGCACAAGAAACACTCGCCATTTCCTAAAATTCACTTGAGGACAAAATGTGCTGAATTATATTAAGATAAATTCAAGGCCTTTGTGTGAGAAGACTTTGTAGACAATACTCATGTATATTAATGAGAACAGTATATTAAAGAGTAATATATTTTAAGGCGCATTAAGCTACAGCTAAATATTCCACAAATTATGTGCGGTGACTCCAATCCCAGCCAGTTCTGCTGACATCCCTATTTTAATCTGTCTATCTCCACTTCTGTGCTTAATCACAATATATTCCCTGCAGGCTGCAAAGATCCTACATTGCAAGAGCCATGGTAGTGTTTACACATAAAGTTTCTGCTCATTTACTGATATTCAGGGCCAGTGGATATAACAGGAGCACTGACCTAGAATCAGTTTCCCCTTGTCCATATCCTAACCTCACCCATTAGGAGTTAAAATTCAAAACTGATCCTAGATCAGGGCCTGCAGTCATAATGTGTCTCAGAGTACTTGTTGCTGTTTCAGGATCAGGATTCCCATGTCCATATCATAACCTTATCCATTATGAGCCAAAATTCAAAACTGATCCTAGATCAGCACTCTGACTTAGATGCTTTGTGCACAGAGATACAGGTAAAAGGACAGTCTCTTGCCTTAAGGAGTCACAATGGGAAACACACTTAATTCATTCACAAATTTGTGCAGTCTGCACAGTCTCACAGATCGCACACCAGAGACAATCAAATTACTACGCAGCTGTTGAGATCTGCATCTATTCCAATAATGTGCCAAATCAAACCACCAAGGCTCTGACAGTACTGCAATGGCTTGTTCCTGCCCTTTCAAAAGCAAACGACAGCGTTCCGGAATCTTTTCACAGCCAATCCGGGCTGAGGGAAGCTAGAATAATAGCTAAATAATAATAGCTAAATAGCTAATAATAGTAAAAATCCACCATTTTTAATACGGAGCCCCAGGGCCAGACAGAGAGAGTCAGTTTATCCAATGTGGATTATATCTCAGTCTTCCCAAATACCAGGGGTGGAAGGCCTCTCGTGTCTCCCACAGCAACGGATCCGTTCCTTCGTGGCGTTAGAGACCCTCGTGTCAGAGGCAGGAGAAAGGGTTAAACCTGAGAGCTCTCATTGGTATTCTGAAGGAACGCTGCAAAGACTTGCGCAGACAAATGACCGCGCTTGGCCTTGAACCAAGACGTGGGCTTAACGATTATAAATCACCTGGGCTCCACCCGCGCTCTTGCCACTGAGCCTCGCGCTCCGACCCGGAGATGCCCGGGTTCTACACGGGGGCGAGATCGTTGGGACCCGCACGCTCCGTCTTTCGGAATGCCCTGGGTTTTGGGCGGGGAGGGGGTGGGGGTGGGTGGTCGGCTTTAGACTCTCAGGCCCATCTGTGACTGCTTCTGTCGGGGCAAAAGCTCCTCGGGCCTCAAATCTCTACCTGCTGCTCAATGTGCCGACTCGCCACCAGATTTCACTAAGCAGGTACTGGGACCAATCGCTCCTGATGGTCTCAAACTGAGCGTTCCAGCTATCAAACTGCTACCAAATGTTGCCTTTACAAAGGTAAACTGCAACACTAAACTAATATAAGATAAGAACAGGCCAATCAGCCCATCTAGAACATAAAAGCATGAGAATACATTCCGAGAACAGGCCATTTAGCCCACCTAGAACATAAAAGTATAAGAATACATTATGAGAACAGGCCAATCAGCCCATCTAGAACATAAAAGCATGAGAATACATTCCGAGAACAGGCCATTTAGCCCACCTAGAACATAAAAGTATAAGAATACATTATGAGAACAGGCCAATCAGCCCATCTAGAACGTAAAAGTATAAGAATACATTATGAGAACAGGCCATTTAGCCCACCTAGAACATAAAAGTATAAGAACACATTGGACAACCACCATCTGAAGCTCAATCCAGATAAGACTGAGCTCATCTACATTCCTGCTCTAACCTCTCAATCTCTCCATTTCCCTAGGGGACATTCCACTGACCCCAACGCCCTGTGCCAGGAACCTCGGAGTGGTGATGGACAACAGGCTGTCCCTCTCCGAGAACATCGCAGTGGTAACCCGGGCGTGCAGGTTCTTCCTGTACAACATCAGGAGAATCCGCCCTTTCCTCACCACCCACTCAACCCAGCTCCTGGTCCAAGCGATGGTGCTGTCCCGCCTAGACTACTGCAACTCTCTCCTGGCTGGCCTGCCAGCATCGGCCATCAGACCCCTTCAGCTCATCCAGAACGCAGCAGCCCGCCTGGTCTTCAACCTCCCCCGACACTCCCATGTCACCCCCCTGCTCATTGACCTCCACTGGCTACCTGTGATGGCTCGCATCAAATTCAAAACATTGGTGCTCGCCTTCCAGGCAGTCCGAGGATCAGCCCCTCCATACCTCCAAAAGCTCATCAGACCCTACACACCTACCAGATCCCTGCGTTCCGCCTCCTCAGGATGACTGGTACCCCCCCCACTTCATACTAGCACCCGGTCTCGACGTCTGTCTGTCCTGGCCCCACGGTGGTGGAATGAGCTCCCCGTGGAGGTCAGAACAACAGAAAGTCTGACCGCCTTCAAGCGCAGATTGAAGACTCACCTCTTTAAGCTGCACCTCTCTCCACCCCTCCCTACCTCCTTGTGACCTCCCTTGATTGTGTTTTATAAATCCTTGTTTAAGTGTTTCAAGCTTCTAGTTTAGTACTTGTAAGGTTACTTATTGGCTTACTGTTGTGCATGCCAATGATTGATATCGTGTGGTCCCCCCCCCAAAAAAAAAAAAAAAAAAAAAAATAAAAATCATACTGACTGCACCTGTGTTTGAATTCGTATTTACCTTTTAGGGTGGTTTTAACGCACTTGTTTCAGGTTGGAAAATGCACTAATGTACGTCGCTCTGGATAAGAGCGTCTGCCAAATGTCTAAAATGTAAATGTTATAAGAACAGGCCAATTAGCCCATCTAGGACGTAAAAGTATAAGAATACATTATGAGAACAGGCCATTTAGCCCACCTAGAACATAAAAGTATAAGAACACATTATGAGAACAGGCCAATTAGCCCATCTAGAATGTAAAAGTATAAGAATACATTATGAGAACAGGCCATTTAGCCCATCTAGAACATAAGAACATAAGAATACATTATGAGAACAGGCCATTTAGCCCATCTAGAACATAAGAACATAAGAATACATTATGAGAACAGGCCATTTAGCCCATCTAGAACATAAGAACATAAGAATGAATTTAAAGCCCTCACTGAAACCACGCTTCAGGCAGAATTGCCTTGGCACATTGGCATTGTGCGATCCAGAACATACTGCAGGAGGCGCTCCCCCTCATCCGCGCAGCGACAGGCCTCAGTCACGCTGTTAGATGTTATTACAGTCTCACCTGGGGAGGTACTCCACGGCTTCGTTCCACAGATGCTGCAGTGTGTGATTTTACAGTGCCGGTCAGAGAGTTCTGTTCCCCCTCCATAATTTCATGTCTTTATTCCCAATAGCATTTCCAGAGACACCCTTATCTCCCCCATGGAAATTAAGAGTGAATCATTCACGTTCCTGACGTGCCGCCAGCAGCAGCTATAAGGCATCAGCTGGAGTTTGCTGTGTGTGTGCTGTTTCTCTTGTGTGTGTGTGTGTGTGTGTGTGTGTGTGTGTGTGTGTGTGTGTGTGTGTGTGTGTGTGCTGCAAGTGAGCATTTGCTGTTTTTCTTGTGTTTCTCTTGTGTGTGTGTGTGTGTGTGTGTATGTGGGGGTGGGGGGGTGTATGAGTGAGTGGCTGTGTGCTATAAATGTTTGTGTGTGTATGCACTGTGAGCACACGCACACACACACACACACACACACACACAAGAGAAACACAAAAGAAACCCAAAATGCACACTTGCAGCACACACACAACAAACTCCAGTGTTTGTGTGTGTGTACTGTGAGTGTGTTTGCGGTTTACTGTGTGTGCCGTACTGCCTGCTTATGTGTTCTGTATGTGTGTTTGTTGCTTCTTGTGTGTGTGGGCTGTATGCGCTTGCCCATGTGATTGATTGCTTGACTTAAATCCAAACAAATAACCCACAGCACTGAACCGCAGTATTTAAAGCAGTCATCAATCCAATGCAAAATAAATCATTTGCATTCTTTCAATGGGACCATTCGTCTCAAACGACAGCCGCAGACAAATCTAATTAATTATCCACTCAATGTTCAAACTAACCACAGAGAAACATTCTGTGACGATGTAACTACTAAAACATACATGATTTATTTCCAGAAATATAATACACCTATAAAGAAAATTACAATTATGTAAAACATCAAGGTCAACCCAAGAACCTTTTAACTTTACTCAGAAGGTCTAAGAAGAATTTGCAGCTCGTTTCTTCTCAAAGTCAATTTAAAATGGCTTGAATTTATCAGGGGAATCTAATTCATTTTCTAAGTGCTGATGAAATGTTCTTGTCATTGGAGGAAAGCTATTAAACCACTTTAGTAGCTGACAATAGAATCATGATAAATAATTTGATATCCTGTTATCTGGTTACTTAAATAACCGTGCGGACCAAAGGAAGCCGTTCGCTTTATCCTTTCTTCCGGCAGCTTTAAAGACCTCTGCCGAGACCGCTGGCCTGAAACAAGTGTTTCTTGGGAGATGCATTGGAATGGACAGAATTATATTCTAGGAACGGATTACCCCAGGCTTAAGATGGCATATTTAAATTCGCTGTCGTGTTAAGTTTTTAAACAAGAGGTGCTACGCCACATCTCCCTCTGCCGTCCCCTCCCCTCGCCCTCACAAAGCAGAACACAAACAGGCCCTGAGACACGCGTGCGTGAGGTGAATTGCGAGTGGGGCCACGTTAGTAAACGGAGCACCCAGCAGCACCCTATTGAGGCCCGGTTCTGCCTGTCACAAAAGATTCACGCCTCATCGTGTTCAATACGGCCCAATCAGCCCCTGCCTCCGCCCCCGCCCACCCTTACCAGCCCACTCGACTCCTACACCTCCAGGAAATGGAGCTCACACCGCTGACTGTTCAGTACTGACCGTCGTTCTACTCCTGTCAATCACTCGGTACTTGCGTCGAATCCGAAAACAGCGTTAACAGGGACAAACGCTTTCCAGGAGATATTTATAAAGCAACGTATTGATAAGTAGCATGTACGCACGTTTAAACAACACTATTCTATTCTTAAATATGAATATTGTTTATTATTTTTCCTCTGAGGGGAGGGGCACAGACATGCAGCCCTGACATTTGGACCTGTCACATTTTTATACTGCGTACGGACAATACTTTATTTTTTATCATGCTGCTCATAAAAGGTCAAGAGAAAGCCTAAGGCGGGCCACCAGGTGAACATTCTTGTTGTACAGCACTGGATTAAAGAGGGTTACGCACACGTTCACTCAAGGCCCCTTCCGTCAAAGCTAGCATTTATCACAAGTGTTTTTCTGGACAGCCAAGAAGCTGTGTGTTCAAAACAGGAATCCAGGGAAAGCACTTGTCGGGCCGTGCCCAGCATTTATGGCACCAATTACCCTAAAAAGAAAATTTTAAACTTTACAGAAATGCAATGTACTGCAGTATGCTGTAAAGACCATATAATGATTATGGCTGGGTATTTGTCACAGAAGTCGTGGGTGTCGCCTCTTTAATGCTTTCCGTGATATTTCGGCAGATTTGGATGGTAACTGCCAACCTTAACGTGGCCTAAGGTATGGTATAGGCCTACGCACTTTAACCATTTTGTAAAATTCTGGGAGAAACAAAGTGCAACAATGTAGAATGTATACAGATTCTGGAATTTGCTGCGATCAAGATTCCCATCCTTGTCAATTGTTTCAATTCAATGTTTGACAGCCAGTGTCAACAGCACTCCTTCCCCCATTACGGTAACATTGTCAGTGACAATAGGCACTCCATCAAAAATCACAACATGTTGTACCAAAACGAATTTCAAAGAAATAACCTGGACACATGGTAACCATGTTTTATTATTATAGTAATGCAATTTCAGCATGCCCTGTTTCTGACAACGTTCTTTTAAATTAAAGACAAAAAGCATACATCTTTCTGTAATGGACCAAAGCGATTGAATGCACCAGCATATCAATGCATTTTACTCGTATTTGTTCATAGTGGCAACTGCCCGGTGATTCTTTCAAGCACTTGTTACTGTTGCTACAGCATGTTATTTCAATCGTCTCCCACTGTTGCGCATGGGATCTATTCATTAATTTAATAAATGAATGTTTTCTAAAACACTCTGAAACAGTCACTGATTTCTGCCTCTTTTTTTTCAGTTTTCTGTGATTTTCAACAACTTTGCTGTGACTGCTCCGTGACTTTAGCCAGTATTTTCCGTGACAAACACCCAGCCTGAATAATGATATATTTCACCTGAATAATTTTTTGGCAACGATTAACTGCATCTTCATAAAGCATTCATTATGTATTCATGAGCATTGCAAAAGCATTACATCACAATTACATAGAGCGTTATGACTGCTTTATGTGTGCAGTATTCCTATATCTCTGAACCTCAGGTCAGATCTATCCCATCAAAAGTAAAAAATTATAAAGCATTCATAATGCTCTATGTAATTGTAATGTAATGCTTTTGTAATGCTCAAGAATGCATAATGAATGCTTTATGAATATTTAAATATATTGCCGTTTGTTCCATTTCTGTAAGGGAAAGCATTGTGTAGTTCATCCAATCAAAGGCCTTCCCTGGGTTTTCCATTGAAGCCAGAACTAATATCCCCCCATCTGGATTCCATCCTCTCCTCAGCCATCCCCACGCGCTTCGCCGCACGTCCCATCGATCGCCCATCCACTATATCGGACGAACGGGCGCGTTGCCGTGGGGACACAGCGGCCGCTTGGCACCGCAGATGGCGGGGGCTGCTCGGAACAGCTTGGCGGTATTTGGGCGAAGGCCGATCGGGCGAGGCGTAATGCGCTGTGACGTCTCGCACTGAAAGAGCCAGGTCGCTGTCGCCCCCGGCTGAGGGGCAGCCGGAAGCCAAAGAGGCCGGCAGGGCGGCCAACGCCGACGGGCCGACGCCGGCCTGCTCGTAAATCGTGCTCACGCTTTCCCCGGAGAATCCGTTACCGGCGGTCAGAAAGAACGCGCTCTGGTCTTTTTTATGAAATTCTGTTCGTGAAGTCTGCACGGCACCTGCTGTGTTCTCAGCCCAGGGTGGTTTTAAACCGCCAACCACCTGTCATCCGTCAAGTGACAGGTGGTTGGCCACCGCAGTCCGCAGAGTGTGATCTCCAAAAATCTACAGCAAACCCCAGGAAGGGCAGGCATGGCTGACATCTTTAGGACCCTGTGCAATCACTGCTTTTCTTGCTTACTTGTTAAGCAGCGAGATAAAGACAAATACTTACTTTCCCCAGACTGAAGAACTGGAAAACAAATTCACTTTGAAGAAAAGTAGGTCACTTTAAAAACAGGATCTGGAGGTTTTGGCACTGCAAGTTCAGTTCAAAAAATGGACGTACTGCTGATGGAATATGAATTGCCATGTTTCTTCCCTAAGTCTTCGCCAAAACAACCAAAGCCAAACCCTGCTGCAGTGGGTAGTATTGGAACATTGATGCTTTACACATAAAAAACTAATTTAAAATCTCAACTGAATAGGCTGAACAGCACAATCTGTTTTCTCTGGCTCTTTATATATAATATTACTATTACAAACTATTATTTCAATTGTGAAAGGTCTTTAAAGTTGAGACACAGAAGGATCAACACTCATTTCTAAAGTGAATAATTACTTCATATAATGGGAACCAATGTGGTATCCAACTACCCTTACTGAAATGGAATGAACTGCAATATATTGGAAATACGTGGATTTATTAAAAAAATATTATGATTTCAGAGCAATGTATTTTTGTTAGATATACTGCAATATAAAAGTGCCAATATATTGTGAAGGTATTTATATATGTGTGTTGCAATGACTTGATAATGTATTTTATTCCAATATATTGCAGTATACCTAATTTCCATGAGGGGTAAAGATGCTAAAAGAGCCATTTATCTTTGACACATTCCATGTGGTGTGGATCCAGGCTGGTCTGCAAACAACTGTACCTGATCTCAACCTACTGTATGTCAAGTGAAATTTGAATGCAGAATGAACAGCTGCACGGGGCAGACCAGATTCAGCGAACAAGCATGACTTTACCTGTGTGGCTCCAGTAACGTCTCGTTTCCTCAAACTGCACTGTCCTCTACCGCACCTTGATGATGGACTTGAATCCTGAAAAGCAGGGGATAATTAACAATAATTACCAGAAATAAATTAGCTGAAAGAAGAGGAATTTGTCTTGACAAACATTGGCCTGAATTCAAACACCATCTGTCCAGCTGGTCTTCCAGCAAGACTTTCAGTTTCCCATATTTCTTTCCGTCATCAAGACAGCCAGGTATTTCCACAATGATTTAGCCTGAAGGATCTTAAGCAGAATTGTGCAGCTCAGTGAGAAGTCTGTCCTTAACTTTGGCCTGGATTCAATCAACGTCTGTCTTTAACTTGGGCCTGGATTCAATCAACGTCTGTCCTTAACTTTGGCCTGGATTCAATCAACATCTGTCTTTAACTTGGGCCTGGATTCAATCAACGTCTGTCCTTAACTTTGGCCTGGATTCAATCAACATCTGTCTTTAACTTGGGCCTGGATTCAATCAACATGCGTCCTTAACAGCAAACCACAGAATCGGTGATAAGCTTTCAATGGTGTGTGGCAATACCTTAAATCACCCACCAGTGCTGTGAGAAAGTGGACGAACGAGACTATTTTCTGAAAAAATTGACCAGAAATGCAGAGGAAAACAATGTAAAAACAATGTTAGTGACAGGAGAGGTACATGACACCTTTTATCTCCCATACAGGAAACGGGACGTTTCTGAACAGATAATTTTCTGTGAATGACTGTAAATGCCATGGCGAATACGAAGAGAGCCATCATACGACATCATGACAGACGTCATTACATAGACTACTGCCTATGCTGTGCGGTTGTTTCATGAAGGCTACGACCGTAACTATGCTGTGCGGCTGTTTCATGAAGGCTACGGCCGTAATTGGCATCTTTGAAAATGAGTGACATCAGGTCAGAAACCATTCCTTGGAGACAGAACCAGGCAAAATTCAACCCAAGTCGGTCGGAGCTTCGGATTAGGAAGCGAATGCGTGCCGGATAAAGCCACAGGATACAGAAGGATTCAGCGGTTAAGCTCAATGTCGTTGTGGGACGATGCGATGGAAGGATCATCTTCAGCGTGACCCCCGGTTCTTCCTTGCCTAGACATCACGAACCTGTGAGCTCGGGCTCCACCGAGCCGGGCCATTCGCCGTTCCTATGGTGATACGGCAGGAAGGAGATATTCGAGAATGTGCAAGACGCAGTGGGGGATTCAGAGAGCATGTATTATTGAACCTCAAATCTAAAAATGGCCCGCTGGGAATCCACAATGTGACTTTCATATTCCATAAGATTTCTATCTGCTTAAAGGCATTCACTCACCAAGAGAAAATATAGGACTCATTTAAAAGCCATATGAATGTATTGAGAGTGTACAGAAGCATACATCCCGCTGCATTATATACATACATACATACATACATACATACATACATACATAGATACATAGATACATACATACATACATAGATACATACATACATACATACATACATATATACATATATACATACATACATTACATACATACATACATACATACATACATACATACATAGATACATACATACATACATACATACATATATACATATATACATACATATATACATACATACATACATACATAGATACATATATCTTGTTTATCTCAAATATAAGATAAACAAGGTGTTAATGTGTTTTTCTTCAGACATACATAGGCATTTCCTGATAGCTCATGTAGCATATTAGTCCAGGGCAACTCTGCATATATTGTGGCAGCTGAAGGGTTTCACGTGTTTGTTTTGAGCGTTTGATGCTTCCTTTTCTGAGGGCTGAAGAGTCTGATGAGGCCAAAGAGGAAGATGCGGCGCTGAAGCCTCGGGTTAATTTCAGCAGCAAGGGAAATGAAACCCCCGACCCCACTGAAACAGCGCTAGTATGGAAGTGGAAGAATAATGACATTCGGGACGTCTCTGGTTATAAATAAATTATAACCGCTAACGCTGTTCTCAAAACCACGAGATGAAACGGCCCGATGATAACGCGGCTCAATCCCTTTGCCAAATCAATAAATGATTTACAAAAAAAATAACCTTACAACTGACACATTGTGTATGAAATGAGTTGGAAATAGACATTTAGCGAGTGCAAGTAGGCTACAGAGCAGAAAGCAGAGCTGAAGGAGAGCTGCGTGTGAATATTCTAACGTGCTAACGCTGTGCGAGCCAGGTTGTGCGTGGCTAAAGTCGGGGTTGTAATCGCGAGGTCTCTCCGTGTACTACCTTGATTGACAGCGCTGCGACTGGCGATCCTGTTCAGGACGCGCGGGAGTCCGGAGCGGCGAGCATGTTCCCGGTGGCGGTAATCCGGCCGTGAGGGGGAGCGGGAAGATGTTATCGGCAGTGCTTTCACCAGACACTGAGAGGGAGAGAGACCGTCCGCATGCCCAGCCAGGCTCTCTCTCTCTCTCTCTCTCTCTCTCCCTCCTGCTCCCCTCACAGTGGGATTAAAACAATCCTTTATTACCTGCACAATGGGGGGTTAAACATTTCCTGGTATCGTGTGAACTTTGAGGGAACCCACAGCAAACTTCGGGTAACCACTGCTTGCCCACTCCGTTCTGCGTTCTTTAAAAGCCTAAAACAGACTCAATGCCTTCGCGTTCACTTCTTTAAAAAAAATAATAAAAGAGATGAGCAATCACCAAAATGTATGTAATTAACTGTGTTTGTAAAGAAAGAAAAAGCACATTTAATTTTAAGTCAAGGACAATTGTTGATTGAATGCAGGTGCACTTTTCTGTGGCATAACTGTAACAGGTCAGGTTACTGCATTCCTGATTATAGTGCATTTTGTGAAAATGCAAGAGGTCTTGTAAAACAAATCAGATTCTTCCATGTCAGGTTATAGCCAGACAGTTCAGAAAATACAGTAAATGTTTAAATGGCTTTAATCATTTTAATTTGAGGGTAATAAAATCTGTATTGGCAAAAAAAATTTTTTTCCGTTCCCATACAGAGGAGTGAGCTACACTGAGCAGATGTCCCACAGAAAAGGGAGTTTGTTTATTGCTGAATCCACGCTGGCATTATTGCCACCATTTAAAAGAGCGGTTTGAAAAAGTCTTTTGACGTCCGTAAGCCGGGGCCCACGGGCCGTGACAATGGCACAGGCTCTTCCCATTGAGAGCATCACTATTCTCCCCCTCTGTCCGGAATAATACAACTCTTCACAAAAGAAAAACCCGGGAAACACAATCCCCCTCAAAGCACATTGTCCACCGGGAAATACAATGGCTTCAAGCTCAAACCATTTCCCTGTGACTTTTTTTTTTTTTTTTCCCGCAACGTGTTTTTTTTCTTTGTTGTTTCTTACAAGATATCCCCATGCCTTTTTTTTATAAACAGTTAGGATAGAGTACATGGGGAATGTGGGTATGGAAGTCGGTGTATCCGATGAGAGATTTCGAGGCATTGACAAATGGCTTCATTAAGGCGGCTGCTCTTCAGGCTCTGTGACGCACACCGTTGCCAGCGGATCGTTTTCCGCCGGATTCCCCAGCGCCCGACGGGCAGCGCTTTTACCCTCGGCGGGTGCGCTGGAACGTGACTTCACAGCACAATGGAAAGTACCTGTTTAAGCGGCCGGGATAATGGAATCGCACAGATACGCATGCGATAACTTAATCACATTGGGTTGAACGCCCTGTAATGAATGTGAAGCCGCACCCTGAGCCGATCAGAGGAGGATGGGCTCGCCCTATTGAGTCTGATTCCTCCCATGGTTTCTTCCTTCATGCTCTCTAGGGAGTTTTCCCATGTCTCGTCACCTTTGGCTTCGTTTGTGGGGGTTCATGCCAGGGTGTGCTGTGAAGTGTATTGTGACATGTTTTATTTGTATTGAGCACAAAGAAGCTCCAAACACATAAAATTTGATCCGAAGATTTGATCCTAGGTCACTGCATGGACATTTGGCCTGTATATGTTTCAAAATGCTTAATCTTTAAGATTAAATAGAGGAACTATTGACAACATTAAGGAAATTATATTGACTCTACAAAAACGACGTAAATGCAGGCGTGTACATGGAAGCTCAATGTGTGCGCGCTCACGTATACCATGCAACATGATTTACCAGGTCTAATGCGTGCTGAACCGTCATCAGCAGCAGAATTGACCAGGATGCTATGCAGTCTCTAATGGTCAATCGGACCCCTGATGAGTGGTGAGTGTTCTGGTGTAAAATGGCTGCAGTACATACCCCAGGTGCATTACCGGTGGCTGACGGGTTTCCCCCCCTTTTACCGTGAAGTGCCTTGAAAACTTGGGATGGAAGGCACTATATAAACGCATTATGACTTCGCGCTCACACTAGACCTTGCTTATGGTGGCTGCCGTGTCAGCCAATGAAAAGCTGAGAAAGAAACTTCTGTATATCTGTATTCTGTTTTCACACTTTATTCCTCCAAAACATCTCACATAATCCCCCATCTTCCCACCCATACGACTTTTCCCGCCCATACCTCATTTTTGAAATCTTCATCTATCACATTTTCGCTCCCCTGTGAATTTTTTTTAATCCCATTCCTTTTGGGGTAAAATTACCCTTTCTGGCAACCCTAGTTAGAAAGGAGCAGAGAGCTTCATTCTGGCCCAGGAGGAAGGTCAGGTAGGGTCCCCTTTCACACAGATGAATGGAGACGAAACCCGACTTGCAGAGCCGGAGAATGGGAGGGGTGGAACTCTTTCAGGGACACTGGCAGCAAGGCTTTTCAGATGTTTTACAGCTGATAGTGGGGGGTCACAGGGGGGAGGACAGGGGGGGGGGGATAATTAACAGCCAGAAAAAAGACTGATTTTTCTTCAGCGTTTAACAATACTGCGTGAATCTCCAGTGAGGCCAAGGCAACCCGTCTCTGAGATGCCTAATAGTCTTTATAAAGAACCTGAAAACTAAATTTATTTTGAATTTCCAGCCATTGTGTGTGCTGGGTTACAGTAATAACGCTGGGAGAACATTTGTGTGTTTGTAACGGTGCTCTGTTTACAACCGCACTCTAGGTTTGCAAGGTCCGGTCCTTGCCACCGGCCGGCTCTACAAAATGCGAGGCCCGGAGACCATTACCGTGGATATTTTAAACTCGCATTGCATTGTTTATCTGCGTGTTTCAGTCAACACAGATCAGCTCTCTTAACCCTAATATGAAATTAAATTAAATACACTTCAATATATTTTAAATGTGTGGAATAAAATATTAAGATATATTCCACAGCAGTTTATTTTTAGAAAATATATTGCAATATATGAAAGAAGAAATAAGTACATTTGCCCATATGATGTGAAGTGCTGAAATATATGTGTAGACAATTTAATTTCAATATATTTTCAGTATGTTCCATTTCTGTGAAGGGAACTGAAGGCCAGACACATTCAGGGTGTTTCCATTAACGATCCACACCGTTGCCGTTGCCTCTAATGGAAAACACCACACCTTTCAGCAGCTGTCTTCTGTGACACAAGAATTACCCAGCTGTGTCATTTTAGGCTGATATAAATCAGGTGAATGCACTTACGATCTCCTACAGTGCAAGCTGTTCTGGATACGCCCATCAGGTACATGAATTCTAATGCAATATTATATTATATTATATTGGCTATACCACCATTAGGCATTGTATGTAGACTGGGACAGAGAGGGTTGCATGGCTCGAGGGATTCCATTTGCTCAGTGTGAATAGTATCATCTCATTGGAGAGACGCAGTCTGGGGCGGGGAGCAGATCAAGCGTGAGAGATGCTGCACGCTGCTCCCAACCTCAGCGGCAAAGCTTCTCAACCAGCGATGCCGTGCGGAGTGTGGCCACCGTGTATCCGTACGATTTAAAAAGGCGGAATAGCGTAACATGATGGCCGGGACAGCCTGTGTGGAATTGTCACTGTATCAAAGCAGCGAACTGCCTCTGGGTGTTAAATCATGGCCTTTATTCACAAAGCATCGCAGAGTAGGAGACTGATCTAGGATAGTTTGGGCTTGTCTCTCATAAGGGACACAGTTAGCATAGGGGCAGGGAAACCTGATCCTAGACCAGCACTAGTATTCTGAGACGCTTTCTGAATACAGAACCTGGATGTTTTATCACATATCAGAAGGGCAGCCGGAGGAAAAGATGTCCGCATAATGCTGTGACGAGAGACTGTTTCTCAGACAGAGTTCCAGTGCGACGTCATAAGACATTCTACAAAAACGAGTTCCTCCATTTTAGGAGCGGTTGAGCGTGCAGCAGTACCGAATGCTCCTGCAAAAAGTCAAAACCCGGGTGAACACGACAAGCCTAAACGACGAGTGTGATGAGGCTGTTCTACTCAGTGTCAGCCCCTGTTCCTGTGATGTGTGGGACAGTCTATTTGCAGAGATCACAAAGATCTGGTGGAGATAAGCATTAGAGTGATCTCGCAACGCCAACAGGATTTTATCTTCACCATGACAACGAAATTTAAAAAAAACACTGAGCCGTATCCAGATAAACTCAGAATTCAATCTGGCATATATTCAATATTTAGCGTAACTACATACAGATTCATTAAGCAGGGGATGATAGGTGGCAGTATTCATTACACACTGTCTTCAACTGCATAACAAAGCATTACTCCAACTGGGATTCAATCAACATCTGTCCTTAGCACTGGCTTAAACTGGAATAAACAAATAACGTTTTTTTTTTTTCTTTTGTTTGTTTGTTCACAAGCATTTGGGGAGTTAATTGCAGCCATTGTGCAATCCATGTTTGTGAACAAAACACTTGACCTGAATTGTGAGCCAAAGTTCAGGACAAACTTTCATTGTTTTCCAAATGCTATTATTCTTGAACTCAAGTGCCCTAGAGATTAGCTTTCAGCAAATTTTCCAGGTGGGTCCTACAATGGCTTGTGAGCCACTGAACTGATCCCTCTCAGACCGAGTTTCAACTAGAAGGCTATAACAGAAATACATCACAGTACTGTAGCTACAATGCCACTCAACATTGAATGATGAAAATGGATTTGGCTGAACGTGATGTCGATAGTCTGCCTAATGGTAAAACATTATGGAGTCCGCAAGCCAGCACACAAGCGTGCCGATGCCCTTTCAAAAGGACTGTGTGTATTATTGGGATATGATTCACTGCAGAGCCCTGCTGTATATATGGAGCTGTGCTGTATGTATGGAACAGTGCTGTATGTGTGGAGCCCTGCTGTATGTAGTTGTATGGAGCCATATGGAGTTTTGCTGTGGATGTGGGAGAATGATGGTCCCCATCAGCGCTGATGCCATTATCAGCAGGCTGGAGGGGGAGTAGGGATGAGCGTTAATGGTGCGTTGCCATGGCGCTGTCTGCGTGCTGTAGCCTGACCTTCACACATTGAAGGCCAAGCGGTTCGTTTATGGAAGGACATGTCCCACACACACATACACATACACACACACAATCTCACACATACATGTACACACACGCACACACACACGCTCACACACACAAGAACACACATAAACACACTCTACACACTTTATTTCACACAAACACGCACATGCCACACACACACACACACACACACACACACACACACACACACACACACACACACACACACACACACACACACGCACACACACACACACACAAGCAAATACGCACATACAAACAGGCACATAAACACACACACACACACAGCCCACATTTCATCACATCAGGATCAGAGCCACAGCAGAGTAAACGTTGTCACAACACGGCGTTCTCCTCCCTATAGTCCCTAATGGACTCCATCAATCTCTGTTTCCAAAGCAGAATTGCTCCAAATATGGCAGTTCTGCACAGCAGGTAATACAGTTACAAGACCCTCATACTGTTCCTCTCATAGGGGCATGACCATGCAGGCCTGAAACATGTTAGTCTAAAACAGACCATCTGCACCGCCTCTCATTCTGCAAACATAGGGGCTGGGCCTACTCGCCGCTGAGCACGGATCAGCCAATCAGAGCAGAGCAGACAATATACACATAGTTGTGGCTTGTGCCACAGCACCCACAGGATACCACTACAGTGCTCAAACCCACACCAGACCTGCCATTTGCATAGGTGTCATTCTTTTCCTTTAATCAGATCCCACAGAATAGGGTGTGGCAGTGCACCAACTGTGCAGTGTGAACAGGCTGTAGTGCTCTGTGCAGTGTGAACAGGCTGCAGTGCACTAACTGTGCAGTGTGAACAGGCTGTAGTGCACCAACTGTGCAGTGTGAACAGGCTGTAGTGCTCTGTGCAGTGTGAACAGGCTGCAGTGCACTAACTGTGCAGTGTGAACAGGCTGTAGTGCACCAACTGTGCAGTGTGAACAGGCTGTAGTGCTCTGTGCAGTGTGAACAGGCTGCAGTGAGATGTCCAGTTCCATGTATGGTAGCAGCGTGCAGGGAGCACGCTCAGTGGACTGCACTGCTGCTGGTCTTACCCTGGAGGAGGTCAGTCTTGGTCCAGTGAGCTCAGCTCTGCATGCCCCGCCCACTCAGCCCAATCACAGATACTGTACCATTACAGCCCCGCTGACTCAGCCCAATCACAGACACTGTACCATTACAGCCCCGCTGACTCAGCCCAATCACAGACACTGTACCATTACAGCCCCGCTGACTCAGCCCAATCACAGACACTGTACCATTACAGCCCCTCATCTCAGCCCAATCACAGATACTGTACCATTACAGCCCCTCCCACTCAGCCCAATCACAGACACTGTACCATTACAGCCGCTCACACTCAGCCCAATCACAGATACTGTACCAACTGTGCAGTGTGAACAGGCTGTAGTGCTCTGTGCAGTGTGAACAGGCTGCAGTGAGATGTCCAGTTCCATGTATGGTAGCAGCGTGCAGGGAGCACGCTCAGTGGACTGCACTGCTGCTGGTCTTACCCTGGAGGAGGTCAGTCTTGGTCCAGTGAGCTCAGCTCTGCATGCCCCGCCCACTCAGCCCAATCACAGATACTGTACCATTACAGCCCAATCACAGACACTGTACCATTACAGCCCCGCTGACTCAGCCCAATCACAGACACTGTACCATTACAGCCCCGCTGACTCAGCCCAATCACAGACACTGTACCATTACAGCCCCTCACACTTAGCCCAATCACAGATACTGTACCATTACAGCCTCTCCCACTCAGCCCAATCACAGACACTGTACCATTACAGCCCCTCCCACTCAGCCCAATCACAGACACTGTACCATTACAGCCCCTCACACTCAGCCCAATCACAGTCAAGGAAAGATCCATTACTGTGCACTCACAGGGGCAGAGACAGAGAGAATTACGCACAAACGTTTAAAGCTCATATTTTCATATGACAGATGTAGACAGTAATGTTTGAATGTATGAGAAAGGAGCCTCATAACAGCAGGCAGGGAGAGGGCTTTCTCTGTGTTGTATTCATGCTGGGTGGGCAGCGCTCACCACCTGTCAAACACACACACACACACACACACACATGTACATACATACACACATGCGCACAAACACGTACACACAATCATACATTGTACACACAAACATCAGCACCTAGAGCACAGCACACACGAACACGCACACACATACACATGTACATGCATACACACATCTATACATAAGGACATGCATATACACACACACATACACACACAGACATATGTACATACATACATACATACTGTATGTACAAGTATGAAGTCTACACACGCATATTTTTCTCCAAGAGTAGGTGCATTTCATCGAAAGTCAAACACTTTTTCCTCAAGTACATTTGCCACACAATATAAATACATCGACTAATCAATTTATGCCGCGTGAACGCTCTCATCTCGAACACACTGCAGCGTCCTGATTAGTTAAATGAGACGCGTAATAGAGGATTCATCGAGTGTAGATAAGATGAATGAAAGGATGCCTAAGAGAAATAGAAGGGTCTTATCGCTGTTCCAGCAGCGGCATGCGTTACGGGTTCAGAGCATCACAGCTCCCGTCAGCACCACAGAGCCGGGCTCCGCCCACACCTCACACACACGGCAGGACCACGCCCCAGCTGTCACCCCACAAACACTCAGAGAGAGAGAGAGACAGAGATGGGCACAGAGAGGGGCAGGCAGAGGCAGAGACGGAGCCTGAAAGATTGATCTAGTTAAAATGTATCACGCCTTAGAGACATCTACACATCTACAAACATACGTCCTGCCAATAAAGCACTGAGAGAGAGGGAGAAAGAGAGAGAGATAAATAAATGTACTCAAACAGTGCCTGTGGCTGTGTGGATGAATGGCTGCCAGCTCCTGGCTCTCTGCCCTGTCTGCAGCGCCCCCTACAGGCAGATCCCCTCCCCACTCCTGGCTGTGGCATGGCAACAATGCCATGATGTCGTTCGCTGGCACCAAACACCTGGAGTGGGATAACCCCACAGGGCAGGAGATACACCCCGCTGAAACGCCGAACGCTACCCAATGCTAACCAGAGCTTTGAGAGTGCACAGAGAGCCAACTGAAACACATCACGGTGACAAACACTCTTCCTGATGCTTGCAATGGCAGCCAATGTGTCTAATACAGCCACTGAAAACTGGGAGCAAGGTGTACCATTGCATTGTGGGATAAGGGTGCATCAGCGGGTCAGATTTAACACATTACTCCAATGCCCGATTACACTGCACTTACCTTCCCCAAGCTACAAAATGATTTCCCTCTGCTTTCAATACTTTAGGGCATTTATTTATTATTATTTATTTAACTCCTACAGTAGCTTCATTGACCCCCTTCTGAAAACCCAGGCACCATTATAATCACTTCACCAGGCCCCAGATTGGCATTTCACAATGAAAAGCAGGTTATGATATTGACGCTGTTTGTGGACATTCTCTTCCGTCTGCCGCGCAACGTGAAATGGGCTTTGCGGTCGGCCGTAATGTGTCTGATTCGACAGGACCCACCTTAGCCTCGTCTGAAAGCATTCACACGCTCATGTGCATGTTAAAGGGGAAACTATATTGACCACAAACAGGCCGTGCTGGTAATTTAACTAGAAACAGGATGGAAGACAAACAGAAACAAACTCCACTTAAAGGTTTTAGCCAAATGGATTGGCTAAAGGCTACCGGCAGAGTAATGGCTTGATGGATCCATAGTGTCCCGGTTATTTTTTTGCCGCTGAATTTCCTGATACCTCTTTAGCACTCTGCCCCACTGGACAACAGAGGTGAAATGTGCAGAAGGGTCATGGTATGTGACCTGGATGCTAAATCCGAGGCCACCGTAAACAAGTACTGACTTTCTATAAACGGTCAACAAAGTTCATTTCAATGAATAAGTACTTCCACGTTGGTGTATTTCTCTTCAGTCTGACAAGAGCGGGCGGTTTGTTTTCCATACGATTGTACATCAGCGTGGTTGTTTTCGAGTGGCTGGATTGAATGCGGAGCTCCTCGAGCGGGCTTCGCATCATTGATGTGGACGAATGATTCAGAAATCCCTTTTAATGGATCGCACTAAATGGCACGAACCAGGCATCGTACGGCTCCGTTAATAGCAAAGACCAAATGGTAAATCTGCACTTGGTTGACTCAAAAAAACATTTTTTGTTGAGTCCAATCAGCCTTTTGTGTTCATTGCTACGATTAGTGACTCATAATACTGACCCCAATGATACCCAATGAGCCGAGATACTGGTGGGGTTCGGGTTACGCAGGATCAACTTCATTCAATGGTGGTGGGACCCAATATGAGATCTTTTCATGGGGCCCAAATCACTGGCGGCACCCCCCTCCCCAAACATCCTTATCCACACCGCCAGTGTCAAATTAACTGTAACAATTTATACGAATCCAAGACAGATCAAATGTACTCTATCACAGTAAAATCGACTCTATCACAGTAAAATGTACTCTATCAGTGCTGACGTAATACTAAACGTATTTGCTTGTGTGTATGCAGATAATGACATGATGACCGCTGTCGACGGGGACCTCTTTGGGAACCAGAAGGACACACTAAGGGACAGGAATGTTGCCTGGAGACGGCGAGGCTTGCCGCCATTGCCTGACAGTAATTAAAAGTCAGAGCAGGGTTCCTGCCGGGCCAAGTGGACCAGCAGAGCGGAGACACACTCCTCTCTCCCCTCAGAGGAGAGGCCGGCCTCATCAGCCGGGACGCCCGGGGCGGGGGGGGCTCCCAGAATCCAAGGATTCCCCGGTAAAAGCTGCCAACCCCCCTTCAGTCAGACAGCTGCTCCGCGAACAAGCACCTGAGCCGAGGAGGAAAGGCCAAAAACCTGCAATGGTTCTAACCTTTTCCCAGCCGTTGTCATTTGAGTTCCTGTTCTCATTGCGCCTTTGTTCGTGTGCATTAAGGATGAGCGTGTTCCAGCTGAGCCTCTTATGGTCCTTCACTGACAGTTTGCTCCTCCCCTTTTCATGAGCTGTCGCCTGTTGTTGTACAGCACCCTGGGCCCACTATGGGACAGTACACTACCACACTGGTGCGCACAGGAATAAAGCCTTTATCCTGTACCCTGGGTCCTCTTTAGGACAGTAGACTACAATGTGGTGCACACAGAGCAAGTCCTTTATCCTGCACCCTGGGTCCACTTTAGGACAGTACACTACAATGTGGTGCACTGCACACAGAGCAAAGCCTTTTGACAGATTCAGAACAGAGGGAATGGAGATGTGCTCGCATCCCATGTAATCCTGTTGATCATCACAGGAATTGGATGGAGGCACACAGAGGAAGTTCCTGCGTGGACCCCGTTATTAGTCTGTAGTAAGGCTCAACATGGGGTAGACATTGGAAAGGACACTAGTTAAGATATCGAATCAATATTTTCAGCTCGTCCACAGTGGGAAAATCTATCCACACGTTCACAAAAAGTGGTGCTGGTTCCATGGAATATTCTGGCAGCTAATGATATGGTATATGGATAATGGTAATGGTATGTCCAAATAAAGGGAGACATAACAGGGAAAGTGATATCTACAGTATGTACACCCTGAAATTCACAGGAGATTGTCACCTATTCCGTCCTTAGACCACTGGGAAAGAGAAGCAAGCAGGCGTATAGGCTTAATCCTCTAACAGCTGTAAGGCACTCAAGAGATTACCAGAAACACGAGACAAATATTCACAAAGGCAGTTTGATAATTATTGCATCTCACGTCACTCTGGCACAGTGGGAGACCGATATCTACAAGATTGGTATTCTGTAATTAGTGCGTTGTTTGGACCATATGAACAGATCAATTTAACCACACAAAACACTTGAGTGTCAAGTTCCCCATCAAGCTAAACTCATAGGAAGTATAATGAACATCGTCGCTGAGCTGGTTTTGCACGTTGAGAGACGTGGGCAGCTTTCCCCGCTGTGTGAACCGGAGCGGGCCAAAGGCCGGGGCCGTAGCCGCGGCAACACTGTTGCTCATTGTTGCATATGGCTTTGGACCGCGCGCTACTAAAGTGCTGACGGTCGGCGTGATCTCCGAGCCTACGGCCCAAAACGGCACCTCAGCACTTTCCTCTGGAACGGAGTGCGTGGGGGAAACACAATGGCCACCGGCCGTGCTCATTTCAGGCCGCAAACACGCGTTTTCCATTGTGCCTGTACAACAGAAGCACCTGCCCTGGCGGTGTGGAAAAACACACAGGAACTGCAGCGTGCCAACAGTGGAAGACTAACATGGGTTCAACACAACACCTTCTGCAGGTCCCCATATGTAGAAACAGATTAAGACCAAACTGCCTCAGTCACGATTCGAGCGTCCTCATCGACTTGTTGGTCTATACTCCTGTTGATCATGATTGCGGCGTGCTTTAAACGGCGCTTTTTGGGTATGAAATATTCAGTTCTTTTGTGTTTGGCTTTAACATGCAGGCCATGGGCTCCCGATTAACCAGCGGGGCTCGCTGGAGAGCGATGAAACGCAAATCACTAACCAATCGAATCCTCCCATACCTTGGGCGACCAATCACTCCCACACTGTGGGGCTCATTCATGCATCACAGCGAGGTGCCTTAACCAAATGAGCCACCAGCAACCCATGGAAGATGCGTATTAACTAAACCTGCTGCTGACCAGGTTTTATGTGAGAGAAAGCATTTCTGACAACAGAGACAGAGAACTGAAGTTCACTGCAATGGACCCATGTTGCCCCTGAGCCGGGGAGCGGGGATGGGTGATGAAGCTCTGTGCACGGCAATGAAACAGCGCTCTGTGGAGCCAAAATGGCAGCACGGCAGTGTGCTCCACTTTAACTTTACAAGGAGAGGGCTGCACATTTCATAAATCATTCAGATTTCCCTTTCATTTCATCAGAGCGCAGCCAATGGAGGGAACGGCCACAGCTGCAAATGTGCGTGCACGTGTGTGCGTGCGTTTCGTCACACACTGAGAATCACCTCATGATCAGCGAAATCTGTTTTAAATGAGATTTTTTTTAAATCAGCTTTTATTTAGAAAAGCTGACTTGGGTTCCCATGATCTGACTTAATTATTTTGAACTTCATTCATTTTTTCATTTATGGTAACATTATAAATGTAATTATAGTTGTTACAAAATACATTTATCATTGAACTTCATTCATTTTTTCCAATTTTGGTTTCACTTTATCTTATTTTTCTACAATTTATGTTTTCACTATTCTCTATATAGTACACTTTACTTGAACTGTCACTTTGATCATTGTGTCATATCTATTTGCACATTCGGATGTATGTGACTGTTTGCTGTGCTGACACCTGTCCTAGCACTTTTTTGGGAAAGTGTTTTGAGCACACTGTATGAACTGTACTGTATAGATACTGTTATTAAAATTATATAACACTTATAATATAATGGATAATTATATTATGAATAATACAGCTGTGACCTCCTCAGAAGAGACAGCCCTATTCTATTATTACATCAGATTTAACACTGCACTGCTGCAAATAGCCAATGTTCTCTGACAGATGTGCGTGAGCAGGAATATTCTCACACGCCATCCAAGGGAAATGAAACAGTGAGCGATTCCCCCCCCCCCCCATAATCCCTTTGTGTCACACCAAAATGTGTCATTACACTAACAGAAAAAATAAATGGTGTAATTATTTAATCTAGATAAATCCGTTGACACAGTGAAGAAGTGTAGAATGCAGCGAGCGTGTTACACTGTCTACACTTCACAGCCATTGAACCTGCTGAAAGGGGACTAACGGGGCCTGCCTGACGCTAAGCTACACCACCCCACTCAGTGTTCTTAGGCTTCCAGACAATATAAATCAAACGGAAAGACAAGGGACTGCGTTGTCACATATTATGATAAGGAATGATTTCCGCCACAGTGGTGCATTCTGTGAATGCGTGCCTTTCTTCCGGCGTTTTGGCGCTTTATCCAACCCCGCGGTTCAGCCGTCCGATGCACTCCGGCTCATCCGGGTGGAGCTGGAGGCCGCTGGTTCACACATGCCAAATTATCTTTCTGCAGGAAATGCCAAAGTCAATAAAGCAAGACATTCAAGCCAGGTCACAACTGTTTTCATTTGTTCCCCCTCCAAGTAATTAATTTTTTCCAAATGGCGATTCATTCGTTATTTGCTAGAAAGGGCTTAATGAGAGAGTAATCAGAATTGGCGTGCCATCTGTGCTTTGCGGATCGCTCAAAAGAGATTTTAAATAAAAGAGGAAATTGGATTAATGAAATTTGTGGATGATTTGCGTTCCGCCCCTACGGTTCCACCGCGGCGAGCAGTGAGTTTATGAACGACTGTGGCGGACTGCAGCCGCCATTCGGAAGCGTCAATTTAGTGTAGTATAATGGTTAAGGAACTGGCCTTGTAACCGAAAGGTTGCAGGTTCGATTCCCAGGTAGGACACTGCCGTTGTACCCTTGAGCAAGGTACTTAACCTGAATTGCTTCAGTATATATCCAGCTGTATAAATGGATAAATGTAATAAGAGGTTGTGTAAGTCGCTCTGGATAAGAGCGTCTGCTAAATGCCTATAATGTAAAATGCCTATAATGTCAATTTGACCGAAGTGAACTGCGAAACACAATAACTGTCAGTAACAACTCCCTGGTCATTTTACCTGGTAGACAGATTCCACAATGAAATATGAAACTGCTAATAACACACAGATAAATGGCTAAGAAAGAACGCTTCCCTGACTTCTTTTGTTTACGACCTGTCTGCATCTCATGAATACACAACAATAACACATAAACATAGCATACATAAACACATAGCAAATTATTACATTCCCCACATCTTTAAATCTTTGAATTGGTCACAGTAATTTCTCTCTTGTCTGAAATATCTTCTTTGTGGGAGTACAAGATTTGCATCCTTGGTTTTCTTAGAATCAACATGATGAAAAAAAGTAATATCTTCTAGAGGGCTGTATACGCCACGGCACTGCCACGAACCAACCAAGGCTGTGAAGGAAGGAAGTGAACTGTTTGGACTCATTCGTGTCACACCAAAGCTGTGTCCGAATAGGACCCCTGTTCCCTGTCCAGTGTCCACTGTCCTCTGTCCACTCAGACCCCTGTCTACTATGTGCCCTGCCCCCTCATTTTGCAAGCAGTGTGCTAAAGAAATCCCGCAAAACTCTTTCCAAACTAGTGAGGAAGTAGTTCGTAATATTTATTTAAATTTTTAATTTTTTATTGAGAATATCAATGATTATTTTTATTGAGAATATCAACAATCATATGACGATTGTTACAAAGTGTAGATTATGAATGAAGATTGAATTAACAAAAATAAGAGTAGTTTGTAATATGAACCTATCTTGTACCATAGATATGCATATCCACTCTTTTACGTTTTTACTTCCGAGTTACTTACTGAAATTGTCGGATGAGTGCACCATTCTGCAGATGAGTGTGCTCCTGATTTCCCTCAACAAAACCCCGGAAATAAGGGGCTCATCCTGGTATTTTAAATACCCCCATTTGTGAGAAAAAGTCACCCACTCAAAAGCTTTTTGACGAAGTGGACTCAAATATGCGCCCTCAAAAGAGTGTAGGGGACGTATTCGGACACAGCCCAGGAGATCACTTGAGCCCTGATCCCAGGCAATGGATCACATCCGAGGAAAGATCAAAATCTTGTTGCTTTGGAGGTAGCGATCAGAAAGAAACATATTCGCACGCAGCTATGGGCGTGAGACTCGGGTCAGGCCTGTGCCTCGTACGCTAACCAGTACCTCTGATCGCCATGGTTCATGGCATGCACTACCACCCAACTACTATCGTTAGCGTGTATGCTAATAACTCAGCCCATTCACTTTCACTTGTCAGAAATATATTGTAAATAAGACAATTCATTAGTTTCCGGTCATTTACAACAGCATTACATTATGTTAATTTTGCAGATGCTCTGATCCAGAGAGAATGAATTCAATCTCAATTTTAACAGATGAAAACATTTGAAATTACTGTCTAATGAGGACTCTCTCCAACTACATCTCAAGAGAGAACTGTAAAATAAGGTTAACAAGTCAGACGAATCAGTGGAGTAGGCAGGGCTACAAATTCCAACCTCTAGTGATGAACTTCAGATTGGATTAATCTGTCAATCTGGGTGGTTGGGGCGGCTGTGTATGACTACATTTCCAGTTGTATTTGCTGTATTTGGATTTTGGGAGGGGTTTTGGGTTCTTCACAATCAACTTCCACATATATTAGATGTATCTCCAGTATTTAAAACCCAACACCCCACGCCACCGATTGCCTATGTCTCAAAGCTGAAAAATACACATTATACTAACTACACTGCCTGGCCAAAAAAAAAAGTTGCACTATAATATTTTGTTGGACCGCCTTTAGCTTTTATTACGGCGCGCATTCGTCGTGGCATTGTTTTGACAACCTTATGCAACGTCACAACATTTATTTCTGTCCAGAGTTGCATACATTTTTGGCCGAGATCTTGTATTGACGACGGGAGTCAGTGGTCAGACTGCAAGTCTGCTTCACTGGGAGCAGACAGACGACAAACAGACGGCTGTTTTAACTGGGTTATCAGCGGCCAGTAAATGAAGTCGCCGAGGCGATGGCCGGCCGTTTGTCCTCACCGCGGGCTGGGGCCGGTCATCGCCTCGGCCTTCATTTACTGGCCGCTGATAACCCAGTTAAAACAGCCGTCTGTTTGCCGTCAAACCACTCCGTAAAGTCTTCTCCAGCACATCCCAAAGACTTTCAATGGGGTTAAGGCCAGGACTCTGGTGGCCAATTCTGTGTGAAAATGATTCATCACGCTCCCTGAACCACTCTTTTGCAATTTGAGCCCGATGAATCTTGGCATTGTCGTTCTGGAATATGCCCATTGATGGGATAACCTGGTCATTAAGTACATTCAGGTACTCAACTGACTTCATTTTATTGCTGCATAACGTTGCTGAGCCTAGACTTGGCCAATTGAAGCAACCCTGCATAACGCTGCCTCCAGAGGCTTGTACAGTGGGCACTATGCATGACGGGTGCAACGGCGATTTTTTTTTGGCCAGGCAGTGTAGTTACTATGGCAACTAAGAAATGACACTGGTGCCACAACAAAATGAAGCTACAGGCTTTTTCACAGGTAACAAAACCTTTGAGAAAATTTGTGACTTTGCTGCTTTAAGGGAAAGTCCAAGAAAGCCAACATCCTTTAGATCCCCTAACTTCAGTCAAGAACCATTACCATGACAACCTGCACAGCTATAATCTGCTTCCACCCTAATACAAAGTATTGGCCTATAATTTTTAAAACCTTACTCATATCTCCCAGCCCTGCCGTGTTAAAACTGTTCGGGAGTATAGAACTATTTCGGTTTCCTCTATATTAATATCTCTTAATAAAAAACAAGAGCTGTAATTATTCAAATGATCTTTGAAGGGGGAGTCTGCGCTTAACGAATCGCACTCGTGAGATTTCACCAGCGGCTCAGCCGAAGTAGTCGCTGCCAGTGGGACGTTTAACTATGGAAACTGCCCTTAGCCTCCCACCAGTACATTGTGCGCATCATCAAAGCCAGCCATATTTCATATGTCTGCCAGCAAGCCTCCACAATACCAGGCATGTCTTTTGGCATTTCCTCTCTTTCGCTCTAGTGACCCCACAACCCAACATGTTAGATCAAACGTGCTGTTTAACTCGGGCAAAGCCCATCTCCCGGTGTGTTTGATACAATGCGGCTAAAAAGGCTCTGTCGGAGAGAGAATGAGCAAATCTCAAACAATGACTTTATTTCACTTCTTGCGGACGGGCCAGGAGTCAATATAGTTGTTACTATGAGCTCTACATAAAGATGTAGGAGAAAGCACAAAACAAGTGACCATCTGTGCTTCTCCAGCAATGTAGTAGTGTCAAGCAGAGGCTTTGACAGTGCGGTACATAAAGGGACAGACTCCATGTCTGTGTTTTTTTAGGCATGATTATGGTTAGGCAAAATTATGTAAACAGGCTTTTTATAAAAAGGTGTTCTGTATGTTTACTACTTTGTAAGTTGCTCTTAGGGCCTGATTTACTAAGACCTTTAGTGGATGCAAAAACATTTAGCACACGCAAAACTAATAACACAACCACTGATTGGTGCAAAACAAATACCATGACAAATCATTTGTCCTGTTATTGGTTTTGTATGTGCCTAAAAGGCACACATGCTAAAGGTCTTAGTAAATCAGACCCTTAGTCTCCTAAATACCAAAATCAAATTGTAAATGCGTGTACTCGCACACAATGACAGGGAAAAAAACGCTCGCAAAAATCCTTGCAATCACAGCTACTAGTTCCGAAACCTGTATAAATAGTTTTCCGCGGGCATTAAAGCATCAGGTACGTATTCTGATTCAGTGCAGCATATGTCCTGAGGGTCTAATTATAGGTGGGTGTCTGGATTTGGGGGTACAGGGAGATGAGATTAAACATTGGCACAGGAAGCAGATTAAAGGCCATTCCGCTGGCAGGAAATTAACTCAATCTGAGCAGTTATACAGGCGATCACTGAAAGAGGGAACAGGCACCAACGTGTAGTTAGATGCCCATTTGTTTATAAGATAGCATTATGTTAACAATGTTCCCCAGGTGGTTCCACACAGAGCTCTACAGAGACTTGACAGGGCCCTGCAGTAAAGGCCCCAGATTTGCTGGAAGCAGTGACATCACAGAGTGTTATCACTTGCAGTGTTCCACAGTTCCACTGGGGAACATTTGTAGACGCAAGTCAATTAAGTGAACTCATTCCCTCTAGTGGGAAAATAAAATTAGGCTAGAGTGCTAAAAAAACAATGGAAAAACGTGCTAAAAGAATGTAGGTCGATTCCGAGTTTCAAGTTAACGGCGCCTAAATGCACTAGAGACACCTGCCAAGAGGAATTATTGAAAACAAACGTGAAGTTTGCTTGTTTTCCATTGTGTTGGGTTAGGTTGACGGAACTGGCACCATCTTCACACGCCTCCACAGCATTAAAAAAGACGAAATGTAAAGAAAGCATGTCATGGGTTTCCAGCAGGCTGCAGAGACTGCGGGTGAATGTAATCTTCTTTCGAGGGGGTGTGATTACTCCTTTGATTCTATAAGCTGTCAGATCGGAGTGGAGTAGAGCAGGCTTCTCGTTCCCAAAGAGGCGTTTCTCCAACAGCACTTATGGAAAAGCGAAAAGGAGAGCTGCTAAGAGCACGCTGTCGAAAATACAGCAGTTTAAGAGCAGAGTAGGATTACACGTTATGCGTACGGTCATGGTGTTGGCAGAATGTCTGTAGTACCATGCGGAAGCTGTTTGCAGATACAGAGCATCTTCACGTTAGTACCCCCCGTTTCCTTTTAGATGTGAGATGTAGGTTCTGGCATTCACTGTGTGTGTGTGTGTGTGTGTGTGTGTGTGTGTGTGTGTGAGAGAGAGAGAGAGAGAGAGAGAGAGATAAAGAGGCAGACTGGAGGCAGAGGGAGAGGGTTGAGAGAGATAGAGAGAGGGGAGAGCAAGCGACTGAGCGAGCATTTGAATGAGTGACACCAACATTCCTTAAAGCAACTAAAATCCAAAATCAAGTATAAACAAAATTAATTAGCTTGATTTTAAATTTTTTTGGATGAAATACACATAAGTCCACTTCTGGTTCACCTCCAGTTTGAGCACGGCTGTCCCATGAAGTCTCCGAACACAGATCCGCGATGGCACAGAGTGACTGTACATCAGTGCGTTAACCTCACAGAGGCTCATTTACTTCCTAAATTGGACATTCAGGCATGGCGGGCCTCCGTTTCTTAGCAACAGCCTGGTGTCTTCAAGGAGCGAAAAACAGGCAAACTCGGAAAAAAAAAAAAACATCCCCGAGAGAGCTCCTGACAAGCCGATATTCAAACAACAATGACGAGGAGGCCCCTTTCTTCGGCTCAGTCGACTCCGCTGCACCCCGCTTCATGTCAGAACCCATTAAGAGGCGAGGTTCAAAGGCCCTCAAAGTGAATGGCCATTCACTGACACATCACAAAAAGCCCAGATGTAAAGTCTTGCATTTCTGTTTAAGATGTGCATTTCGTTCAGTCCCACGAGACCCCTTTCAGTCGGAAGGCCACTGAAACGGGCCCTTCAGCATAACTCGTCTTTAAAGGGGTGGGGGGTCAGTGGGCGGGGCCCAGCCTTACGGGACCGTCCGTTAGTGCCACCTCACGTTCCGCTCCTTTAAATCGCAGCCAGGGGTGGGGTCGCCACGGCGACCATGCGGATGGAGGCCCCGAATGTTAGATCGGTCGCTGACCCCAGAGTAAGCAGATATAATAACTGACTGGTAACCATGACAGTGGATTGATTTGTTATTTTGATTCTGTGCAAACAAACACCCGAGCAACAATGCAACAAATTTCTCACATTCTCACCTATATATAAAAACCAGGGATGATAATGTTTTAAGAAGCTTGCTTTGACTTAATGAATGTGCTGTACACATTGAAAATAGAATCACACCAAATATGGCAATGGGCTTGGTGACGCTCAGCAGGTTCATGGGAGTTGCTGTAAAATGGTAGCTTTGTTTTAACGAATATAACCTCTTAGCTTGCAAGATCAAATAGGGATTTGGTGATCCAGCAGGACTGAATAGGACTTTGTAGAATAGCTAGGGACATCCTTCAGACCTCAAATTACGTTGAGGTCTGATTTCAATCTGCTTGCTCCTCCCGCTGTAAATACAGTGTAGTCCACGGTCAGTGGTCAGACTGCAAGTCTGCTTCACTGGGAGCAGACAGACGGCAAACAGACGGCTGTTTTAACTGGGTTATCAGCGGCCAGTAAATGAAGGCCGAGGCGATGACCGGCCCCGGCCCGCGGTGAGGACAAACGGCCGGCCATTGCCTCGGCGACTTCATTTACTGGCCGCTGATAACCCAGTTAAAACAGCCGTCTGTTTGTCGTCTGTCTGCTCCCAGTGAAGCAGACTTGCAGTCTGACCACTGACCGTGGACTACACTGTATTTACAGCGGGAGGAGCAAGCAGATTGAAATCAGGCAAGGAGCGTTCATCTGGGAGACAATGGCAGTCTTTCAGCCAGCAGAACCTCTTTAAAAGAACAGAAAGGGCCTCTTTGTAAACTCAGACGTGTAGGAGCAGCCACTGGTGTGGGCCCATTATAATCAAATTAGTTTATTTCCCCCCCTCCCCGCATTGATCTGATATTGCTTCAGTCAACGCAAGGACAAAACCGTTTACCAGTCTGAGCATTCCAACAATACAAAGGGCTGGGAAAACAGCACTTGTGCTCAAATCCTCGCAAAAATAAAAATATCACAACTATTACGGAGAGGTACATGCATGCCGCCTGTTTCTACTATAATCCGTGCTTCGCATTTTAATGATCAGCGCGCAATTTGAGTGTACAAATATACGTGGCAGTGCCAAGAGATGCCAGCTTTCCCTAACAACCCGAGCAAAACAACGACGTTTAAAACGCAGCTTTCACACTCTCCAAAGCTTCCCTCTCAAGAACAGTCTTGCCAGAATGAAGAATTGGTCATAGCTGACAGAATAAGTTACGCTCCCCGTTCCTGCTCATTGTCCAGAGGTGGGGCGCCATTGGTCCTTTTTCGACCCGGTCCAAGCACATGACCTCGGCGCTGTCCTCTCAGTGGCCGACCGCGAGGGGAGAAGAATTGGCTCACCGCACTGATTTCATGATTGTAATGGGTTTCTGACCTAAATCTTCTCCAATCATTGTGAAGCCCTAATAAAGATCGCTCTGGTTTAGATGACGCTTTTAAACGGCGCACTTTTCAAGGAGGTCGTGACAAGCAGCTGCGTTGTTTTCATGACGTTAAAAATTAATCCAGTGCTTAAACTACACAATGTGCCTCTCATGTTCATTGACTTCACAGCTTCATGCTTTCCTGGACAGTCTTTTCCCACAGTTGCAGCCGTCAAATTTACGATACGGCTTCCCATCCTGTCTTTAATAGAGGAGATGTATGCTGTAAAACAGAGTTACGGCGGTTTCTCCATGAAAGATGTGGATTATTTAAACACTATCAGTTTAACATAGTTAAGCGCATAACTGACATCCACACTGCACGCACTTCAAAATCACTGTCGCTGAAAAACACAGCAACCGTTGAGATTTTGAATTGAATGGAAATGTTTTGACCTTGGCCTTTCGCTCTGTTGTGTCTCTGTGGTGCAGTCAGTGAGAGACATGGAGTTAAACCCACTGTAGACCTACTCTGGTTACGGTGGGACATGAGACTAACCAGAAAGCATGCCCACATCCTCCCTCCAGATGCCACAGTGGCATCGCCACACCTCTCCCTCGCCTCCTCCTCGCCTCCCCTTCACCTCCCCCCTTACCAGGTGCAGGATGGAAGGAGAAACACGCCAAAATGGAATGTACCAGAAAGGAACACAGAACTTAGGCGATGCATTGAATTAATCATTTTTTTTTTTTCAGAAGCAGACATTGTGGAAACATTTAATTTATTTAAAACGCAGTCACAAACTGGAAATATTTATTGAAAGCAATGTCCTTTGAATTAACATGTCTATGGAGATCAGTCATTTCTGCCAATCTGACAGGTAGATAACACTTCAAGAACCAAATTGCTTTCATAGAGTATGCGTTTTCAGAATGTCCAACTTGTCTTGTATAGTATATCAAAACAATACAAGTGAAACAAGTTAGTGGCCATTCTAAGACAGTCATTACAGATGGCAGTTGTAGAACTTATTGCTGTTTATAGAACGTTTGGTTAAAATGTATTTTTAATTAGCAATATACTTCTAATGCAGATTTGTTCATTACGAAGTTTTGCAGTGGATTTAATTTGCCCTTACTTGCCTCCTCTAACAGCTGGAGGAAATGGGCTGGCAACATATTTGCTGAGCAATTAGACAACAAAAGAGACTGAGTCATCTGTCCGGCGGAGGGGGGCGGGGTTAAGTCAGCGCAAATGTGCATAGCGCTGAAGGTCCCGAGGAGCATGCCGCCCCGCACAGTCCTCCTCCCGCACAGTCCTCCTCCCTCCCCGGGAGTGGAACACCGCGGAAGCTTCCAGGGGCTTCTGCCCCCGCCCCCTCTTCCCCAGGCCCCGCGGTTCCCGTGTACGCAGTGGGCAGATTGCCAGGAGGGCGGGGAGAGAGAGGAGGAAGAGGAGGAGGAGGAGGCCGCTCCAGGGAGTCCCCCCGCCGTTCACACGGCAATGCAGCGCCGGGCTCCTTTTGTGCAGGCCTCCGAGCCTGACCCAGAACAACCCCCCCCCCCCCCCCCCCCCCCCCCAACAGCCCAGAGAGAGGGTACAGCGCAAACAGGCCTCCTTTGTTACCCTCTCCTCCATTCAAAATTCTGTTGGGGTGCACAATTCCTGAGCCCCAGTCCCAAAGCACAACGGGACAATGCTGGGGTGGACACTCAAATCAGCGCTCCCGAAACTTTGCTGGAGGGACTGTTATGTTTTTTCTTCTTCTTTTTTATGATAATGGTGGCGATTCATGTCTGCCGAAGCAAGCACCTCTTTTCACTTTGGGTTGTCCCCACCGACCACCACTTTAAAAGCGACGCTGGTCTTACAGGAAGTCCGATTCCTCAGCAGGAGCGCAACACGTTCTCCATCTGCAAAAAGCCCCCCCCCCCCCCCCCCCACCACACACACACACACAGTGACCCGAATATGGCTGGACAGATCGGTCCCTGGCATACAGGACAGTGACCAGAGTCTGTCAGGCTCATTATAGTCCCATTAAAGTGCTTCCCATCACAATTTAGCAGCCGCAGAGGAAAGCTATGAATCTGCTACAAAACTGCACTGTACGCTATAAAATCATGAAAAAGGCACCAAAGATTAATTTTGAAATATATTTCCTGTGTGGTAGGCGTAATTGAGTTATTGCAAATGACCAGTGAACATTTTAATGGTAAATGTTAGTGCCGTGCAGTTGTTATTGGGGACAATCTCAAGGTGGCTGAGTGCAACTTCACAGGGAGTTCATGCTAAGAAGTATAAGAGGCTGTATCCACGATATGCATTTCAGAGTCTAAAAACCACACACTCGGCTTGGTTCTGTGTAGCTCTCAATACAATCTCACTGTGCCAGCAGGAAATAGGCGTTTCTAAATTTTCCCATTTTCTAAAACATGAAGTCTTCAACCAATCAGGATAATTTAACAAGCTTGCCAAAAAAAAAGAAGAACACTTGCAGCTGTGTGGAGAACGCTCAAAGGAGCAGCATCAATCCCCATTAGTCTCAGATTCTAACCGAGTGTGAAACGGTAATTATGCTCACCGGCCTGCCAAGAGGGCCGTCATTCATCCTCCGCCGAGATGAGTGCCCAAGCGGCTGGACGTGCCCACAATGGCCGACTGTGCCCCCGAGTCCCCGTCCAGCATGCTGCACGGAACGGGAGAGCATGCAGGCAGGAAGTGAGGGGGGGGGGGGGGGGGGGGGTCAGACATCCCACCAAAATCCTACTGCAGTCCCCTGATTGGTCGTTTGACAATGGAGTAAACGGGGAGGGATGGCCGTATGTGTTACTCGCATTATAGCGCCTGGGGATTGCTTTCACAGCCGAGGCTGATGGGAAATAGAGTGAGTGGGAGGGATGCAGCTGTTTCAGCTGTATTTACACTAACATAGACACTGAGGCTGAGGTGTTACGTACAAAAATGCTGACAGGCTTGATTGACAGCTGGAACAGGCAAGAGTCGGTAAGTGGTTGAAAAAAAATTCACTCCAAAATGGCATGCCAAAATGTGACTGACTCTTCTCATCAACCCTGACTGATTAGTTTCTGAAATGCATTATCTTGTAACTACATTTATTTTTGGTAGCAACAAGTACCAGCTAACAATCACCATGAACAGCGTGGAAAAAACGGTTTATATGAAAAAAACATTGCCGTAACCTCGATTTTAGAACCCTTATTCATGTGCATGATTACTTTATTAGTCAGTAATAATGCATAAATGCACTGTATCTTGGATCACAAAGACATGCAGTGTTTCATATAAAATAAGAGCAGCTTTAATTTGTTTTGAGGAATTGATAATATGCCAGAGGGAGAAGGTACGAACAATTGCTTCTTCTCCTCCATTTCCTTTGCCTTGTATAGTCCATCTGCTGCCATAGATTCCAATATCCCTTTATCAAAACAACAGCTTTATATGAAAATGGTAAGGCCATTTGTGAAACAAAAAACAGGAGATTATTTTCCCAGCCTGTGCCCAGTTTATTACCTCTCATCAGATCCAGGGAGACAAGACACTGCATTATGTGAACCTTTTTGGAATGACCTGAGTGGTCATGTTGCAAACAGACAGTTATTTTTTGGTACAATGGGACTGCCAAAGACAATAAAGTACACAAATGGAATTGCAGCCAATTCATGCTTTTTACATGCTTTTTAACCTCATACTTTTTGTACTGAAAGGGTAATTCCGGTTCTTTTCGACTTGGACCTATTTTTAAGAACTATTTCCACCATGCTGATAATGTTGTCACATATTTTCTTTTTCTGAAAGTCCAATGGAGCAGATTTAGATACAGGTTCAATTTACTTCAAACAAGTCCAGTTTATCTAAACCTGTTATTTGGAAGTAAAAACCATTGTGAAAGTTGAATTTCTTTCTCCAAAATTTTAATTAAAATACATTTTGTTGCATGCTCTATGAACTTGCATCTTGGTTTTCAACAGGTTTTTGGGTTATTTCACAAATAGAATACCTATTTTGCCTCTTTTACACATTTAAGGCGAAATCTGATGTTTAAGCTCACATAATTTATGTTTTCCAAAGAGCACCTTTTTGTTTTTCAACTGTTGACTCCACAGTGCTTCCAACAAGTTTTTTTTAAATTAGGCTATTGGTCATTGCATGAAATGTCACTGCCTCCCCACTGAAAAAAAGCATACACAACAAGAGCTGTAAGATTTCATCGTACCTCCTCCACGTTTAGTTTGATAAATCTGGAAATTTGCATAAAAATGGCTGTACGCAGTTACGATCCGATTTGATCGTACATCTGAATTATAAATGAGGCCCAATGTGCTTAAACACTGGCAAATGATAAAAAAATATATAAGGAAGACAAGAAATTGATCTCACTGGACAGCATAGCTTGCCATGCTTCCTAACCTACACTACAATTCAAATGGGCAGAACATGTTTCCTCCTACAAAGCTGTCCATTCCCGTAGCACTTGACTTGGTTTTGGTAATCTTTACCATCTTTCAATTCTGTGTTTAAACCACAAGAGGCCTGCCACTGGCTCTGGCCAATTAACAGCCTTCTCTGCTTCTGCTTATGGCTTTACGGTGGAAGGTACAGATATCAAGCCTCTGCAATTTCCAAATCTCTCCTCACATGGGAGGTATGTTTGCCCAGGAAGTCACAGGGTCTCCCATTCCTACCTTGGTACAGACAGCCTGTGTGTTCAGCTAGTCTATATGGGGAAAATGTCTATGATGTTAACAGCACAACTGCTTACATGTTTACGGTTCAATTAATGGCCAATCACCAAAAGCAACAGTCAGCGGTCACTCTGAACACGGGTTATTTATTGCTATCCTGTCATGTGATGTTTTCAAATGTGACCTACGAGAGCTGATCTGATCCGATGCATCTGATGCTGATTCTAGAACACGTGCCATTCTTTCAGAAAAAAAAAAAAAACAGAACACAAAAAAATCAAATAAAAATAGTGATATCAGTTTCCCTGATGAATAACACTGTGAGCATTGTATTACTGAGACTGTTTTGACCCAAGACTGGAACATGACAACGTGTGGCGTGTGTTTGGGTATTTGGCGAGCGGGGGGAGGGAGGGGAGGGGCTAGTGTGTGAATGGAGCCCTAAAGAGAAGAGGGAGGGTTTGGTTTTGGAATATTTCTGCAGCCTGTACATTCCACACAACTATCTGCCATAAAGATGAACGCTTTTAACAAAGGCTTTCTCCTTATTAGCAATGCATCACACTTGGCAACCATAAGGTTCTGTGCAGCACTTATATATAATAGAATATTTTCCAAATAATATTACATTCAGATAAAAAATAGCCTACAAAGGTGCATATCAAAAATTAATTTTATAATATATAAATCACAACATAAAAATAATATTTTTGTGTTGCAGAGCTTTTCACGCCGCATAACATTGTTTTCTGGATATGATAAAAATATCAAGTAAAATTATTTAATCTCACAGAGGGGTTATTTATTTAAGTCACAAAAGGTGTTAAGGAAGGTCTGCGTAAAACAGTCACAAGATGAAAAGAGAAGCTTAAACTCTCATGAAAACACAAGAGATCCACAACCAATCCCATTGAAACTACAAATTAACTGATAAATGACATCATTACAGTTATTCCCATTAGGGAAAATGTCAATTTCGCAAGTACAGTAGGCTAGCAGAGTATATCAAAATGGCATAGCTACAGATCAATTAACAAGAGACAGTTTCAAGGCAACCGGGACGTAATTAAAAGCTGAAAGAATTCCAGCGGATTATTCACATCAAAGATAGTCATTGGCGTCGCTGTCCACGCAAGTCTATTTCAGGGAGAAAAAAATATTTTAATACACATCACTGAGGGGATCGGAAGACAGGCGCGCTTGCCGCACAATTCATGCATCTCGGTAAATCAGTCAAGAATTTGCTTGTCAACAAATTCAAAGAGCAAGACATAAAGTAGATACGCAAAGGGAAATCAGTTGAAAAATCGAAAGTATCTGAACCAGCCAACAGTTCGTACACCCCGTCTAGAAACGATGAAAAATAAAATCCGCAGGAGAAATTTCCATCGTAGCTATCTAAGGATTTATAAACAAAACGCAGACTCCAGTTTAGGGGAGGGGTGCCTCTACCCTTCAACGCCACGCTAGAATTGTGGAGAGCACGCGCATTGGAAACTCATAATAGCTACTAACACATCGTAATTTGCCTAAATAATAAATGTAATCCCACTCAGGTGTGACATAGCACCTGCTTGCCGTGGTCATGACGTCATCGAATCGTCCAACTCTACATCTTTTACTTTCAGTGAGAGAGACTGGGATTCACAATAACCGCACCGCTGTACTATATTGAATCATCAGATATTCAAATAAAATATTTCAAAATAATTAATTCTACTATTCATTTGAAGACGAGTACACCAGCAGATATGATATAGCACGCACACCATGCTGTTTAAATGTTCTATTCTATTAATATTTACATATTTACATCAATAGCCTACATTCAAATACATATAGCCTACTGTCAACACTAAACAACTAAATAATCTGGAGCACGGTCTTAAAATGAAGTTTAGGTTACGAATTTAAAAGCTAACCAAACATTTACACAGAGGGGAAAAACAACGAAAAAAACAAAATAAAGTATTGTGACAATGATTTTTCAGACCTTGTTTTCAGTGGAATGTTTAAAGTGCTACTGCTTCTCACTAATATATATATATATATATATATATATATATATATATATATATATATATATATATATATAGCCTATATATTTTAAATTCGTCAATTTGCATGTGACAGCAGATTAACGCAAATATACACAACATCATTGGTTGCTATGGGGAAAGGCACAACTGGAAGCTCTCTTCTGAGCATCTTCAGCACCGAATGCGCATTTCAAAATTGGTAAAACAGAGCATTTCATACTACGAACAAATACAGCTCGGTTAAATACACTTACACTTAATCGTGAAAGATTTGGGCATGAAAATAATTTATAAACTCACCGTTCTGTGGAAAGTGCTACGGGTGTTTTTTCACACAGGTATACAGACGTGGACGTGCTCTGCCTCCCAGCTCGCGACTCTCCGAGCAGCTCTCTGGCTCCTCGCGCTGTCTGCTCTGACCCCGCTTTCTCGCGTCCGCTCTGCGCAGGCGCTGATGCAGCGACACCGGGTGGGACGGTGGCTGCAAGTAAAGGACCGTTTTACCAAATGTTTAGAAATGTGCCGCTGCACTCTTCGTCAATCTCGAGATGGAGGACATTTGTTGCGTTGGAGAGACTGCGCACAAAGTCCCCTTCGCCTATAATTTAGCTGTTTTCTCTGCCACAATAGGTGACAGTATTAAACTAAACTAACAGTAGGCCTAGGCTATTAAAACGGATTGCTACAACAATGATATTCAATAAAATCCATAAATTCGCACAATAATTATTGTGAAGAGCATCAACTCCTGCCCTCAAGGAAGCATGTTAGACTCCTCTACTGCAAAAGTAGGAATACATTAAAAACAGTGCAGTCAGTGAAACTGCTCAATCAGGGAATGAATTTACAATACAAATTCGAGAATATCCGGGTAAAGTGAAATTACAGGGCCTCATGCAATTGTTATAGGTAATATTCAGTTTTGAGACCTGGTGCAATATTTGAGGCTGAGTGTCACGCATAGTGTATGTATGGCATAGTGTATGTATGGGCATGTAAATGTGTAATTTGTCTGTTATCATGTACTGCAATCAAATTGTATTACTAGTACTGTTATCCTGTCTGTTATTAGGGGAATAAAGCAGATTTGTAACACATTTATGCCAAACAGACAACATATTATCCAATCAAATAATAACCGGTATGTGGAGAAGTGCCCGAGAAGCAATTCCGCTATTTGCATTCTTTAGGGTTGTATTCTTTAATTATGTGTCTGCACACCCAATATGAAAAGACGTCCATTTCCTTTAGAAGTACAGTTCTCGTGCACCATCAAGTAACAGACTAACGGCTGAGCTCTGCTGCTCTTTACCATTAGCCTGGAGAGATGGATTGCACCCGGACAAGGATCGCAGAGTAAGGGAACCGGGAAAGGGTCCGGGATTTATCGTGGGTAGAGCATTCCGGCGTAGGAACGTGGACTGTTAGACGCTGAAAGAAGAGGAGATTGAGGCTGAGGATATCCAGGAGCCCCCTGTGGGCACAGGAGCGGGTGGCACTTTCTCCCGCATCAATGACTTCACCAGCATCACAGAGGCCATCTGCGAGTGACAGTTGGCTCAGGCAGCGCACAGTGACACGTGCAGGGGGGGAGCTTAATGGGCCAATGAAACGCTGTAATCTCACAGCTGGCTTTAGAGTGGGAAAGGCCCCTTAACTGGGTGTCTAACAACAGGAAGCTTTTTGTTTCACTTGATATTTTCCTGTTATGATTGTTATTGATGGCATTGATTTTGCACCGCTTCCCCCGCCCCTCTCTGACCTCTGCCTGGGGCTTGGAGACCATATGTGGTGTGGCGCGGGACTTCCTCCGGCAGCAGCATCTGGGCCCATTTTCATCTTGCGTATCAGTGGGAGCGCTGACCTCGGATCAGTTTTGCCGTTTAGCTCATAATGGATAACGTTTGGGTACGGAGAGCGACGACCTGATCCTAGATCAGCTCTCCTACTGAGACTCATGATGATTAAAGTGTTCTGGGGGTCTGAGATCAGAATTGTCTCTACAGATGCTACTATCCTGTTGCTCATCCCAGACTAATCCCAGATCAGACGTTCCCTTTCAGGGCTCTGTATCTGCTCCCTGCAGAAGGGAACCCCGAAAGTCAGAGCCTGGCCTGGCCTAGGCCATGGGTGGGAGGGGCCTTGGCTCCAGCCTCTTTTCTATTGGTTAGTACATCGCCAAGTAACAAAGCTATGAGTTTAGTCACCAAGGAAACCACTGACAGAAATTTTCTGCGCCCAGGACAGATTGTACTAGATCAGGTTTTGAATCATGAGGCAATTTTGTGTTTTTCTTCTTGAAGTAAAAATCTAATTGCCGCCAAGATGGTCAAGTGAGGGTTTTCAAGGGATTCTCCCATTTTGTATATCACATTCAATTTCAGTGCAATTACAGCCTTGGACAGGGAGTCAAATTCTCTGTGGTGCATAAAAATAGGATTTTACAATACTTTCTAAAGGAATAACATTTAGATGTGTGTCGGGTGTCACTGTCTTGCCTGGACGATTGAGGATATGGGAACTTGAGCAATTTCAGCTGCAGATATTAGGAGGCTTTACTGAACGTTCGGAAATTCACTCGGGCGTGCGTCCTCATTGGTTTTCACACTACATAAGGAAATATGGCTTGCAATTTATTTTGAGGAAGTATCTTTCCATTTAAAAAAGAAATACATATTTATATGTATGTATATGCACTTAATGTTCTGATGAAGGCTTGCTCACCGAAAAGTTAACACTGTGCTGAAGTAAATCTTTATCTTTGGAGCACTATACCAAGTCTCATGTCTTGGTATGCACATACATACATATTTGTATGCGTGTATTTACAGAACAATAATCAGGAGACTGTTGTGCAGTGGTATTCCCTCTGTAGATGAGCTAAGGATAACTGGTATAAAATGTGTCGTAAGTAAAATGCCTCGTATCCAAACGATGATTCTCAGGAGAGAGAGACAAGAACGGCTCTGAAACAAAGCAGCAGAAATCAAGCAAACGTGACCCAAGCGAGAGACCCATCTGTGCAAGATTAAGGCTGAGGGAAAAATCACCCCCCGCTCGGCTATTCTTTCCACCGTCGCCCAGATTTACGACCCGTCCGCCATCCGCGGAGCGACCCCCAGGCGCCGCTCGCTCTGGGCCTCCCGCAAAATGTGAGCGCCACGCATGAGCGGTCGCCAAGTCGGTTGGGGGGGGGGGGGGGGGGGGGGGTGCAGGAAGCAATCGTGGTTTGTCTGCAGCTATATGAAACACGCTCTAGGTTTTACTGGCGAATAAACTGGGTTGTGTGTATTTGTCGCTTGGCTGAATTAATTTTGTGGAGATGTGAGTGGATCTATAACAGCAAGACACCAAATCTCTTCTCAGTGTGTGCCCATATGAGCCCGCAGCATGCTTCAGCTCCTCTCCTCTGGGGTGTCAAAGAAAGGAGGGGAAAACAGCCAGAGGAGGGGGGGGGGGGGGGGGGGGGGGGACTTTTTAAAAGCTCTGCCATTGGCTGACGATCTAGCTTTTCCTGCAGTTCGAAATACACACCTTGGCCTGAGAGAGACGGCGCTTTTGCTTAAAATTGCCCCCGAAGGTGAAATGCTTGGCTCAAGATGCTTGAACGTGAGGAAACAAAGTGTTTTCACAGCCTCAGTAGAGCCAAAATGGCTACCACATTGTTGCTTTTAACAGTGATGGCACAAGCCATCCATAGTTGTAGACGATGAGCTTCAAACACACAAACAGCACTGATACAAGCATGTCATTGGGGCTATTAAGGCACTGTTCCAGTGAGTGGATGGTATTAAGTAAAGGGGAATTCTACTGAAAAATTTTCTTTTATACTTGGCATGTTCTTCTACTCGCTATCAAGCTAGCCACTAAAGAAAGAAAATCTACATTTCTAGTGTTCAGTCTAGTTTACTTTTGTGCTTAAGTTCTACTGAAAAGAAAATACTGCTTCACTGTATGGCAAATTGCAAGGGTGTAACGTCGGCAAAGGAAATAATTCATTTTTACTGGCTATCGCAAGATGAGGGTAAGAATCAATGTGCAAGTGTGTAGCAGCCACTTTCGCCCAGTTGATTTTGAGAACATTTGGGCGAGACTAACGTTACTGAACATACTGAGCAACTGTCCATTAACTCGGTCAACGCCCCCTTCGCCTATGGGAGGTCGGAGGGAGGGCCCATTGTAGTTTTTCAAAAATGAGGAAGGGCAGAGGTGTACATCATTTTGACATCTACCTCTACCAAATTCGCATCTTTCGCTGCCGATATTTCAGTTCAGAGATTAAAATATGAGCAGTGCACATTCAATAATTTCTCACGAGACTATACCCGCCTGGTTTTATCGGTCTTTACTTTTATCGTCTTGTCTTTCATGGAAAGCACTGAACAAATGAAGCTTGGTATGGTTATTATAGTATAGTATAGTATTGTATTTTTGTTATTCAGAGAATCTACGCCTGTTGCTTCCAAGGCCAGGTCGTGAAAGTTAAGACGTAAATACGTTGGTGACAGTACAGTTGAAACAGAACGATAAACTGACCAAGGAATCGAGTGCAGTAAGAAGCGTTCTTTGAACAAGCCTCGTGTTACCTGAACCTACATCTCACTTAATCCCCATCGTCGTTTCACAATATCGCTTCTAACTTGTACAAATGGGCTTTCCTTCCCACATCCCCGGTATCACAAGAAATGTATTCCATTCCGCGCACAAGGTGGATCCAAAAATTGTGCTGCGCTCTCCCAGTGACAGCAGCAGGTGAATACGACTGGCCATTCAAAACTGGGAAAAGCAGAACAAGCGTGAAAAACAATGCATTAGATGACTAATGTGTTCTTAGCTGATGCCCTAGGATCCTCTCTCTCTTGTGTCTGTATTAATGTCATCTCATCCGATGCATTAATACAGAGACAAGAGAAAGAGGATCCTAGGGTTCTTAGGTCAATTTATTCTTCACCATTAAAAATGATGAGAGAAAAGCTTTGATGGAAGAAGTGCAGTGGCCTTCAGTGTTTAGTTCACCGGAGCAAATAAAGCTGGCTTTGGAGGACAGTTACGATTACCCCGCTATAGCCTATTACTCCAGTGTAGTCACTTGCCCAGATATGCATTTCCAAGAAACAATTGTGTGAATCTTAGGAGTCAAGATATCCCCCCCCACCAAGCTGATGGTAATAAAGCCCAAATAGAGAATGGCCAGCTATTTCTGAGTCATTTCTCTTCTTCTTAAGGTTCAAATTTCATCAGACTGCAATTAACCCTTAAACTGCACGGGACTTCAGTGATGTTCAGCGTTCCAGCTGCAACGTGTCCACGTCCGGTCGGTAAAGGCGGCGGTACTCTCGCGAGGCTGTTTTTGTTACCTCAACCATATTATTTCTGTGATGCAAGGTTTATCCGCAGCCCAGCCCAGCACAGCCCAGCCCAGCCGTCGGCGCACTCCCGTCTGGAGCTGGTCAGGTCTGCGCTGGCTTCAGGCTGCAGGCCGGGTTCTATGATCGCCGGAAGCAGAACCTCGAGTCACACCTGCAGAACGCGCATCGTTCACTGTAACCCAAACTCAGAATCACGTACATACGATTAAAACGGAATGGCCGTTTCAAAGTTCCATCCACGGATCTTTGAGCTCAATGTAGAGGAACAAAGAATGTGAATACAAGCCATTTTGGACAACTGTTGCGCTTTTGTTCGGTACATGAAGGGAGTTCAACATTAAAACGTTATCTTTATTTGGAAGATCTGGCAACCAGTTATCCCATCCTACCACAGAAGGTTTGGAGTTGTGTGCCACGTATTGCTTCAATATGGCTAGGCTGACATGTCCCATCATATAACTGTTAAGAGATTTCACTATACTTTAAAACAGGCATGGGACCAGCCATATTGTTTCTTGAATTCATGCCAACTTCTCTTAATTGCTTCATAAGCCCAATCATTTACATAATCAATGACAAGTTACTGAATGACAGCTGAAGACTGTTTTGTGTTGACGTTTTGCTTTGAACTCTTTGTCAAGTGCTGTTGTTCAGCTAATTGGCTAAATGAGACAGGTAATTGGTGGAAACAAAACCTACTGGCCCTGCAGGAAGTTACCCACCCAGATTTAGTGACCACCCAGAGAGGAAGCTCCATCATTTAGCTCCATCAATTATGGAGCTAACTCTCTTAAAATGTCTGTACTTGACAGGAACAGGGCTGAATTTTGGGGCTGTACTGGGATCAGCCTGAGGGAGACACAGCAGCTACATGGACAATAATCGCCCTAAGACCTTTCTGACTTCAGATCAGTTGAGAGAATAATTACACACGTACGCACCAAGAGTGTATCCAACACAGATTTTAGTTTTTTTTTTTTTCCTCGACATTACATCTTACAAACGGTTTTTCTAGGAACTACGAGTGACAACAAGCGGTGTGAATAATTAGCTTAAGGTTTCTCAAAAGGCTTGTTAATTTATTCATCACACCCAAATGTTCAGTTGTACCCATCGCATGGACAATAGGAATCTTCCTAGATTTAGTCCAAATGATTAAAACCTGTACATTTGTTTTGAAGTGGTATAAATTTACAGCTGATCTAAACTGAGCAAGTTTACAAAGTGCAAATCAAAAACTGTCAGTATACAGTACTTCACAACCATACAGCGGAGAAGCACCACAACACAAACCTTGAGTCCAACTTTCCACACTGTTCAAGTTTCAATTCAATGCAATACATTCCTATTGTATAAACTACCTGCTGCTATCCTCCAAATAAATAGTCCCCCCTCAAATTAAAACAGACAAAAATCCCTCCTCATAATATCTCTTCCACACCACAAAATAATCAGAAATCCATAATTGCAAGACATTTCAATATTAATGCATTTTCTTTAGTAGGCTATACAAAAAAACTGGAAATAAGTTACATGCACAGTAAGAATCGTTTCCATTTTTAAAAGCAGTTATTAAACAATGAATGGCAGGCAATGGAGGCCAAATCATTACAACGGAGGGGCCTATGCCCTGTGTATCTTTATATACACTATAGGGCCAAAAGTATCCGGACACCCTTTGGAAAACTGGTGTGGATTGGAAAGCTGACTGTGAGTCAGGCCTAAATCGCCCAACATCAGTGCCCCACCTCACTAATGCTCTTCTGGCTGAATGGAAGCAAATCCCCGCAGCAATGTTCCGATATTTAGTGGAAAGCCTTACCAGGAGAGTGGAGGTTGTTATAGCAGCAAAGGGTGGACTGACTCCATATTAATGGCCATGATTTTTGAATGAGATGTTGGACGATCAGGTGTCTCCATTTACTTTTGGCCATGTAATGTATCATATAGACTAGGGATTGGATTCATGGGTTCCCCTGTGTATGCTGGGTTTCATTTAATCATAATTCATAATTCAAATTCTTAGACACTTCTTTACTATATCTTTAACTGAACAATTGATGGGCCTACAGCTGAAACTGGCCTCAGTGTACCATTTGTGGGGGAAAAAACAAGAGTTTAAAGACAAAGCAAATGGAGTTTGTGTTAAAACCTGTTTAAGCAGATAACCTTCTAACAGAGGAGGATTCCTGATAGGAATAGGGCATACACAGGGGTACTCCAGGACCTGGGCTGGGAACCCCTAATATTTGGGAAGTGCAACAAAGTATGGGAAGTGCAACATTGCGCCTATTGGTTCCCTTGCACCACCCAAATAGAAAAATAAATTAACCACGAGCAGCATGTGGATAAAGAGCTCGAAATTACCAGTCCATCGCATTTGTAGGAACGTTTTATTCTGAGCCACCATGCAGGTTTAAAATTGGACTCGATATATTTTGCATTCCTGCAACGCGGTTAATTCCATTTGCATGCCAAGTAGCTCTGATGTGCCATTTTATTTACAGTAAAACAAACCTGAGGTAAAAAATTTTAAGTTCAATTAATTTTAACATAATTAACAATGAGGAGTGGGTGAGGTTAAACTTAAAATTTAACCTTCTGTTTTTAGGAACAAAACGATTACAAACACAGACAGCGAGAGGAATTACTGGTGCTTAAGAGAGTGGCAAAATAACCCAAAACAGAAATGACCAGTGAAAAGTGCTTTTGTTGGGGGGGGAAACCCTGCAGACAAGATAAATATTAAATTCCAGTATTGAATACGTTCTACTCTACTGTTCCACTTGAGGCGAGTTTAAAAACACAAAGTCCTGTGCTGTAGGGGGCGCTGTCATACACTCACAGAGGGGACTAGAGACAGTTTCTGGAGTACAGTGGAACTCAGTGAGCTTACCTTTGCCCGAATATCCTCATTAACCAATGAACAATCCACTCATTCCCGACGGATTCCTTTCTACCGTACCTGCATCTGAGTGAGCGCTTGTTTTCCAAACTTCACATAAAACACTTGTGCTCACATGAATAGTGTTCAGCTTAGTACTGGTCTTGAGTATGTGATTATTGTGATCAAAACCATTTGGAAGCTACATACCACAAAACCTATATAATGCTGACATAAGCATGATGTAACACCTGTCATAACCAGCCACGCCAGCAAATTGCAGTTCAATTTTTTTGTTTTGAAAATATATTCAAAATAGATTCTACAAAATGATGGGAGGCATACATTATGGCAGCATAACAACAAGCTGTAATATGCAGTTATGACTGGTTATGACAGGTTTTTTTGTCATGCTTACGAGAGTGTAATGTAGGCTGTATGGTGTACAGTTCAAATAAAGTGTTATCCACTGTTTAATGTTGTTAAACTGTTGAAACCTGTTGATTTCTACCGATTTGACTTGATGCGATGTGCAACGATACTGCACTTGACACAATTTGACAGAAAGCAGTCTGGCTGTGTGCAGCGCGATCCTTTCAAAATCTGGCAACCCTGTCAACTTTGAAAGGCAGTTCTGGCACCAACCTGGTTCCCCTGCTTGTAGCTTACAGACTGTCACTGCCGTCCCGTCTACCACTGTGGGTAGAGTTCTCCGGACGGCAGAGGATGTCTTGGAATATCTGGAAGCGGACCTGTGACTGAGTGACTTGCAGGGGTGATTCGGGCTTGAAAAGACGCGGAGGCCATCGGAAGCGACTCTTGAGTCTTGAGGAGATGGGAAGATGGACCGGGATAATAAAATAAGGCTTGAGGAAGCCGTGACATCACCTTACTACCGGACAACAGAGAGAAGCTCCACCAATCACAGTGCATTGGTAACGACCGACAGAACAACACAGACAGCGATTGGTGGACACTTCCTGGCTAATATCCTCAGCCATCAAAGTGACGTCACTGTTTCATGCCCAATTTCTTATCCACGGTGGAAGGTCTTAGACTGCAGAACAGCGGTCCCCAACACTGTTACTAAACCTGTTGGTTTTCACTCCAACCCTAACAAAGCACATCTCACTGAACAACTAGAGATCTCGTTGAGCTGCAAATTAGTAGAATTAGAATTAGTAGTGTCAAATTAGGGTTGAAATGAAAACCTACAGGGTTGGAGGACCACCGCTGTAGAGCTTTGAGTGAGAGGGCAGGCAGGTAGAGGAGAAGAGTGGCGTCTCTACAGTTTGGAGAAGGGCAGGCCGTCGTACATGTCGGCCTTAAGCCGGAGCCACTCGGCCAGCCTCTGGATGCTGGTCTTCTCCTGCAGCAGGACCGTGGCGGCCTTGCGTAGCTTCTCCTCGTTGCGCTCCAGGTAGCGTGCGCCCTCTGTCTGCAGCAGGTTCAGCCTCTCCCTGCGGCTCTCGTCCAGCGGGATGTCCTCGTTCATGTAGGGGTTGAAGCGGAAGTAGGTGTCCGGAGGCAGGAGGGCGTCCAGCATGGTGTGGACCTCTGGGGAGAGGGAGAGGCGCCATGAGAACCGGAGAAGAGGAGGAAATGCTGCACACACATACACGCATACAGACACACACACACACGCATACCTTCAGTGTCGGTGGCGCTGCTGATGACGTTGGTGAGCTTGGCCTTCAGACTGGTGTAGGCGGTGCTGTTCTTGGCGGGGCTCTCGAAGCGGCCGGTTCCCAGGGAGACGACGCACTGCAGTGGCGTGTTGGGCCACAGGCACTTACACTCGTGCACCGCCAGCGCCGTCGGGTTGTTGATCAGCAAGCCGCCGTCCTGCCGGTGGGGAGGGAGAGAGAGAGAGGGAGAGAGAGAGAGAGTGAGAGAGAGTGAGAGAGAGCGCATTACCCTTCATATTACCAGGTAAGACTCATTGAGAACATCTTATAAGGGAGCCTTGGCTAGCCTAGGGGTAACAAAACAAGCCTTAAATATGGCCCCAAGTGTACAGATACGTCACATAGGAGCTACAGACACATATGGAAAATGTGAAGCAACAGTAACAGCACATGACCGAACGCAAGCGTATGCAGAGAACACCGCGATAATCGCAGATCGACTACGCGGCTGCAAACAAAACGAAATACCCAAAGGAACGACGGGATCCACCTGGATATATTTTCCGCAGCATCCCGACGACGGCCAATCAGAGAAAAACTAACAGAATCCAGACCAATTCACTTAATGTAATGGGAAGGAGAAAAACAACGCGGGTTATTCATTTAGCAGTCGCTTCTTTGCAAAGCTACCGATAACGGCCTTGCAAACGCCACGGTGTGCAGATAAGGGTGCGCACACAACTGAAAAATGGGAGGTTTCGCCTGAGCAATAAATAATTAAGTGCAAATGCAGTTCAGGTTAAAAACGTTTAACCAATGCCACATTACAAATTAATGCAACAACGTACCATTGGGAAAAAAATCGCACAAATGTTTGCACCAGGCACAGTCAAACTGCGCTTCTTTCATTAGCTGGCTTTGATAGCAGCCAATTACCCAGAGGAAGCCTTGCAGCAAATTGGTAGCAGTCAGTCCGCTAAAATAAATAGTTGTGTAGAGGCGAGTTCTGTGAAGACACTGGCGTCCTGAATAAACATGAGGCTGGCGGTTCGGGGGATCTAATGCGAGGGCTGGGTCCTTATTAGAGAGTCAGTGCTGGAGGTGGGAGCTGAAGACTTGGGGTCCATGGGGAAAGGGGTAAAAAAGACAGTCAACGCCTCAAGGTTTTTTAAATTTTTTTTATTGTAGATCCCGGTGCTTGAGGGAGCACTGGCTTGAGGGAGCACCGGCTAAATGGGGCGCCGCAGGGCCCTAGCCATCTGGAAATCACAAAAGACTTAAAACAAACATCTGCGGGAAATCTATCACTGGAAGAAAAAAGGGAGAGGTGAGGAAAAAAAAGAAGAAAAAAAAGGCGAAAAGAAAACTCAGGGTTTAAAATCTACTGGCAGGCAGGCAAGCAGGCAAAAAAAAAACCCTGGTGAAAAATTACTTGGGCCTGAGTGAAAGCATACAGTGCTGATGAAAAGGAAATCGGCTACAATGTCTAATAAATCAGTGTCATTCACCAATCAGCTACTGTCATATACCTTAATATTCCCATATACGCTAGTTTGGACTCTAACGCTGATGTTTTTTAACATAATGTGTAAGCTTCTGTTCAGCTGCCAAGAGACCCCAGAAGAAAATTATCGGTTTTAGCCAACTGGCACTGTGCATTTAACATCCGCCAACACCATGACTGGTGAGGACTGTCCCTTTCAACCGAACAAAAATAATAATTTAATATCTTTGGGCGGCCGCTTGCTGCCGAAGAGCAAAGCTCACTGTTTTGCCAGCGCCTGGAGTGGACGATGGAGCGTGGCGGGAGAAAAGCGCGGCGGGGCTGCACCTGTCAGCGCTGACGGCAGTGGCGAGCTGGCTGAATCGCGCGCGTTTCCTCAGCAGGGCAAGCGTCTGGACTTAGAGACAGGGGAGCCGGTGTTCTGTCGCGGTTTGGCGGCATTACGTATGCAGGCCTCGTTTGTGCCGAACACAGCTGCGGCAAACGCCCTCGGGACGGCCGGCGGGAAGGCCCGCGCGTCTGCAAACGGGGCTGCGCCAGGACATTTGTTCCCATCATTGCGACTGACGAAGAATAACAGAACGTACGTTGACAAGGACAGGCCGCTCAGCCAATCATCGTTTGCCTACAGTCAAGAGCGGGGATAATCAAATCAGACTGAGGCCGATTGATTAACGCTACCGAGACTGGCCGGAGATCCAACTCACCTGGTGCCCCAGGTCTAAATCAGCCCCTGATTGGAGGGGAAGAATGGCAGGTTGCCGGGTGGCGCGCCCAGCTAGGACGCTGCTGTAATGTGTGGACAGGTCTGGTAGTGAATCTGTGGGCTGCGTCAGTGCTGACTGTGGCCGTGCTTGGGAGGAGAGCACACGCCTGTCTGCACTCCCCAGAATCGGCAACAGAGGTGAGACAAAGGAACAAAGACAGACTGAAACCCAGCTGTAACGCTACCCTCCAGGGCTAGATCTGAGTACCCCTGGTCTAGAGCAGGAGTGTCCAATCTTATCCGAAAAGGGCTGGTGTGGGTCCAGGTTTCTGTTTTAGCCCAGCACTAAGACGCGCCGAGCTACTTTAAGTGGCGAGGTTGCAGTGTTACAGAATGAGTGTGCATTTTCTCAGGTTCACCGCCGATCTTATGACTAATAACGCTGTCCTCAAAGCGCGAAAGTCTGCTGCAAATTAGTCAGACTCTTGCGAATTCTCACTAATCTGTGCCTTTTTTTCCGTTGCTAATTATCCGGAGCGCTCGACGGTCTGCGATTAAGAGGGCGAGCACGGCAGTTTAAAAAAACATCACATGATAAAAGCAGCTGAAAACCTGGGCAGGGCCTAAAAGTGCGGCAGCCAGCAGAAGACGGCTGTGCTAATTGCTGGGTTCTGGCTGAACTGATCCGAGACCCAGGACGCAGTACAGTGCAGCAAGCATCTCCGCTTTTTTAGGCGGGGTCAAAGGTTTCCACACAAAGTTATATGCGTTCGATTAAACCGTCTGGCGTCTCTCCCTGACCCCTGACCCCATGGGGTCAGATGGGCTTAATGAGGTTGAAGTTGCCGTCTGGAGCCATAAACAGAGGGTCAAATGTGCAGTCTGTGCGTGTGTGTACGTATGTATGAGCACACAAACGCGTGATTTTGCCTAAGGCTGTCCCCTCCTGCTTGGAATGGGACCGCCACTCACACCCGATGGGAATCAATCACTAACATTAGCTGAAAGTCCATCGATGCACTCCTGGCCCTTGGATCACGAGAAGACAGAAAAGTATTATTCAGATGCACCAAAATTTTTGACGGATCATTCATTAATTATTAAACGTGGGACTGCAAGTGGAGGTTTCCATGTTTACGTTTCCGTCACGTCTTGAAATGCCTGCGGCATGTACTGTACTGTGACACATTCACCTCATCCGTTCACACAGTACTGTACTGTGACACATTCATCTCATCCGTTCACACAGTACTGTACTGTGACACATTAATCTCATCCGTTCACACAGTACTGTACTGTGACACATTCACCTCATCCGTTCACACAGTCTGTGACACATTCACCTCATCCGTTCACACAGTACTGTACTGTGACACATTCACCTCATCCGTTCACACAGTACTGTACTGTGACACATTCACCTCATCCGTTCACACAGTACTGTACTGTGACACATTCACCTCATCCGTTCACACAGTCCTGTACTGTGACACATTCACCTCATCCGTTCACACAGTACTGTACTGTGACACATTCACCTCATCCGTTCACACAGTACTGTACTGTGACACATTCACCTCATCCGTTCACACAGTCCTGTACTGTGACACATTCACCTCATCCGTTCACACAGTCCTGTACTGTGACACATTCACCTCATCCGTTCACACAGTCCTGTACTGTGACACATTCACCTCATCCGTTCACACAGTCCTGTACTGTGACACATTCACCTCATCCGTTCACACAGTCCTGTACTGTGACACATTCACCTCATCCGTTCACACAGTCCTGTACTGTGAGACATTCACCTCATCCTTTCACACAGTACTGTACTGTGACACATTCACCTCATCCATTCACACAGTACTGTACTGTGACACATTCACCTCATCCGTTCACACAGTCCTGTACTGTGACACATTAATCTCATCCGTTCACAGTCCTGATGTGCCCAGATAAATGATGTATAATGAAACAAACATAATGACATTAACTGAATTAAATTCATTCAATTCCAGTAGATTCAATTACATTAATTACATAAGTGAATTTGCGCGTAAATAAATCAATCCGTGCAAAGGGTATTATTCCTTTACAGCAAGGCCTCAAGCTGTGTAAGGGCTGGGAAAACTACGCTCAAGTAAAAGCATAGTTATGCGCTGCACGTACAGCGTAACTTACATCCCATTAAAGGACGCATGTGTCGGGAGTCGCTCTGAGCAAGTTGCCACTTGTCTTCCACTAGCACAGCAGAAGACCTTACCGCACGGTGACCTATCCTTACTTCCACAACGATTTTTCTATTTCTCTGAAGTCGTTTACGTCAATCTGGATTTACGGAGGTCAAGTACTTACTGTACATTTCGAAAGTGCTGGGGTGGGATTTTCGGACAGGGGGGCTTTTGTGCCGTGTGAGACGGCGGTAATTGCTGGACTGGGCGGACCGATGAGCTCCGCTCTGGCGTCCTGCCTCCGGCCCTGGGCAGGCCCACGGCGTGATTTCAGCGCCCATTCAGTGGCTGAAGGAGGAGGGCAGCCGATTCTTCAACGAAGCCTCCAGGGACTCCATGGCAACCATTGTGCACTCGCCATTCTGGGCGCTCGGTTAGCATTCATCATCGTTTTCAACCCTCTTGGCCAATGGGAACACTGGTTGCATGTGATGCACAAGTGGGCGGGCCTTTCTGTAAATAATGTATACGCTCTGCGGCGTGTGTGTATAAACTGGCCAGCAGCCAAACTGCACCCAAGGGGAAGGCAGGGAAAATCAAGACATTAAACTAAAGACCTGCGCGCCTATTAATGAAGTGTCTCAGAGCAAGAGTGCTGTTCTAGGACCAGGTTTCCCCTGTCCTTAACCACACTCTTCCCATTAAGAGCCAAATAGCAAAACTGATCCCAGACCAATGCTTGCACCACGAGACGCTTCACAAGCCTGCCTGTGTGGAATTCCCTGTGCATAAAAACCTCTTCAGAAAGGACGAGGGTCTAAGTGCCGTTTGTTGGCTCTGGCTTAACAGTAATTAAAAGTTCCTGGGGGAGTCTCGCTGGTGTAGCCAATGTACACGTGCTCGTTGCGAGTCACGACATCGATGGTTTGAATCTGGTGCGCTAACTTTGTTGTGGATTTCCATGCTCTTGGCTTTTTCATCATTATTATTGTTTTTGATACTGTTTTTCTGACCTTGTAGGTACCTCTTGTCAGTGGTGCTTCCTGCCCTGAGTGATGGGATTATTTTCCTCACCCAGACACAGCCAGTGTGTTATCTTTATTTGTAGACACTCTGCCTTTGACTGTTATTGTCCTTTCATGTTGTCTCTCCAGCTCTGCCTAGTGGTTAAACTATGTCATGACCCTGAAATATTATTTTTCTTGATTGAATTATTGAATAATTGACAATTTTGTCTCAACCAACCAGGAATCTCCATGACCTGAACGAATTATTGACTGATTGTCTGCACCTTTTCTTGAACCATTGCCTTTGTCTATATAAGTCTCCCAGCAGTGTTTGTCTTCAGTAGCACTGATGAAAGTCTGTTAGACTGAAACGTTTGCTCTCTTTTATTTATTTATTTATTTTTTTCACCTTTTTTGTTTGCACTCCAGCACTTTTGCACTATGATTTTGCAATAAATTTTTCAGTCTTGACACTGATCTCAGCCTTTTTCAACTTATTCCAAGTGGCTTTTTAGCCCAATTTTACATGGACTGGTGTGCGGGTATGTTCACTCTTTTGCCATTTCGCTTTACTGCACCGACGCACCTAAGTCCATTTTGCTGATACTATTTTGCCTCGAGTTACTGGCGCATACTCACTTCCTGAACTCATTGTCCCTCTCTCTTGCTCCCATTCTTCCTGTCTCTCTACATTGTGCTGACCAATAAAAAGCTGAAAAGCCCAAAAACAAAGTTAAAGTTCCTGGTCTTTATGAGGGAAGGAGGGGCCGGCAGGCAGACTGTACCTGGTGCAGGTCGTTGCCCAGCACAAACTCCTGGAAGTACCCAGGCGCTGCCGACGACGCCCGGATGGCCTGCCACAGCTTGTGCTGGCAGCCCCCCAGGTAGTGGGAGCGCACCCCTGGCTGCAGGTTGTAGTTCCTGAACACGTAGGCCTTCAGAGGGGTGCCTCGGTTCACAAGGGTGCTCACGGCTGCCACCTGGTGGAGAACCAATGCAAAACCACATTTCCATTGGAATCAGGTTATAGACAGATAAGGGGGCCTGCAAACCTGGGCCGTGTCCGAATCAGCGCGCACTTACCTACTATTGAGTATGCCAATTGAGTATACTTTTTTCAAAAACTGTTAAATACGCGACAATTCTAAAAATTGAGCATTCTTAATATCCCATGATGATATACTTATTTCCGTTTTTTTGCGGATAATAGTATGAAGGATATTTTTTGCATTCTGCATGTCACTAAACAGTATGCAGTAACAGGATGCAATATGCTAGTACATAGTACACGGGATACAGTATATAGTGCTCAGATTTGGACGCAGCCCTGGGCTGTGTCCAAATCAGAGCCCCATCTACTGTGTCCAAATCAGAGCCCCATCTACTGTGTCCTATCTCCTGTGTACGGTGCACTGGCAGATGTGTGCATTTTAATGTGCACCGTTTAGCAGCAATGTGCAGTGCGCAAAAAAATATCCTCAATACTGATAGATTAAACATCCTAGAATTTGACTCTGGGACGTGACTATTATTCAAGCTCTTGATTTTATTTTTGTAAATTTGAGGACTTTCAAAAAATGTACCAAAAAAAATTAATTGTTGGATGTCCATCATTCTATGTCAAGGAAATTCAGCTGGGCCCAATTCATTTGACTGTAGATGGGGTCACCACACAAACATGCTCGTTAGCCTTCCACAATCCTCTTCCGTACTGCCATCAGTGTAGTAATGAAGCTGGCTAAAGGAGGGAGGAGTTATTGCACGGTTGCCCTGACAACGACCTGCTCTTTGATCTTACCCCAGTGCTTATGGGCGACCTCTTGTTATCATATCAGTCAGCCAATAGAAATGCTCGAGTCACACCTCCCCAAGAGCTCACCTTTGGACATCTGGCATTCCTCGCTGTTTCAATCATGAGGTCAGATCCCAGTCTTTCCCTGTTGAATGGAGAGAGAAAAAAAAGAAAAAAAGAGGGATGTTATAGTTACTTCATATTAGGGCAGTAATTAATTGCCCACAGTCTCTCGTGATCAGGGTACTAAATTAACACCAGCCAAATGCTGGTAAACTTTTGATTGTGCTGGCAAATTTTCTACTCTAGCATGTAACCAACCAGGTAATGTGGCTGGTAAAATGTTGAAAATGGCTGGCGATTTTTTGAATCCACAAGCCACTCTGGCCAATGGGTGAAAACATTAATTTAATTCCCTGCTTGAGATAGTGGAAGAGTTACCTTCAGGTTAGGTCAACTGAGAACTCACTTCTCATTTGACTTCTCACTGACATGGAGTATCAAAGTGGGTGGGGAATCCTAGGGACTGTGTAGCCAATCAGATGACTGGGCGATGGTCACGTGGGCGACCAGATGGGGAGACCTAGGCTGTGTCCGAATACGACCCCTGTTCCCTGTCCACTGTCCACTTAGACCCCTGTCTACTATGTGCCCTGTCCCCTCACTTTGCAAGCAGTGTGTGAAAGAAATCCCGCAAAACTCTTTCCAAACTAGTGAGAAAGTAGTTCGTAATATTTATTTTTATTGAGAATATCAATCACTTAACATATGACGATTTTTACAAAGTGTTGATTATGAATGAAGATAGAATTAACAAAAATAAAAAATAAATTAAAAAAAGAGTAGTTTGTAATATGAACCTATCTTGTACCATAGATATGCACATACGCTGTACGTCTTTTACGTTTTTACTTCCGGGTTACTTACCGAAATTGTTGGATGAGCGCACGAGTGCACTCTTGAATTCCCTCAACAAAACCCCGGAAATAAGGGGTTCATCCTGGTATTTTAAGTGGCCCCATTTGTGAGAAAAAATCGGCAACTCAAAACTTTTTGACAAAGTGGACTCAAATATGCGCCCTCAAAAGGGTGTAGGGGTCGTATTCAGACACAACCCTTCCATACTATTAAGTAGGCTTGTTGAGTAGACAGGACGAGAAAGTCATTAAGTAGGTGAAATTTTCACTAAATGTAGTATACTTAAAACCCCCGTATGACATACTTACTTCCGGGGTTTTGCTAAGTATATTCGGGAGCATACTTTTCAAGAAGTACACAAACATTTTGGCCGCATAAGTATGACACGCTGCAGCTTCGTTTTAAAAAAATGTGGCGCAGCTTCGCTGACGTCCTTCAATAACAACAAAAACAACACGTGGCAAGGGTGGGACGTCATACGACACTTCCACAGTATGGTTGGAAAATAGTATGGAGGATATCCTTTGTGTGCTGCACACCGCATACTAAACAGTACACATCTGCCAGTACACAGGAGACAGGAGGTAGTAGATGGGGCTCTGATTCGGATACAGTCCTGGTTCTGTGTGCATGTGGGCCCTACTGTGGTTGACCGTGCCGGGGACGGGGACTGGGGAGGGGGGACTGGGGAGGGGGGACGGGGGAGGGGGGACGGGTAAGCAGTGCAGGGGCAAGGTAAGCAGTATGGGGACAGAGCCCTACTTGAGGATGTTCTCCCAGGCCTCGCTGTCGTAGAAGGCGTGGCTCCAGCCCATCTTCACTGTGCCCACAATGACGTTCTGCTTGAAGACGTCCGAGCCCAGCTTTCTGTACAGCTCCTCGCACTCATTCAGAGGGATCTGGAAAGCTCCCAACATGAAGGCCAATATGGCCCCTATGGGACGGAGAGAGGGAGGGAGGGAGAGAAACCTTGGTGGGCGGAGACACAGATAGGCTCCGCCTTCTCTCTGGTATAGTTAAGGGGTTCTCAAACTCAGTCCTGTGTATGCAGTCCTGTGTAACCCTTGGAGTGAAGCGAGCTGTTAATTGTCCTTAATTGCATGACTTTAATGTCTATTTACCCTAATTAGGCCACATTTACATTCAAGTTTATCACATTTTTCACCAAACATAACTGACAAAGAGCTTAGCTGCAGCAAATATCCGCTCACCCTGTGGGTCCTTGTTTGGGAACCACTAAAAATCAAATCCAGTTTTCCCATAGAAGCCAGAGAGGAGCTCATTGTAAATGAGTACATTGGTAAAAAGAACTGCACAATTCAGACACTGATTGGTGGATTCTTTGTGGTCAGACTTCTGAGATACCTTATGGTATCTAGGTAGTTTAGACAGAAGGTATCGACCAATTATAGTCATCATTTGTACTTTTCGTTGTTACCAGAGTAGTCTGGGATTGACAGATAGTTCTTCTCAGAGGCTCCAACAAGAGACCTCGCTTGAACAGTATCATCACCATCTAGTAATCACAGAGAATTTGTGATGGACAGCAGAAGCTGACCATCTGTTCGTTATAGAAAATCTGTGGTTTTATTCAGTATAATGGTGGGGCTCTTGTCCAGATATAAACCAGGCTCAGACTCACCTGTGCTGACGCCACAGATGTAATCAAACAGCTGGTAGATGGGTTTGCCTGTCAGGTCTTCCAGCCGACGCAAAGTCTGGAGAGCGACCAGTCCCCTGAAATCACACACACACACACACACACACACACACACACACACACACGCACGGACGCACACGCATACGTACACGCGCACACACACACACACACACACACACACGCACGCACGCACGGACGCACACGCATACGTACACGCACACACACACGCACCTTAGTGAAAAACAAATTGGACCGGAAACTACATTGTGCAGAACCTACAGCAGCAGTAGTAACCAGTATTGACTGAAATCCCTGAAGCTGTACCTGGTCCCCCCTCCGTCTATGGACAGGACCCGTATCCCTCGCCCTTTGACCGGGTCGGTGTACCCCACCAGCACGAGGGCCTCCCGTACGGCCGCCTGTAGGGTGGGGTCACCAGCCTGCCTGAGGCGCAGCAAGCAGGGGATCACCTTCTCCTGAAGGGGGCGCACAAGAGTCAGAGTCACACACAGGTTACAGTTACACTCTTAGCTGATTTGTGCAGTGGGTTCTGAGGACCAGGACTGAAGACCAGTGTACCGGTCGGAGGCACAATAAGTCAGGGAAGTAAACTGGTGACCTTTGAGGTCCCTGGGTGGAAAGCAGGGCCGCTGCCTTTTTGCAAGGCCCTCGTCCTTGACCTGAATAACTTGTGTCAAGTATATAGCTGTGTAAATGTGTCACGTGACACAAAATTCCGCAGAAAGATTATTTTGTCTGACGGAACAAATCGCCTGTTGTTGGCACAACACCAGACATTTGAAACACAAACACTGACACATAGGACGCAACACAGGGTAAAGAACAGCTGAATGTCCTTCTGATTCCCGTTTACATTATTTTTATGAATTCAATGAAAGGCCCTGTGTGCAAAAAAAAACAAAACTTTTAAATGCTATATTACACAAAGAACGAAAGGACAATTATTTTGACATTCTATTCAGTCGAGATATTAAGTTATTTTACAGCCAACAAGAGGATTTAGCGTTGGTCATTTGGAGACCATGTTTGTTGAGTAATTATCACAGTAATTATTATATTTTAACCAATCAGCAGTGTGATTGTTTAATGGTCGGCCAATCAGAAGTGAACACACATACAGAACTGAAACGCTGCGTCAGACCACCAGTGCTTGTTTTTAGAAATTACACACTTTACAGCAAAAGTAAATATTATTTTGTTTATACATTATATACCTGTACATCTTGTGAATTATAATATGATATCACAGGATTTATAATATTTATATTGTGGCTTGTCAACACTTAAAATGACTATGAAAAATGACTACACTTTAATTCATTACAAAGCATGAGGTACACACAGTAATACAATTGAAGTGACTAAGAAAAAGCCATTTATTTATATCACTAAGCAACCTTTAGCAAAGTTTAATTGGCTAAAAAAATTATTCTCTCCCTCTTCACCTCAGCTGATGTGTGGTGAGCATACTGGCGCAAAATGGCTGCCGTTGCATCACCCAGGTGGGTGCTACACATTGGTGGTGGTAGAGGTGAGTTTCCCCCTCATCATTGTAAAGCGCTTTGAGTATCTAGAAAGGCGCTATATAAATGCCATGCATTATTATTATTATTAAATAAAAATGGCGGCCGGCGCACGGCACAAACCCACCTTGATGGCGACTCCCCGGGTCTCGGGGAACTCCAGCAGATGGTAGCTCAGGTCCTCCACCCTTTTGATGTAGAGCTTGACTTCAGACGCTCTATGCAGGGCCTGGACCAGGGCTCGGGTCCGGTTGTCCACGCTCACTCTGGCAATGATCTGAGATCGGTCCGCAGACACAAAGCCTAATCATTAGCCAGCCCCGGTCAAAAGACCCAGTCAATAATCAGCCCCAGTAATGCTATTCAGTCCACAATCAGTCCCAGTCAAAGGATCCAATCAATAATCAACCCAAGTAATGCTATTGAGTCCTCGATCAGTCCCAGTCAAATGATCCAATCAATAATCAGCCCCAGTAATGCTATTGAGTCCACAATCAGCCCCAGTCAAAGGATCCAATCAATAATCAACCCCAGTAATGCTATTGAGTCCACAATCAGCCCCAGTCAAAAGATCCAATCAATAATCAGCCCCAGTAATGCTATTCAGTCCACAATCAGTCCCAGTCAAAAGATCCAGTCAATAATCAGCCCCAGTAATGCTATTGAGTCCTCAATCGGTCCCAGTCCAATGATCCCATTAATAATCACCCCCACTAATGTACTGAATCCTCAACCAGTCCCAGTCGATAATCAGCCCCAGTACTACTGTACAATCTTCAATTAGCTCAATCACACTGTGTAAGCAGTAGCGCCCCAGTAATGCTATTGAGTCCTCAATCAGTCCCAGTAATACTACGATCATCAACCAGTCCCAGTCAATAATCAGCCCCAGTGCTACTGTACAATCTTCAATCAGGTCCATCACACTGTGTAATCATCAACCACCCACAGTCCAATAGTCGCCAATCAAAATGCAGGACCACTGAGCATATTCCAGAAGGTTCTTTGCCAACAGAATCTATGGCCACGTGACAGACGCAGGTCCCAGAATAAGAAAGAGATGACGTGTTGCAGCAAAAAGAAATATTATGGAACTGGAGCATGTATAGGTTTACTTATCTAGGACATACCATAGCTAGTGATTCCAGGAAGGTTAGGTGGAGCTATTTTTGAAACAGGATTCAGGGAATTTCGCACTTGAAAGTTTGTCCAGAGGAAACATGAGACCTGCACACATCAGTCAATGACGGTCTATATCATTTTTGGCACCATTCCAAAAGATACATTCCATTATATCCATGGTGTGAAAACACAATTGATTCGGACACAAACTCAAGCAACTTCAAAGACAAGCTTACGTTCAAGGCTTAATGTGAAACCTGCGTGTAACGTGCGTCTGTCTTTGCCATTTCAATTAAAAGCTTAAGAGCACATCCCCTGAACCAGAGCTATTCAACTGGCAGCCGGGGACCAAATTTGGCATACCATTGTCCCTTCATCCCCAAAAATTATGGAAATTCCCAACTCAGCATCACCGTACCTCCAACTAGTGACAGATTGATAATTAAGAGGCATGCATATTTTAAGAAGGCATCCACTTTTACAGATGTACAATACATCTTTTTCAGATATAGGTTCATAAATACGATGTGGAAGATGTTTGGGCTGTCTAGTGTCTACCAGCAGGAAGAAGCAGTTGAAGGCTCACACAGGACAATTCATTTACAGCTATGGTAACCGTTTCTTTTTGTGTCCGTGCATCAACTGCGAAGGGAACTGACCCTTGGCAACTGGCACGAAACCCCTTTGGCCAAATGGGAAAATGTGGCATTTTCCCAACATTGCAGAAGGATTAATGGACAAAATGTATTTTATAATATATAAATAATATATAAAGGAAATAGAAAATGACGTGCGTATGTGTGTATTAAGCATAATATATGACCCAGTGTACCTTCTCCCTCTGCTGCAGCAGGCGTTTGGCCCGGTCTTCAGCCGCCCGCTGCTCCTTGCTCTCAGCGCTCTCTGTCAGCTTTGCGGGCGCCTCTTCCGCCGGAGGTGGCTTGTCCTTTACCGAGGCGATGCTTTTTGGGTCCGACCGGAATTTGGGGACCAGAGGGGCGATGTAGCTGCCGACAAACGCCTGCACGCTCGGGCTGGGTTTTGGCAGGTATTGTCCGATTCCCTTCTTTGGGGAGGTGGGCGGGACGGGGATGGCGGAGCTGGGATCGGGGGGCGTGGCCGACTCCGGCACCGCCTCGTCGGAAACGGGCGAGGGGACGAGGACGCGGTCGTCGGGGCCGTCGCCGGGCTTCCCGCCATCCGGCGCAGGGGGTTTGGCGACACCCTCGTTGTCTTCCGGCCTCTTCTCGTCCGTCTTTGTCGCCATCCCAAAATAGGCGTTCACGTGGTGGGCCAGGTAGCTGTACGTTTCACCTAAGTTCACTGCAAAGTAGCTGGGGTGGAAAAGGTCTGAGGTCTGCTTGGTAACCGTGGCGACCGTCTCGGACGCGCCTGCTCCCTGTTGGGCAGGAGGGTCAGCCGACCTCTCGTTGTCCCGTGCATCCGTTTCGGCAGGCCAAGGCCCCTCCTCCGCCTGGGGCAGTCCCGCAACGGCGGGCAGCGGGGCTTCCGCGGACGGGCCCTCAGCCGCGGCGCCTGGGGCGAGACCAGTCTCCCCTCTCCCTACCGCGCCGGGTTTCAGGCGCGCAATCTTGGAGAGGAGGTCGCTGTGCGTCCCGCTCACAGCCTTCGACACCGAGTCCAGGGTGCTCCTGATCCGCGACATGCGATAGCTCAGACTGCTCGACCCGTCCGGAGAGGAGACGCTTGCATGGGCGCTGCTGGTGCACAGCCCGAGCCTGTGACGCAGCCACCCCTTCAGTACCCTCCTTTTGGTGCTCTGAATTTGCTTCCAGCTGAGACAGCCAGCTTTGTGGCTCAGGTGCCTTCTGATGTGGAGCCTGGACGGCAGGCAGTGAACGGCTGTTAGCTGTGACCACACCAGCCTCTGGCCTTGAGCCTGCCACAGGTTACCAAGCCAACTCAAAGTGAACGTGTATGTGTCCAAAACCCATCTAACGGTCATTCCTCTGGCTGGCTCTGGGTTGAACCTTGTTCTTATATCCTCCCTTGTAACATGGCTTTATTTCCTTTTGAAATGACATATGGAATAAAAAAAAAAAAATTGTGATGTTAATGATATCAAACGTTTTCAATTGTCAGAATTAGAGGCAATAAATACACGTTTTGTGTGAACACATTGTACAATCTGGTGTGATGGGCGAAACAATATGCAGAGGAACTGCATTCAAAGCGAAAACAAGTAACGTTAGGACCAAGTCTGAGTTTTCTCCTACATAGTTTCCTTCTGACGAATTTAGTACATAGCTAACGTTATCTAACTGCTTTGCAAAGGCGGGTAACGGTAAATAATATGTTTATCACGAGAACAGCGAAGAATTAAAACACACAGCAGGTCACAGTGACAAGCTGTGTCAAGACACGGCTTGCAGCTAAGCTAACGTTACTTTAGTGAGCTAGCAAGTTAGATAACGTGGCTAGCCAATAACTTTCAGAAAGCCTAGCAATGCTTGCCGCGTTACGCTGACGAATATATCCAGCTGTTGCTATATATATATTAATTTTCTGATTTAGCAGACAATCTCTTTTATCACGCATAGCCTACATTGGCGCATGACAGTTCCGAACCACATTAGAAATAGCTATTTCTAGCTAGCTATAGTAACGTTAAGGTTAATACGACAGCTAGGTAGTTCTCGTTGAATAGACAGAAAACAGAGCCAGGCCTTATCGTTAGATACCTCTTTATACGTGGCTATCTATAGGCTAGGTAGCCAAATAAGCCAGTTAAGTTAGCTAGCCTATATATAATTTACATATATGGTAGCCTACACATAATGTCAGTCACCCATCCAGTTGTACGTTAGCTAGCTAAGCATAAACCAACCCAATATGCATTACGCTAGCATAACGTTAGCTATTGTACCATATACATCCATAGTGCGAGCTAGCCACATCTAACGTATCTTGAATCATCATGTAACTTGGTAAGTTAGCTAGCTAGTGAAATATGTAACGTTAGGTCTGAATTGTCTAGAAATGTTTTCGTCGATATGACGTTATCTGGCTGGCATTAGCTAACCAATTCAAATTCAAAGCTAGCAAACGTTTAACATGAGCTAATACTGTGAGAAAGCACTGCTAATAGAGCGAGATACGTACCTGCATCCATTATTGTCGATTCAAAACCACACCATTATTCCGTTTTGCTTGTGTGTTCACAGTGAGATGTATTGCTTTTTTAGTTATCTAAGCAGCATTCCCGAAAACGAGAAAGTCACTCGCGTTCACGTAATTTAGCTAACGTTAGCGAAAGCTAACTTGCGTTTCCTCTAGGGAGGGAGGGGCAAGGTGTCGGTCACGTGGCTTTAATACGCCCTCTGATAGGCTAGGTATGTTTGGCCTCCAAAAACGTGCGATGACGATTGGGCGGAAGTGCCGGAACTTGAACCCTCAATGGATAAATATTCTGTTTATTTCTAGTGTGGCACAATGTTTCAATGGTTAGCATTTGCCTTTGCAATTGTGGGTTCAGATCCCACATTATGCTGATGCACATTTTTAAGCTTTTCCAATTGCTGTTATGACGTGCAGGCTTATCTATTGTAGACACACACCTTAAAAGAGCATATAGTGTTGAGAAACCTTTCTATTAATGTAGGTATTGGCACACAAGCCAATGCTGAACAGTATCTTAGCAGATACTGTATGTTGCCTTTTATTTGTCCAGCCTGCGATGTTGGTCATTTGTTTTACTTCTGTACAAAAGAGTCCACCAACCACAGAACTATACAGTTCTCTGTACTCAGTTTGCTGAGTACTGTATCAGTGACCTGTTTAACAAGACATTTGCCTTCTTATCATGATCAGATTGGCCTTGGTATAGTTCAAATAGAACACATGACAGTTCCGTATAATTACCTGCTTCCTTGACAAATGGACTACTCGTATTGCTTTAATTATCTACAAATCTATATAACTAATGTATGCCCCCGTAAAAAGCAATTCAATAAAATAATTGGTCACAAATATGTTTTTTGTCATATATATTACCATATATTGGATTTAAAAAAAGAGAATGGGGCGGTTAAATCCGACTAGGATGTGTATTTGTCTAATGGAGTCCATGGTGCTGAAGACGAGGATGCTGCTGAGGAAGAGGATGCAGTAGTTGGGAGGAGGGTAGAAGGGGATGCTGTAAGTACAAGTACATACTGTACATGCAAGTATGCTGAGTCATATAAGCCCCCTTCATTCTCCTTTCCTGCTCCAACACTCCATATGACCTCTCCCTCACCTTCAGGGGGCCAGCACCCCACTTCTACCCCCTCCCAACTACTGCCTCCTCTTCTTCAACAGTATCCTCTTCTTCAGCACCATGGACACGGTCTCGTTCTGCTGACACATCAGCACCTGTGAATGAGAAACAGGGACTAGACAAATAGCCTACACATTGCAGGAGTGGGGATTGAACCCACAATGGCTGGGTTGTTAACACTTACCCATCAAGCCATTCAGGAGCGTTTGCTTCAAAGCTCTCATTCAGCACAATAAAGTCTACAGTCTGAAACATTAAAGGAGAACTCAGGCCCCCGGGTTCAGATTCAAAAGCAATCACTTTGTGCCATCACCTTCTAAGGGCTTGCCAAGGGTGCTCCAGCAGACAGAAGATGACGAGGTCACAGAAACGCAAGAGAAAAAGAGTCAAAGGGTTCAAAACCCGAAGCTCAGCGTCCAGAGACAAAGGCGACACCATTACATCACGGCTGCCTTGACACTTTTGAGGGTAATGCAGTGGACAGAAGATGACGAGACCACATAAATGCAAGAGAAATTAAAACAAAGAGCAGGGATTGAACTGGGAAGATGATGACAGTACCATCACGCCACGCGTATCGTAGCTGCTGCGCAGGTGCTTCAGGCTGCAGTGGGTAGAGGATGATGAGAACCACAGAAACGCAAGACAAACTAAAATGAGGAGAGGGGATTGAACCCACAAGCACTGCAGCACACCTTCATGCCTACATTATCTCATGGAAGATTTGAGTTCTGCAGCAGTGAGAAGAAGAGAAACAGAGCAGGGGATTGAACATGCAACCTCCTGCTGTGTGGAGCGTGGTTCTCTCTCCTGCAACACAGAGCCCCTCAGGCTTTATACAGGCTTTTCAGTGAACTTAGTATGACAAACCCAGCATAAAGAAATAGGAAGATATCAGCATTGCATTTTACAGATCCAAAGCAGGTGCTCTCCCTCAAGACGGGCAGGGGTGGCCAATCTTATCTGAAAAGGGTGAGGTGGATGCAGGTTTTTGTTTTAGCCCAGCACTAACACCTGATTCAAATAATGAACTTTCGTAAGAAGAATCAGGTGCCTTAGTGCTGGGGTAAAACAAAAACCCGCATCCACACCGGACCTTTTTGGATTATATTGAACACCCCTGTTTTAGTACCTAATAGCTCAGTGATCTTCATTCCTGGTCCTGGAGGGCTGCAGGGTCAATTTGATCAATTCAGTGCCGAGTAACAACAAAAAACCAGCAGACCCTGTGGCCCTCCAGGACCAGGAATGAAGATCACTTGGGTAGTTCGCACCTGCTCATCCAAACATGGTGGCTACAGAGACACCTGGTGGACAGTTAGTAGAATCTTGAAGGAAAAGTCAAGACTCCAATTACAAATAACATTCAGTAATTCCTGCAGGAAGGGGTTGTGCTCAAGAATAATTTTAGAATGTATTAGCAAGCATTCATAATTGTCATAAGTGGTGGTAGGTCTCATGGACAGCACTGCTATGATTCCTGAATGAGAGTACGCCTTGTAAGACAGGATTCGACACCCCAGAGCACCCAAAGAGAACACAATACTGGGAAGTGGCAATCAGGTCACGCTTCTGGTGCCGGGATGTTTGCTGGGACCATCTGGCCTCAGGTTTACGGTGTCCGAGAATGTCCTACAGTTTTATGATCCTGGGAGAGACTCTGATCTGTTTGAAACTCCCGCGCCCGGACAATGCAAGACTGCCCCCGCCTGACGTCACTGAGGCAGACCACATCCCTTTCATTCAAATAATGTCCACACAGCATGGTATAACAGTACAGACTGCGTTGGTCTTCCTAAAGCTTAAAAACCTTAAAATGTGATGAATATTTATGCTACATTGTACAGTATATACTGGAAATAGTCATGACACTGGAACATACATTGTACACTCTTTTTCCAGAGGAACAAATATATATTGTTCAGTTTCTCAGTGTTACATGAATAAATACACACAGTTAATGTACCTGACTGAACAGGGGAAACTAGGGTATAATGTAATGTTCTTCAACAGGAATCCTGGGACTGTTTGTGGCATTAATGTTAATCACATTTGAAAACTATGCAGAGATGGGATGCTCATGACAACACAAACGTAGACCTATTCATGTTTGATATCGTTTTGATGGTCTTGGTGTGTGTGGTGCAATAGCCTATATTTCCTCAATGGTCAACATGGAGGAAATATATATTTCATAACTCAGGAGTAAACTGCCGCTGTGGAATTATACCACAGGAAACTCTTTCTGCCGAACCCCCCTTGAAGGAGGGACGAAAGGTGCAATATTAGCCTTCTGGCCAGTTTATGGTTTTACGATCATCCACAGCCAGATCAAACACAGAGTTTGGGCATATAATCAAAGGAAGCAAAGAACTCGGGAAGCTGTAATCAGACTCTCCCGCACATCTCACTTTGTGTATTGTGCGTAGTGAATTGCCAGGTATGAATTAATATTTTTCTATACTCTATTTTTAATATGTTGTGTTGTAATTTGTAACTATGATTTGATTATTTTAAAGTAAAGAACCTACCTGGTAAACTGTTAAACTTGATTTGTGTGGTTTCTTTGAAAAAGACATTCTATCTCTGTTAACACGGTAATGAGTTGATTGATTTCCTCAGTCTGGTTTTCCCCCTCTGCTGATCTAGGGAGATTGACTAGTTAAGCTTAATGTATCACGGAGTATTGCACCCGTAGAACTCTGTCTTAAGTTAGATCATCTCCGCATGCCTTTTATACATGTTGAGAACGGGCGTTGCCAATATTATCTTCTCGGGTCCCTGAGCCTTTAGGATAGGCTATACCTTACGAAGTGGCCTCCTCCGCAACCTCTGAGATAAATGGAGACATCTAGTCAGCCGTGAGTGGTGTACATAAACGGCCGTATGTAGCACCCGGTGGAACCGGCGCATCCAGTTCAGAGAACAGGCTCAAGAGTACGAGAGTACCTTAACAAATCAATTATAAATTCTACATTTGAAATTATATACTAATAATTAAATTGGAGTCAGATATCTACGAGTATGGAATCAGCGTTGGTGGCTGACCGTTAATATAATATACACAGGCTGCCTTTTTGGGTACGCTGGAGTCAGCCTGCAAACCAGACTAGAGCGGGAGGCAAAGTGGTACTATTGTCTCTGACACGTGGTCAATTACTAGCTGATCCCGCAAATTTAAAGAAGCAGTCTCATCCGGTTGTAATAACAGTAACATTTCAACACTCTTACCTTTTCCCACAGCAACAGCGGAAAATATCACGTTTAAACCTTCGTTCCGGGCTATTCCCTCATTGGTCTAGCTGCGCGGGATTTACAGCCTCAATAATCACATCCTGTCCAAAAGGATGTATAACGGACTGAGGCTGAATTCATGATTATAAATGAATAATTCATTCATTCATAACACCACGTCCCACCGTACAGCGTGAGTTCATCTGTCCTGTAGGAGCAGACAGTAGAGACAGTCTCCTCTGTAAGGCCTTTACAGTATATCGAGGTACTTAGCCTTGGTGTGACCGAGTTAGTCTTCCTCTGTAAAAACACGTTTTTGTGAAGTCATGGTATGAAACACTAACAAGACGCTAAAGAGCTGACAAAACATCAATAATCATTAGTAGTTCAACATGTGTTCGCTGAAGAAGCAGGCACCTCAGCCAATGCAGAGATTCATTTATTGTTTGAACACACAATGAAGCAAAAATAAGTCATGTTCTCCCATCGCCACCGTTTTATGAAACAAACTTGCATCTTCCTTCCTCTGAAGCCTTCGCCTGCCACCTGCTGCCAACTCTTTACCTCAGCCGGCCGCTCACCTTGCCCTTGCCGCGACCTTTGTTGCTGAAAATGAAACAAAAAGAAAACAAAACATGGAAAACTAATAAGGGTTGTGTCTGAATCTGAGCCCTATTTACTGCGTACTAGCATACTATGTACTGCTTACTGCATACTGTTCAGTGACGTGTATGCAAAAAATATCCTCCATACTATCATTGCTGAAAACCCAGAAATACATCATCCGGGGATTTTAAGTACACTACATTTACAGTAGAAAACATTTTGCCTACTTAACTTTCTCATCCAGTTTACTCAACTAGCATACTCAATAGTATAGAAGGGCGTTGATTCGGACACAGCAGAATCTTGTTGCACAAATTAAACTGAAAAGTAAGGTTTTTCCAGTGGATTGTGTAGAACTAAATGCCTTACAGCTCTCAGAGTGTTGAGGTTTTGTTCCCTTTCAGAGTTATTCTGCCACTTATAAAAAGGCTTCTAGAATACACTGCAAGCCAATGTGTTCAGGGAGAGTTGTGGATCCTCCGTCAAAAATCCGCAGGCAATTGGCAGCTGATTAGTGGCCACCGCAGTTTTTGGAAGAAGTCCTGCAGGTGGGGACGTTCTCAGAACCACTTACGGTGTGGGCGCCTGGGCGTGGCGCGTCCTGAAGGCGCGAGGGAAGACCTGGAGGGGTGTCCCGCCCCCTTTGACGTGTCAGGGGGATGCGACAAGGCGGTAACACAACACGCAAACACATGACAAGGCTCTGGCGCACAATGACAGATGAAACTACAGGGAGGGGTATAGGATGACCATGTCTCCCTCACTTACATGTCCCTGTAACGTTATTACAATTGTATTGATATACAGTATCCTGCTAAGTTAATTCAGTTTCTGTCTTTGGTCATTAATTGTAAGGGATTTATTTTGTAGTAGACCCCTGTGCAATAACTTTTCTCTTGCATACAAACTACTTACTGAGCTACAAAATAAAGATACTTTCTACCAAATTTCTAAACAGGATACAATATTATTTTGATATAACAATTTTGTGTATGCGAGCTGGAGGGTGTGTCTGTTCTGGCCCTGCAAGTTTACATCTGATTGGCAGCTGGGTGGCCCACTAAAAGGCAACACAGATGATTGGTTAAAATGTAAAACGCTGCGCTACTTAAGAAACACTGTTACCAAATGACCAACACAAAATACTCCTGTCGTAGTCAGGATAAGAATTGATCTTGCTTTCAGGATTTAAATACTTCAAAATCTCAGCTGAATAACATAGGCTCAATATCATAGCATTTGTTTGATTTGGTTCTTTGTCTATAATGCAACTATTAAAAAATTGTATGTGGGAGTGCATAGGGTCTTTAATGAACAGGCAATTCTGTAAAACAGAGGGTTTTTTTAAACGCTTATCAGGAAGGATCATGGTCATCCCAAACCGTAGGGGGCAGTGTTCTAGATGAAGAGGGAGAGGAAGAGGCCATGTGGCGGATCAGCTGAATTAGGATACCGTGATGGCATCCTAACGGTTTTCTGCTGTCTCCCTGCCTGCGGGTTGGAGCAGACCTGGTCACATGCCCTCAGCTTGCTCGAAAGCAGGTCATGTGACATTAAAGGGCCTGGAAAGAGGTTGTGGGCTGCACACATCTCCAGCAGGTATCCATAACAAGGACAAGAAACTGATTTGACCTGTCCAATGAATGGTGTGCAACAATAGCAGAGCCGTTAATTGCCTTGATAATGCAAGGAGACTGTTACTTCAGAAAGAAATGAAAGACACCTTAAGCTTGTCTGATAGAACACATCAACCACATATCACATGCAAACAACATGCGTGATGTGACGATAATAATTTTCTTCATCATTGATATTTTTTATTCAAGAGCGTTTCTTTGGTGCTTGGATGTGATGGAAACAGCTGTTTTCAATTGAACGGTTGCCGATTTTAAGGTAGAGGCCAAAGCCAGCACACCCTGTGGCTCTCCAGGTCCAGGGTTGGAGACCCCTTGTTTTAACCACCGACAAACTAAGCTGGAGAAAGTGGCTTAGAGATACCTGCTGAAAAGTCCTTATTTTGGCCCAGAGGCAATGTGAAGGGTGAGGTTGCTCCCGACAGGGCTAGCTTGGCTCACGGGGGAAACCCAACCGCACGGAGCGCGCTCAGTCCAGGCCCTTTAACACAGGGAGGATCCCGCCAGTGTGGCGCCAAACACTTACCTTTGGTGATCCTGGACCCGAGCCAGAAGCTGATTGATCTGAAAAGGGACAACACACATGGAGGCTTCCCTGAGCGCCGGACCAACACCGTGTTCACCCAATCCCGTACCGGCGGGAGGGGGCGGGAGCTGTGGTCCTACCGAGTACCCATTACCCCACCGGCCCTGAGCATGGCCACACCGCGACCGACTGACTGACTGACCGACCGACCAACCTCGCGCTTGCACAGCAGAGAGGCCACACCCTCAAGCCACACCCTTACTTACAACTTCTGCTGCTCATTGATTCGGGTTTGGAGCACGTTCATCTGAAACCCAAGCCACAGATTTAGACAGGAGCTGGATACTGACTGAAAGCCTGGAGCAGCGCTGGATTGGTGCTGGTACCTACAGTAGTACTTTTACTCTTTTACATATCTTTCATTGAGGCAAACTCAGTACATTCAAAACAGTCTGCGCATAGGTGAAAACACACGCAAGTTAAAATTGGCATGTAGAGCACACACATTTTTGAATGGGCCTGAAAAAGATCCAAGTACAATATCCAGAAAATATCCAGAACAAGGAGAATGGTTAGGAAAAATTTTTTTAAATCAAAAGTCATTAAAAATGTATTATTTAAAAAATCCTATTACTGTGATTTATACTCACTGACACTTTTAAGAGGTGTAATGACACTTCTTATTAAATTGCCTCATAATTACCTGAACATGTAGCATAAGTAATTTTTCCATTTAATATACAATAGGCAAATTGTGTGCTCATAAAAGGAGCCACAGTAACAGCAACAGTGGTGTCGTACAAGGGAACCGTGTTCGCGGCAATGGAGTGATGATACATACGTCGTATTTCTGTCTCTTCAGTTTTTCGCCGAGGTCAAACTTCTCTGCCTCCAGCTCCATCATCCACTGCCACAGCTCACCGGCCTTCTCCCTGTGGGAGGTCACATGATTAAATGAGCACGCTCAGTGGAAAGCTTCCTGTTAAGAGTCTATACTGTGTCGGTTCCATCGAGATATATAAGAACTGGAGGCAGATTCCGCTTTCCGGTTCCAAGGATTCCTATGGGAGCTGCTCATTGGCGCATGAAGCCAATTCATGGAGACACCATGACAGACTATGTGGATTTTTGGAACAAGAGCATGCGCACTGGGTACTTAACGTGGCTTATGGAACCAGCGGAGCATAAGAAATCTTATAACTTCTGTGGAGCGCATAAAAAGAAAAAGAACTGTCCAAAATAGTAGGCTATAATTTGGCCATGGTCATTTTGTAGTTTTAAACGGACTTCAATGGGAAAATTAGCTTTTTGGCACCAGGGGACCAGGGATTGAAATTCTCCTTGGAGTTTGCTAGCTTCAAGGAGAATTTCAATCCCTGGTCCCCTGGTCAGTTCAGAGCAACAGTGTCTCCACGGGTGTATAATATTGAGTAAAAGTTATTATTATTATTATTATTATTATAAATTGCAATTAATAATAATAATAATAAAAATAATAATAATTAAATCAACAATAGTGCTTTTTGCTGAGGATCTATGGGAGCGTGGTTGGTTGTGTGCTTTTAAGAGATCAGCAATGTATTCTGGGGCTAGACCAAGCCTTGTTTTAAAAATAATGACATATAATAACAGTACTCGTAACAGTAGTAATGCCACAGATTATATCAGCTTGGCAGGGGGATTTGAATTCATTGTGCCTGGCAACCATCCTCACACTCTGTGTTTATCATCATTGGTTACACCTTCCGTTCTAGAGACAGCTGCAGGTTCAAATTTCAGACAGGGTCTTGCCACTGACACACAAGACCAACAACCCCAACTGCTTAGGTTAAATATTTGGCTAAGCCCAAAGTATTCAACCCAAGGCCTGAGTGAAAATGCAGAACGGAATAAAGTTAAACAAATGCACACGTGTGAAACACAGAATGCGGGTGACTGCGACTACCACATACTTCAGCTTCTCCTCGCTCAGGTGATCGATACCAAGAGGCTTCCGTCTCTCAGACAGAATCTTCTTCTTCTTCTCTCTCTCCGTCTGTTTCTTGGCTCCCTTCCGACCCTCGTTCTGCCGACCGAGAAAAGAATGAGTCGCTAAACGGCGCATGACCAGAAATGCACCAAAGACTAAGACTCAAGACTAAGTTGGGATTTGATTGAGATTTTTTGCCTAGGTGGAAATGGCTAAAGCTAGATTATATTCTGATATCAGGTAGTCATTTTTAACACAGAGGGTTGACAATGCGTGCAGCAGCTTGCCAGGTCACATAGAGTAGGCAGAGACTCCACAGGGTGTTTAAGTCCAGGTTGGATGCAGTGTTGGATACTCTCTAGACCCGTTACTCAAATCACAGTCCTCGAGGGCCGAGAACTGCTGGTTTTCCACCCTCCCTTTACCTGGGAGTCAGGTGAGAAGACAGTCTGGCCAATCAGTAGCATTTAACAACACCAGGGCTGGATTTGGATTTGAGGGCCAGATTTGAGTATTCATGCACTAGACTGTTCAGTAAATGATGAGCCAAGATTGGCTGAATGGCCTGTTCTCCTCTTTACATGTTCTTATGTTCTTACATTCGACAATCTTATTGGTCGAGGAGCATGTGTGATCTTACCTTCTGCTGGATGCCACCGTACTGGTGGGTCATGTTGGTCAGGGCTTTCTTCTTCTTGGCGTCTTCATCATGCTTCTTACGGTGCTCCTCTTGCTCCTTTCTCTCCTTCTCCTCCTGCCAGAGTGAAAACAGCGATTACCCATGCCTCCATGCGCCGTTGCCTGGCAACGGCTGTGCATTGGTAGGCGAAAGTTTGGTGATATGTTCTTTTGCCTGGATTCAATCAAAATTAGTCCTTAACTTTGACTCAATAGCAGAATTGGAGAAATTTGGGTGAATGTTGAGGTAATGAAAATCAGTTCCAGGTATAGTGCCCTTTGACGAGGGAAAAGTGTAAAGAAAAAGACAACAAAAGAAAACTCAAATTTAAGTTATCTCCCTGTGATTCAAAAGCACTCTTCATTGTCATTAAAATTGTCATTAAAAAGCCTTTAGTAAATTGCCATATCCAAAGGGATTTTTTAAATCACAGGGGGCGAAGTGGACTACTGCCCACATGTAGTAGTTTCACATAGCCTCGGTCAGGGTGTACCCCAAACACTGTCACTAGGGGGATTTGTAAAGTTGTCAGAAGGTATCACCCAAAAGATTATCTCATTGCCAGCTGCATGCAAGGGTTGTTAACAGGGCATCAGTACTCCCACAACTGTAGCAAAGGCTGTACGCCATGGGAGCCAGTGGATCTTTCTTCATGACATTTCAGTTCTCCCATTGCTTTTTTCTGTACAGTAATTGTTAATTTTGGTGAAATTAACAAATGAATGCCTCCATTAAACATGAGTCAAGTTAAGGACAGACAGTGATGGAATCCAGGCTTTTGTCTAACATCAAATGGGCCACAAACCCTTCCTGTGTCGGGGCAAGGCGAGAGCGAATGTTTGACGTACCGCCAGTCGGACCTGTCTCTCCTTATCCCTCTCAGAGCGGATCCTCTGCTGCTCTGCCCTCTCCGCCCGCCGCTTCTCCTGCATGCCCGCAACACACCGTCCGTCATACTCCTACCCATAATGCACCGCTCTTCCACAGGCCCTCACGCGGGGGATGCGGGGGACTTACGATCCTGCTGACGAGGGCCAGCAGCTCTTCCTCGTCCCTCTTCCTCTGGATGAAGTGAGCCTCGATCAGGGACTGAAGCTCCTGGAGATCCTTCTCCTGCCTCTTCCTGTGGATGTCCTGGCACACGGCGAACAGAGAGCATCGTCCACACGTCCACACAAGGCTCCATAAAACTCATGTAAGACACATAACATAAGGTCCTTCACACAAGCCTCAATAAGACACAGATATCAGACATTTAGATGTCTGTGTGTGCATGTACCCAGAAGACATTAACAAAAAAAAGAAGATACATTTATTTGGAATAATTTGGAACAAAACTCACATCAAAGTCCACTTTATCTCCTTCTGGGATTTTTGGTGGGGCAATATTTGGCAGAAACGGCCTGTGAAAATGAAAGTGCATAAATTTTATTCTCAGAATGCCTGAACTGCTTGAAACTGCTTTCAGCACACGTCCCTTTCACAAACTGAAAAAATGTTTAAAAAAATAACATATATATATATATATATTATTTATTAATTGCATGTCAGCTGAATAATTTCAACTGACATGGCAGAAATTATGAAATCGTAATTTCAATTGTAATTATGAAAATCACATTCAAACTGCCATTTTCCATACAAATTGGTTTGAAAGTGACGCTTATGTACTTAAATCAAGAAACAAATACACACTTACTTATGTTTTGGCTTGGATTCGTCTGTCAAGAAATGGAAATGTCAGTTCAACGAGTTTTGTACTTCAAATCACAAAAGAATTTAGTCAACATTGTACTCAGATTTAAATGTAAACTTACCCTCAGTGTGTTCTGCAAGTCAACAGGGTGGAAATGGAATTTTTTGTGGAATTCAATAAAAGCAGAAACATATGAATTAAAACCTATATTAATTGCAGGTTAGCATAACATTACTATTCAGCTGTAGTTTCACCATCAGCTGGACCTATGGTTACAGGAAAGAGAAATCAACAATCATTGAAATAAGAGCGTGAATTCAAGCACTGATTTCACTTTTTGTGATTACAAGAGAAGTTACACACTTTCTACTGTGCAATAACACATAAAGCGGTAAATAGGGAGATTGTGGGGACACCTACACAGCCAGGTAACGGTGATACAAGTACAGAACGTCACAAGCAAATCATCCTTAGAGATGAGGGCTTTTGATATGGGCGTAAAAGGACTTCATGTTGAGTAATTAAGTCCAGGCAATTATGGAAAGCTGGTAGTAGCAGAGCGGAGTGCAACTATGCAATTGGCAAAATGCAGTCGGACGCCTACCTGCCACTTTAGCATGGCGAAAATGAGATTACATATAACAGCCTGTGCACAGATTGAGAAAGCATTTCCCAGTGGCCTTGTAATTAGCCACAGGTTCTGAGAAAGCTCTCATTTAGACAGTGTGTTACTGAGGTTGATTCTTTTCACTGGATGTGATCCCTGGATCTGTTAAACTGGCTGGATGACCGTTATGGGTTATGGGGCGGGGCCAGGGGGTGAATGGGAGTGGCCAGAGAAGAGGAAGGGCAGACCATACCAGTCGAATACCTGTTTATCCATAAGAATGTGCTCCCACAGGCGGTATTATCACTTTGAAACTAGCAATTGTTTTATCATTTCTGATGTAACAGAACAGCTACCGTCAGTAATTATCCAGGATGTGCGTCTGTTTAGTTACAATACACATTGATCTCATGTTTATGTTTAAGACAAAACAGAAAAGCATGTTAAACCGTATCTTTCAATGAGAAAGCTGGAATCAGACTGGAAAGCAGTAGCTTCGCTAAGATATATTCCTACTTATATAGGCGAACAGCCCACAGCCCAAACCTTTAGTTTTGACAGTAAAATGAGAGAGAAGCAAAGCAATGAAGATTACCTTTGACTTCAGGCACTGCGTGTGACAGAGTCAGCGATGTGAGGCAAGAGACAGCGAGAGAGTTATTGCATTCAATGAGATTCCCAAGCTAAAACTCTTTGATTTGCAACACTAGGGATAATAAACTAGGGATGAAACAGCTGGGATGTCACCTATTTGCAGATAAGGGAGAGTAGCTCCACCAATCAGGGAGTAATTTGGTGGTGGGTCACAAGGAATAGAACAATGGATTGGTTGTTACCAACATACTCTGTGATTGGTGGAACTCCTCTCTTTTTTGTGTAAGGTGATGCCAAAGATTAGGATTCTGTCTATGTCTTTGGTGATGCTACAAACACTTATTTTATTATCCCTATGTAACACAAGGAATTTTCTGGTGTTACAAAAGGCAAGCGGTTTTCCCAACTGTGCTGTGCTGCTGTCAGAAAATTCAAACGGTATCATCAAATCCCATAATGCCTCTCAAACCATTATCACTTAAATGTACTCAGTACAAATAGCACATTTCAATATCTTTTATCCATACAACAATTTAGATACATTTTTGTATTTATTGATTATCATAAATTTGCAAATCAATTTGGTATATGAAAAGTACTTCATAAATAATGTATTATTGTTCTTATTCATATTATTAAATTGGGGGCACAGAAAAATGTTTATCTACTAGCAGCTGATAACACAGTCACAGTCTAAGATGGCATATCAGTTTCATAAATATGCTAATCAAGAAAATACACATGCATAATAAAAATGCAATATATTAGTATTGCCCAACGATAAAAAACAAAGCAACAAACATGCACACACACATATATATATATATATATATATATATATATATATATATATATACACACACACACACCATGCGGGCGGTGGACATACATCAAGTGTGGTAATACGTGAATGATTATGTTGAGTTACAAAGCAAAATGTATGGAATGAATAAATAATGACTAAAATTAAAAAAGCGGTGTTGTTGACAGCAGTATTTTAACTGGTAAACTATCAAAGTGATTGAATTATTATGTGGTGTTATTTGTATGGATTTATTTCACCATAGATTAAAATAGAGAGATTTTAATCTTTGGTAGATTGTGACATTTGCAACAACCTTTATAAGTTTATCATTGACTGAATGGACATTAGCAGGCCTATGTAAATAATAACATCTGGCACCATCTACTGCTCACTGTAAAACAGTGCACAAACAACACAGTACCAAAAACAAAATGTGCTCAATGTGTGCTTAACAAACTAATATTTTCTGTTTTTTTATGTCTCATTTTAAAAAGTCAACCCCCCATTTAGCTTGCTTTAAAATTAAATCCTGATAAAGTCAAATATTATTCTTCAGATAAAAAATGTAATTGAGTAAATATATATTGATATAAAATCAAACGCCATGCAGATTCCAACCCGTAACATGAATTCACTTCCAGCCAAAGTGTTACCTTCCTCCACAGCTGGAGCTTCTAACATGAACATGAGAAGAATTAGTGTATAGTGTATAATTACAGCCATTGGTGAGAGTCTTTCATTTATGATCTGAAAAATAAACTTCAATAAAGTTTTACCTTCATCCGCAGGGGGCACCTCTATATGAACAAATTATGAGATTAATTAATTAAAGAGTAGCCTACAGCTACAAGTAAAAGCTTCAGGTTTTTACATATGGAAATGAGAAATGTATCTATACGTGTGCATTATAACAACTCATTAAAACCTTAAGATTTTACTTTACATTACAATACAATCACTGAGCTGATGCTCTAATCCAGAGTGATTTACAGAGGTAGACAAACACAGATCTGCTCGGACTTTACCTGGATCATCTGCAGGAGCCTCCTCTAAGCAAACATGAGATACACAAGTTAAAATGTAGCCTAAAAAAAGCCTATAGCCAAAAGTAAAAGCTTTCATTTTTTAAATCCAAAAATGAAAATTAAATATGTGTGTGTGCATTAAAAAATGACGTTCATGAACATTCAGGTCTAGAATAACTTTACCTGGTTCCTCTGGGGGGGCCTCCTCTATGTGAATACGAGAAGGAGTAGTTAAAAAGTAGCCTTTAGCCATAATTGACAGCTCAGATACTTTATATGAAAATTAAATATAACCATAACTTTACCTTCTTCCTCCGCAGGGGCCTCCTCTATTATGTGGACATAAGATTAATTGGTTAGCAAATACAGCCATTAGCAATATCTCTTTGCATTTGAAAATAAATAAATGCATTTGAAAACAATAAATTGTCAAAATAAGATCTTAAAATAATATTTTTTTATGTAAAGAGTGTACATGTAAATTTAAAAGAGAGGTACAAATATTCCAAATTTCATACAAATCAGATATAGCAGAACTTTACCTGGTTCCTCTGCAGGAGCCACATCTAATGTGCGAACATAAGATTAATTAGAAAAAATAGCAATCGGTGATAACCACTTGTATTTGAGAATGAGCAATACAAAATTGACTTTCCTTCTTATTAGTTTAGTATACTAAATGTATAACATGTATAAAATGATTGAATGTGTGCTGCATGGGTCTATAGCTATCTATACATATACTGTATATATATATATATATATATATATATTATATATATATAGATACACACGTGTGTGTGTGTGTGTGTGTGTGTGTGTGTGTGTGTGTACAAACTTATACATCATATAATGGCATGCAGCATGCAAATTACAACCTTCACACAAGTTCACATCCACCCAAAGCTTTACCTTCTACTGCAGGGGCCAGCTCTAGCTCTAGCATATGAACAGGAGATTAATTGGTTAACAGATACAGCCAATGGCGTGAGTCCTGGTCTGAGAACACTGAATATACATCATGTACTTGTACCTTCTTACATGTATTGTACAGTATATAATGTAAACGCACACAGGCTCACACAGGTTCAAGTCCCTCAAATACGTTACCTTCGTCCTCCGCGGGGGCTTCCTCTACATAAACACAAGGACAATCAGTCAGTGTATATGCAGCCATCAGTCTATTTATTTATTTATTTATTTATGAACTTGTGCAATTTATTTTAAAAAAAAACAAGTACACAGTAACAATGCAAAATGCATGGATGGTGTAAAAAACAAACAAACAAAAACCCAGAAGGGCTTGTAGTATAAAACCACCCTAGAAACATTATATAAATTTGTATACAAAAGGAAACGCATACGCAAGGAATTTCGGGCCCCATGAAAAGATCTCACATTGGGCCCCACCACTCTTGGCCACCCCATCCCTGCACAATTACTGTAACCACACCTTCAGAACCTAATATTTCAAGGGTCCTGTCAGTCAGGCCCCTTTAAATCATCCTAACTCCACCCCCACTATACAGCACCACTGTATACATATATAACACACACACACACACACACACACACACACAGAAACACACGCATACACACACACACACACACACACACACAGAAACACACGCATATACACACACACACACACACACACACACACACACACACACACACACACAGAAACACACGCATACACACACACACACACACAGAAACACACGCATATACACACACACACACACACACACACACACACACACACACACACACACACACACACACACACACACACACACACACAATGTGATAGCATACAGCATGCTAGTACAAATTTCACACATCCAACCAGAGTCCTGTATTTACCTTCCAATGCCGGGGCCACCTCTACATCTGGCATGTAAACAGGACATGAATCAGTGAACATGAATTAGTTTCAGTTTCAATCTATGCACTGAAAACACGCATCAACAGCTAGGGCCTTTTACCTTTTAGATTCACAGTTTATAATGTAATGGCATGCAGATAACAGACCTTCACACAAAGTCATAGTCTTCCAAAAATGGTACCTTCTTCTTCTTCAGGGGCAACCTCTAGCATGCGAACATGAGATTCGTTAGTGAACGTAGCCATTAGCGAAAGCTTTCATTTATCATCTGAGCAGAAAGCATATAATCATTCTTACCTTCCTCCCTTTATCACAGACGTGCAAATAAGGTAAAAAAAGAGAGAGAGGACAGATGACATCATTGGTGAGAACTGAAGTATGAACTATGCCATCATGTGCAGTCTAGCAAGCAGATATTATATTTACATAAATACAGCATATACATATGTATATACATTTATACTAATTTAACACTTTCTATCAATGGTCCCTCATAAGAACTTTCACAAACCATACATAACCATTCATAAATGTTGATTTCCACAACCATAAATGGGCTTAAAGGGATAGTTCAGAATTTTGGACATAATGTCTCAATTACGACTTACCCATGATGTAGTTGATTGATGGAAACCATTTTCAGCTAATTCCATGCTGTCCCTTCTTTTGGACATACACACGTTGCTAATGCTAGCGCAACTCTATGGTAACCGGTAGCATCCACTACCAAACGCACTTAAACACTCCACAGTGCACCCAAAGCAAATAAAATACGACGACAGTCTATCGGGGTTATTCTGAGTGTTTATACCATAATTTTTGAAGTCAAACTATCGTTGAATCCTTGACTTTGTGCTGACCTATATTCTCTGTGGAAGTACGGCGGTGGAGCGAACGTGGCCATTGCAACTTGTTGCTCTTCTTTGCTGTTGTAGTCGACCAGTGCCGGCACTACATTCGTAGGTAACGTCAAGTATCGCTCCGCCGCCGTACTTCCACAGAGAATATAGGTCAGCACAAAGTAAAGGATTCAACGATAATTTGACTTCAAAAATTATGGTATAAACACTCAAAATAACCCCGATAGACTGTCGTCGTATTTTATTTGCTTTGGGTGCACTGTGGAGTGTTTAAATACGTTTGGTAGTGGATGCTATACTGGTTACCATAGAGTTGCGCTAGCATTAGCAACGTGTGTATGTCCAAAAGAAAGGACAGCAGGGAATTAGCTGAAAATGGTTTCCATCAATCAACTACATCATGGGTAAGTTGTAATTGAGACATTATGTCCAAAATTCTGAACTATCCCTTTAAGGCACGTTTTTTCCCCACTGATGATACTACCGACGTAAAAAGTATCAAAACAGAAAAGTACTTACTGTACTACTTCTTCCACCACCTCCTCCACTACATCTTCTGTATCAGCCATTTCTGTAAGCAAGCTGAGTGCTGTGAAGCATATCACAACAGCATGAGTAACATCACCCCCACACACACACACACACACACACACAGGCATGCACACACGCACACGCACACACACACACACACACACACACACACACATTAAGTTTAGTAATACAAGTAAAAGCACACAAGAATAACACTATTTATTATTCCCTGATAGAATCTTATTTAAAATGCCTATAATTATGTGATTTGGAGACCTTCGTTTTTGAGAGCCATGCTATCATGGGCAGGGACAGTGACCCCACCACACTGAACAGCTCCATTAAATCTGCAGCCATTTCATGTTGGCCACGCAGAGTATTCTTGGTTGGATAATATGTAGCTTTCACACACAACTCATTAGTAGTGACAATTTCTCTGATTGGCATCTGATTTCCTTGTGGCTGTTTTAGTTGCTTCTTGAATTTATCAGAGCCTGAGAAATTTCCTGTGTGTTTTTCTTAAGCATCCTTCCTGCTGTTGAAAAGGTGAATAAAAGGTTTAAATGAGAAAATAACTGTTTTGAACTGGTACTATTTACGACCTTTAACCACAAAGGTGGATCTTCCATAGTGACTTACTGCCACCTAGTGTAAAAACGATGTTACTGTCATGACTTTGGGTGTTCCACTCATCCAGTGAGTGAGCGAATGAGGGAGTGTGTGTGAGCAAGTGAATGAATAAATTAGCACAAGAGCAAGTGTGAAAATTAGTAAGTGAATTATTGAGCGAAAGAGAGAGAGGTGGGGACACCGCCATTTCCAGAACTGCTTAGAAGCTAAACATGCAAGGATGGAATCCCCCTGTGCACCTCACTTGGGCTGTGACCGAATATGATCCCTGTTCCCTGCCTACTGTTCACTCAGACCCCTGTCTACTATGTGCCCTCTCCCCTCCCTTTGCAAGCAGTGTGCGAAAGAAATCCTGCAAAACTCTTTCCAAAAGCTCTATGTCTTGTACTACAAGTTGTAGTTCTTACTTCCGGTTTAAATCCTGAACTTATCGGATGAGTGTGCTCCTGAAGCCCCTCTAAAAAACCCTGAAATAAGTGTTTCATCCAGGGATTTTAAGTGCCCCCATTTGTGAGAAAAAGTCAGCCAGTTTTTGATGAAGTTGACTCAAATATGCACCGTCAAAGGGGTGAAGGGATCATATTCGGTCACGGTCTTCCCCGAATTTCTCAGCTGCAAGAGAGGGACGGCATCGCCCCACCGTAGGGACAACAGGAACTACAATTCCATACAGTCCACAGGAAGCTCCTCCTCTACATTGGAAGTGACGTAGGACGTTGTACCAGTTGTGATTTCCGCACTGTAATGTGATACTGCGTAGCGGAAATGCGCAACGGGCAATAAAGTTTATAAAAGGGGCAACACAGCAAGTTCTTGCCAGTTCAGTTCTTCCAAGTTCTTCCGCTCAGCTCAACAGGGCCTTCACTGTCTCCTCTCACGGCCCCATGCGGCCTGCTCGCCAGGGGACGAGCCCTTGCTCGACAAGGAAGCACGGTCGTCCATGACACCGATCCAACTGAGCGAGGCGGGCTCATCTACCCCCGGCTATTGGCCACGGAGGACCGGAGACGAGACGCAAGGAGGCAACGCGAGCACCCGGTGGTGAAGAAGAACCATCAAGCGGACCACACAGCCCCTGATCCTGCAGCAGAGCACCGCCAGTGAGTCCCCAAAGAGGCAAGCGGTCTGCAGTAGGATGACGCTGCATAGTTCGGGAGAAATAATGCGACCAGTTCCATTATCCACCTCTACGAACTGCAACCCTGACAATGAAAGAAACCTGTTCCAGGGACCCAAGATGAGGCGGACGGTTCTCCTATCTATCACAACCCTACGAACTGCAACCACAGGATTGGGCGACCGGTTTTCCCCTTTCGTTGTGAGTGTGCAATCCAACGCAGGAAACCATCAAAAAGACTTTGATTCAAGTAAGGCTGTAACATGAGCAATAGCTTATTAGTTAGCAACCGCAACATGTTTGTGACTGGATGTATGTAACTGCTATTGAAAGGTTAATGTGTGTTATATGAAAGTTTGTGTTACCGTTTTACTTTGGATGGTTTTAAGCCATCCACCGCGCTGCGTTAGGTTTAATGCATCACGCACAGAACGTATCTTGCATGTGATGTCTTTAAACACTAACCAGTCGTAATCCTAACACTGCACGCTGATCTCAACACACACACATCGATAAGCTTACGGCTATCCCTTATGTGTATGGTATGGTTCATACGCCACCAGTAGCTAGCTCCAGCGAAAGCTAGTTTCAAACCTCCCTCCATCTTAGTTTCTTTGCTCTCACTGAACACGTGTCCGTGGCAACCCCCACACGCAGGAGAACATGGGAACCCCCACGTGCGCCCAGCACACACACACACACACACACACACACACACACACACACACACACACACACACACACACACACACACACACATAGTTTGTTGTACATTATAGTAGTGAATCATGCTTTGCTCTGTTTGGTACTTTGTGTTCAATAAACTATTACATTTTCCAAGATTGTCTGTATTAATGTTGCTCTTGTGGTGAACTGAATCAGCCAATGCTAATCGCAGGGATTCCCCAAAATGCCTTCACCTTCTAGCTGGATCATTTATATTAATTTGGTATCAACTGAGTACATAATATTGTGATTTTGCTAAGACAATTATTAATGTGTAATTTTATTGGTAATTCATTAAATTATTAATTCAAGTTACCCATTTTTAGTTAGTATATTCTCTTTTGAGAATAATATATAAATTTTACGAGACTGATTTATTATACAAAAACTATGCCACCAGTTGTATAAGGATGGTAGTGGCGTATCGCAGTACATAAGTGACGCCCGTGTATAAATATAGAGGTATGTCCCCTACATTTTTGGTACCCCGTGTATAGATTTAAATGAATATTCCCTACACCACCCACTGGCCCATGTGGAGTAGCGCTCAATGAGCACACTGGTGCCTCCCCATATGAGACAGCTGGAGCTCCACAGGAGGGGTTCAAACCTGTCCACCCATCCACACACACCCAGGCCTGGATACAATAAATGCTTTTTAATAATATCTTTTTCTTCACAAAAAAGATGAGTTATTTTTTGCTTGTTGATTGCTCTGGCAGCTGTGCTTGCTGGAACGTGTTTGTGAAGAAAATCACAAACAAATAAGAATTAGTTAAAGTCTAAGACTTAAATGAGAAATGTTCATTAAATAGAGGTATATTTATAACAGAGCAGTGTTAAATAAAAAAAGGAGAATTTATATACTAGAAAGTTTATATTTAGAGATTTTAAATCCAAATATTAAAGAATCTTGCAATATTTTTTTCAGTTTGTAATATAGCCACAGTGTGCAGCGTGTTGCAGGGCTATTTTTAAGAAATAGTTTGGAACAGGTGTGAAACTCTCCTCTGAACAATGAACGCTGGCCATTCCCTCATACAATAAATCACGCCGCGTCATATCTCCTCGTGAGGGCTAATTTTGACCACGCCGTTCAACTGAAACACTGACATTCCCACACGCAGCCAACATCGATGAAACACCATTCACGCAAACAGAATGTTCCGCACGCAGGTTATTTTGTTAAAACATAGTACGCACACAATAATATGTGATGACGAGATAAGGCACTCTGCCCATCTGCACCTTATTTCTGGTTTATGTAGGCTACTACAACACACAATGAGATTTGTCAAAGAGCAGACGTAAAATGTCTTGGTCTACTCTGTCTCCATGCTGTCCAGTCTGGGTATCCTCATTCTCTGTACAATGTGCTTTAATTCAGAGAGACAGTAAACCTAGTCAACAGTGAAGCTTTTCTATGTATTTAAATAACAGGTATCATTCTCCGGTGACAGGTACTCTCTCAGATATGCTCCTTTGGCACTTGCTAGATAAAAGACTGAATAAGTAATAGTAAAAATGGACAGTAGCAACCATCAACAATCAGAGAAGATTTAAACAAAATGCTCAAAATAATATTGATGATCTTTCCTAAAAATTAACAAATGAATGTAGTTTGTCATACATTATTAGCCTTGTCAATAGAATTTGTCCACTCAGTGTCTCCTTAGTCCACAGTAAGATGCAACATACTGGCTAGCTAACAGTGCCATTTGATCCTCCCCATTAAACTTGCCAGTTTTTGTTGTTTGTTGATTTTATGAAACCTTGGGAGGTTTTGATCTAATTAAAAGATTTTTAAAGTATTTTTACAGCGTCTCTCTCTCGATGACCTTAGACATCAATCTGTCAGAGTGACAGCACACACTTGACTCTGAACCTTTCCGTCCCTGTGATGTGATTTGGATTTATTTTTTTCGTTGATAAAGTATTCATTTTGGTATAAGAGTGTGATAGGTACTGTAAAAACTAAACAAGTATAAATATAGATATAAGCGCCATAAGAAATGACAGAATAGTCTAGACGTAAGCTAGAATGAAAAACAACCACCTGTCTCCTTATTGTGGAGTGCCCTTGCTCCGTTCCACAAATAATTCACAGCTGATCAAGAATATTTGAGCATGGTGTTAAATGTGTTGCTTTTAATACATAAGCTTACTCTTAGGTCATTTAAAAGGCTAAAGTAAACAAGCCAAGGGGGAAAAATGCTGTTAATAGCAATTTATTTAACCTAATATTTTACTCATTTAAAACCAGCATGACCTCAAAACCTCAATCCATGCAAACCTTATAGAGATAGAATTTCTGCCAAACTGCCAGGATTAGACTAAAAAATGACCAAAAAAAACGTGACATTTTTCTTCTAAGCAAATTTGTCGGTTACGTGGCAAATGTGGTTATCATTTTCAGTATATCACAAATTATTTTTTATGCCACCCACATACCAAATTCATTGGTAGAAATCCCACTTGTTACAGCAAAACTTTGGAATATGGAAGGCATGCACACCCCAATTAAAAGGTAAGGGGATCGTTATCACTACTCCTACCTGTGAGCTTGTGGAAGAGGTAGTGACTCTTTGAGCTGTAGAATTCACACTTGCTTGACTCCTCCACCAAACATCACATAATACATCCCTTCCTGCTCACATGATCCCTCTGCTGTGATTGGTCAGTGTGGAAAACTGCTTTTGTCTATTGTTAGACTGGAATACACATTCAGGTCTTCAGTAAGTCTTCTCTAGTACAGGGGTCCTCTATGTTATGTAGAAAGGGCCGGTGTGGGTGCAGGCTTTTGTTATAACCGAGCAGTTAGACACCTGATTCTACTAAATCAAGATCATTAGCAAAGACTCTAGTGGTTGATTAGTAGAATCAGGTGTGTAACTGCTTGGTTGGAACAAAAGCCTGCACCCACACCGGCCCTTTCTGATTGAGAATCCCTGCTCTAGTAGCTATAAGCGGTAGTAACTAAAAATAAAATGGTCAAATGGAGTTTTGAATTTAGCATTTTCTACTTGGAAGATGCCAAATCCAGGAGGAGATTTTGATCTTGGCCAAAATACTTCCATTTTAAATGGATTTGGGCTCACCTGAATTTGGTCCATCTGAACCCGATTGTCACGTACCTGGAGCAAGTAGCTTTGGCAGTAATATTTTGCTAATTGTCTGTCATAGTGAATTGCACCATAGATAATACAAAAATTGGAAAAATACAAAAAGAATTTGTTTAAAAATAAACTAGTGGTATGCCCAGTGTAAACATTTCACAGTGAAGGTGACTAAACAGAAAGGATGTGCACATCTTGCGGTGGAAAGAAACGGTACATGATTTGAATGGCAGAAACATATCTGACTACTTCAGTACTGGCCATTTGACCTGTTTTACATTACATTTTAATTCTTGAATTTAATACTATTGATGTGTATATATATATATAAATCTGATGTTTGTATTTAGAAAATGTGTAGGATTTGGTATTTGCTTCTGCATTTGTCTTAATCTTAAATGCTGGATTTGGTATTTGACTGAATCCAAATCCAATGGAATTGATGTACTCCCAAACAGTTTAAAAGCCAGAGAAAAACACCATGAGACAAATTTTAGGCATGTACATGTTTATTGCTCTTGTAGAGTCAATGATATAATGTTGATGGATGAAGCTATCTGTGACAGTGCGTGTAGCAGAACGCATAGACAACAGCTGGAAATGCACTTAACATAACTTGCCTGCATAAATGTCTGTACAATGCATGAAAATATCTTAATAAAAGTGACATGAATGCACTACAATTCAAATGGTCCCATCACACCAAAAGTACATTTTAAACTGATTCATTAGGCTTTTAGAATTAAGAACTCGGAAATGTGGAGTGTTGAGCAAGCTGTGTTGAGTAGTCCGTGTTCCATTTCATTTATTTTAGGTAGAGTTAATCTCATTTCAACAAGTTATTAAAAGAAGTTTGGCCACAAATTTCTAGACAAAGCTTGGACAATATACTGGATTACAGTTACACTGGAGAATACAGCTGGCAATTTAAGGGCTGCTATTAAGGAGTTGGCTATTAGTTTCATTTTTGAGGAAGTAGAACGGTCAAACGGTCATCATTCGTTTCCATGACAGCACGCAGCTCGTATTTTCGTCGCTGTTGTGTTTCCAGACAGGGCAAAGAAGCGTGCAGTCCAGGAGGGCGACATTGAAATATTTGTGCTTTTCATAAAATCATCCTTTGCGGTGTGCTGAAGTGGGGCCAATGTTGTGGAGTGTTTAGAAAGTGCAGTCCTGTAATCGCTGAGCAGCAGAGCACAATTCCCATTTGGAAAGGGAACTGGGAATGTGTAGCGGTCAAACCGGGGGCTTTCCTGAAAAGAGACGCCAGAACAATGACGCAAGTCTGAGGTTAATCGCTCCATTGTACCGGGATAAATGTTAGGAAAAACATAATAGAACAATAGAATAAAACTGGAAAAGTTACATCATAAATACAATAACATTTACTGGAACATTGTTTAACCCTCAAAAGCATTATGAAGCTGACAGCATTTTTACTGGAGGAAACACAAATGCCAGTTACTTAGTAACCAGCATTTTTAAAATCATGACCAATTTCCCACATTGAATGTATTGAAATGGATTTGACCTCAGCCCTGCATGTGGTGGTGGGGGGAGAGATATATTCTCTCCACTTCGGTCCAAATGACATTGCAGATTCACAAAACAATACGAGCGGTGGTCAGAAAAAAATAAAAAGCATATTTATCGTGACCTCTCACTTCGTGTGTTTGCTAAGTCTGTTGGTGCTAAATTCTTTCACTATGAACCAGAGCTCAAATTAAGAGCTGTTAATCGACCTTTCCCCAATGTGTGTGTGTGTGCATGCATGTGTCTATGTGTGTGTGCGTGTGTGTGTCTGTACGTGTGTGTGACAGGAACGTGCAGATGCTGCCTTGCGGAGCAGAGGCATGCACCTTGAGGTCTGGCTGATAAATCGCTGCTGCGCTGTTAGTTGCCCTTCACTTTAAGTTATTTCAACTGCCCGTTCACAGGGGGGCGTGTCTGCGGCAGCCTTTTACAGCTCTGCCCGGTGCTTCACATATCTTATCCAGTGCCGGTTGAGCTCTGCTGGGGCCGGGCTAAAGCCGAGCTCCGTGCCTGAGGAGGTAGTGGTCAGGCTGTGTCGGTGCTGGGACAGGAATTCCCCTGGGGGGCTCTGTACCGTTGTCTCTCTCCCTCCCCCCGCATTCTCCACTCCGTAATGTCCCGCTAATCTTCCCCCGGCGCTCGGCCGTAATGTGACAATCGGACAGCTGCGTTTGGGCGCTCAGCCCGGCGCCCTGGAATCCAGGTGGGAGGGCAAGCGTGGCGCAGGCCCCGCCCGAGCCTCTTTGCGCTGGGACTCAAGGTCGCAAAGATGGGGGGTGGCGGTGGGGGGGCTTAAATATAGAGTGCTGCGTAGAGCGAGTGACATTTCCAAATCCGCCCTGGCCAGGAAGCCGGGCACACGGCTGTGATATATGGCCTTGTCCAGGGGAGGGTTGGGTGTAGGCGAGGGCCCGCAGAGGGGCCACGTGCCCACGCCATAAATCAAGCACGCTTGCTCCTCAACCTTGTCCTTTAAAAGCGTGTGGTTTCTCCTGACCTTCTCCGCTCTGCGCTCGTAAAAAAGGTCAGCTACAGAGACGCATGCGCACACCATCTAGAGGCCACACCCCCTGTCTGGTAACAAACGCCCCTTACCGTTGGTGACTGGTTTACTCTCGACTCCAGCTGGCATCTGCAAAAAGGTATAGGAAAGTCAGACGGAAACAGCTTCATTAAGGTGTGATGTCACAGCTGCCTTTTTTCTTTATTTAACTTTCAGACTGAAGGCCACCAGCATCTGGAATCAATCCCTCCTGCCAAGTGCAGGACCCGGAAACCATTAGATTTTATATGCCAGTAACACAGGCTGATTATTTACCATACTCACTGCTCACATGCTAAGCTGCAACGCAAATATGGCGATACCTCAGCTAACAAATCCTCAGGTAATATCCATCACCGAACCAAACTATCCCGGCAACAGATAAGTTACTGAATATAGCAATGTGCCCAATGTGCAGTTTGATCTGTAAAGGTTTCTGCGTGTATGAGATTCTATAGGCTGGTATTTCATTGACCATTTAAAGTTCAGCCACCGCCATGCCAGCTGATGTTAAACGTTTCAAGAACGTTGTGAAACGCTCCACTTAGATTAGTTTCACTGAAAGGTGAGGTTACCGTGAGTGCTTTTGCCAAGCAGTTTAAGAATGTACTTATTAGGAAAAAGGTTTGTCAAAGCAACAGAAAACCATCCAAGGAAAGTCACGCAAAAACTAGTAAGACTGGTAACATGGTGGATATGAGCCAATAACATTTCAAGAATTCTGGTTCTTGGAACATTGCTCATTTTCCCAGATAAATTAACTTTGAATTGAAATAACTTGACTAACAAAACTGAGCGATGCTCCAAGGCAGCTCCCAGGGAATGTGGCTTAAATCCCACCAGCTGGGAGGAAGGAGGGGGAGGGGAATTGGGTGGGGCAATGGGCAGGTGGGAAGGTGTGATGAAGTGAAAACAGCTCCAGCGATCCCTTAGTTCGGTGACGTTACTTTGCAAGGGAGCTGCACATAAGCGGTTTCTGTGACCTTCTGAGACTGGGGACAGTTACACAGTTTATTGAAACGCCTCCTTGCATAAATTCACCCGCCATTTGCTGCAGTGTCATTCCCTGTCTGAAGGTCACTATGGAAACTACAGTTTGATTAGACACATGCGAGGGTCCTGGACTCCTGGTACATGACCAAGGTGAAAAATGGTATCACCCTGGCAACCACGCGGGCTCAATAGCAAGCAGAGGTCAATAACCACTGGTGCCATACATGTGGCTCGTGAGGAGGAATCTTAAAGCAAGACACCCCCTCCCCACTGTAAGAGGATTTGGCAATGGTCTTTGGGCGCAATGCTTGCTTACTTCAGTTATCTGGCAATTTGCATTTTAACCAACCGGTGGAGTGACCGTTTAATGGACAGCCAATCACACGTGAGCTTGCAATGCCAGAGTGGACACTGCCTAACTACACCAGACCTCCGGCTCTCGTGTTTAGAAACAACATGCAGTGAAGTCTTCCTTATCCCACACTTCTGATTTTCTCCCAGTTTGATCGCCTGATCCTGGGCACACACCCGTCCCGCCACTGCGAAACCTTCTGCCGTTTAGGAAGAGTGCAGATGGAGACGTGCTCTCCGTGACCAGCCACCGTGTCCTGTTTTTAACAGCCCACCAGCAGAGCTGCACAGTCACAGACCTGGAGGAGCTGACTTCGGTGCAGTCAGAATGCAGGCGCCTGATTGGCCAGAGGCAATTAGGTGAAACTGAAAGCACAGATATTCTTAAAGTCTAAAGTTTAACAGCCCACCAGCAGAGCTGCGCAGTCGCAGTCCTGGAGGAGCTGACTTCGGTGCAGTCAGAATGCAGGCGCCTGATTGGCCAGAGGGCATTAGGTGAAACTGAAAGCTCTCCCTTCCAGGGCAACGCTGCAGCCAATCAAGCTCTGCTGCGGCTAACCAGGCTCCGCCCTGCAGGGCTACCAGTCACAGAGCGGCTCGTCATTAAGATGACAGACCGCTCTACAACGGAACGTGCCTCCTGATGACCCTGGACTATTTTTAATGATGTGTTAAATGCGCTGTCATGGCATTGACTCCGCCCCCCTCCATGTGCACATGCTCACCTTTAGGGAGGAGCTCCTGTTCTCCCATAGGCTGCGCTTGTTGGTGACATCACCAGGTTTCAGGTCCTGCCAATGACAGCACAGAACACAGAACTGCAACGGTCACACTAAAGACTAAAAAAAGTAATGATAAAAATAAAAAAATGAAACAATAGCAATAATCAGGTGATTTGGCAAACAAATAAAGATAAAGCAACTAAAAGCACAGAAAGGCCATTCTGAACAGGCATTTGGATACAGTCCAACAGTGTGTGAATAACTGTGTGGGAGTCAAAAGGTTTGTTAGTGAATGCCGACATCACATTTACCAGGATGTGAAATTAACACCTGTCACCAGACAATTGCTGTTAAAATTTTGATTGTGGCTGGTAAGATTTCCTACTCTAGCAGCCACTTTGGAAGGTAGCCTACCAGGTCGTGTTATATTTTAAAAGGTTATGTGGCTGGTAAAATTTTGAAAATGTCTGGTGATTTTTAGAATCCACAAGCCACTCTGGCCAGTGGCTGAATTTCATGCCGTCCATTAACATTCAGGCATTTTAACGGACGCTCTTAGGCAGAGTGACTTCCAAAATTGCATACATAAGTTTGAGGATGTAGTGCTGTAAGTGGCAGATTTGAGGGCTTGAGGATATGGCACTAGATTAGCACAGGTAGCGCTAGCAAACCAACAATCAGGTTCACTACTTGGAGACACTTTTGAGTGGCAAAGCATATTGAAATGGTGGTTTTTATGACCCCTCTGAAAAGGTACTGAATTTGAAATTCAGTGAAAAGTGAGGTTGCCGTGAGTGCTTTCGCCAAGCAGTTTAAGAATGTACTTATTAGGAAAAAGGTTTGTCAAAGCAACAGAAAACCATCCAAGGAAAGTCACGTAAAAACTAGTAAGACTGGTAACATGGTGGATATGAGCCAATAACATTTCAAGAATTCAGGTTCTTTGAACATTGCTCATTCTCCCAGAGAAATTAACTTTGAATTGAAATAACTTGACTAACAAAACTGAGCGATGCTCCAAGGCAGCTCCCAGGGAATGTGGGATTTGAAGGATTGAGGATATGGCACTAGATTAGCACAGGTAGGGCTAGCAAACCAACAATCAGGTTCACTACTTGGAGACACTTTTGAGTGGCAAAGCATATTGAAATGGTGGTTTTTATGACCCCTCTGAAAAGGTACTGAATTTGAAATTGAAATTTAATCTTGCCAGCTGCTATATGACCGAGCCATTAGAGCCTGGTGCTGCATGAGCTAAAAGACAATAATGTCCCCTGATTTTTCATTCTTGTAAGTGTGTACGTTTAAATGTCGCATGCTCTCCACTCCAGCGTTTGCTGCTACAGCAGTGAGATACCTGGTTTGTCCAGCAGGGGTCAGTGGTGTTGATGATAAGCTTTCTTTACACTTGAGGAAGAAATGCAGGGGCTAAACTTGTCTAAGAATACTTTGAGGCAGTTACAGTGAGCTGAATCAGTGGAAAAAGTCTTCTAACTAATCACAGCATTATTGCTAATTATACGTGCAATCGCTGTACCACAGCCATCATAGTTGTCTCCTCCAGATACTTCATCTATTGAGTGTGTGAAGGCAAGTTGGCGGGAGGCGTCCATCGATCTGGCTGGTGTGAGCAAGTTGTGTACACTGCCAAAAGTTCATTTTTCATTTAAAAATACGAATTATTGCTATTCTATACAGAGGCACATTTCATGCATGAGTAAATTTAGAAATACATGCAAAAAATGAATAAATATGTTAGCATAATTTCTAAACGCATTTTCAAATGTATTCAAGTACCTGGTATTTGTAAATAATTCCTTTTCAATTACTGTCATATTCAAGTATTTGGAATTAACCAAAATGTGTGTTTTGACTGGAGTTTGATTGTGTACAAGCGTTATATCGGAGCCTTGATACGATGCGTAGCCTTAAGCCTCTTCCAAAGGCTCGCGGCGTGTGCAGAAAGCGTCCCAGCTGCGTGTGTGTCCCACGCTGAATCGGGGCCGAGGGGAAATGCTAAAGAAGGTATGCTGGGACCTTGGCGGTTTTGGCGGTAAGGGGGCAGACTTACGGCAGGCTTCCCTCCTGTGGATTTGGGGCCTTCGGGGGACTTGTTGAGCCAGTCGTTAATGAGCCCGGCCACGCCGATATTCACATGGGCGGATTCCTGTGCGGGGGAGGGCAGACAGACACGGGGGGCGGAGCTTAGTTTACAGGGGCCCGCCCATTCACAGCAGTCTAAATCCCCACTGGCCAATGGGGGAAGAGACTCTCGAAGCCCCTCCCCCCAGTGTTTCTGATGACACCGTTTAAACTGGATCTCCCAGAACTGAGGTTCTCTACCCTGGACCTGGAGAGCCACAGGGTCTGATGCTTTCTGCTAAAATCACCTTAAAAATCAGCAACCGGTTGAGAGGTGAGTTAGCTGTGTAATTATATGCTCAATTAAAGAGGAACTTCACCTCAAAATAGAATCTGAATAGTAAACTGAGCTGTTCATGGACAATGTGATAAAAAAATGTGTCAATTACAACATAGAAAACTTTTTAGAAATTTAGTCTCCCATCCTGGAAAAAACAGCCCATGTGACACATTTAGCATTACAGGAGCAGCCAGCCAGCCACACCCACTCCCAATGTAATGTCTTACTTACAAAAAAAGTAAGACATGCAGACAATCCCACTTAAATTTTTTTTTTTCATTTTTTAATATTTTAAAAAACCTGCCAACAGTGCAATTAAATTTTATGACATTCAATTAGTGTGAAGTTTAAGCACTGAGTAACAAAGAAAACCAGCACACCCTGTGGTTCTCTGGGACTGTGGTCACAAACCTGTCCAGAACCAATATTTCCCACAACCCGAGTTTAATATCCGCTCCATTTCCCCAGAAGGAGAACGGAGTGCACAAGTTAATCTAAGATGCCTCTGAGGACTACACGGCTGTGTGTGGGCGGGGTCACGGCTGTGTGTGGGCGGGGTCACGGCTGTGTGTGGGCGGGGTCACGGCTGTGTGTGGGCGGGGTCACGGCTGAGCCTACCTTGTTGATGTTGATGTTCCCGAATGTGCTCCCCCCCTCCCACTTGCTCTTGAGGCTGCGGATCCCCTCGGTCACCACAGGCAGGTCCAGGGCTGGCCGGGGGGGCCGAGTCTCCCTCTGGGACTGCACAGAGGGGGGGCACAATGTCCCTCATTCAAAACAAATACACTGCAGTACACTGTCAATATCTGAAATTATAATATAATAATGATTTCACAGTAGTATCCTTATTATTTTAAAAACTTGACTGATTATTTTCAGCTTTACAATATGAATATAAAATATGCATGAAAGTAGAATTGCGTGGTTTGCATGATTCAGTCTGAATCATTTAAAATATAATAATAATAATAATAATAACTTTATATTTTCATAAATGGAGCAGTAGAATAAAGGAACAGAATGAAGACAACAAGTAATGCAGGTAACATAGGTTGAAAAAACAGTAACAGTATAAAATGGGTCTTTAAAAGGTGTAAGAGAAGAGACACATTATTTCATAAAATCAGAGCCCTAGTGGCAAATGCCTTCTGTTTTAAAATTTGCTGCTGGTACCGTGAGGTCTTTTTGGGCAAATGCGCAGAAAATGATCGGGATGAGGGGAAATTGGGAACTTTTATATGGTATGTTGAGATGAAACGAGCTGGAAGTCTATGGTATGTGTATTTCCTGGTAGATGGGCCTTACCTGGAGTGCAGTGGTGTACTGCTCAAGTCTGTTGCCGATCTTGGAGATGAGTGGCGTGTGTGACGTCTTCACCGCACCACTGTAATAATTGTAAAACACCTATGATTAATTTTACACAGCAGATACACAATGCTCTGACTAACTGATTAATAGGCTTGTTTTCAGATTGAAGCCTGTTTATTTAAACATTCTTAGTCTCAGCAGATGGTCGACTCCTACCATCCTTCCATCCTCCTGTTTCCATAACTACAAGATTCTGTTGGCAACAGAAGTTTCCGGCACTTCCAAATTGTACTTTTAGTCACCAATTTTCAGAAGATGCATCAAATCAGAATGTTCCAGCATGAACGGACGGGAAACATTCAATGCTGAGAACAACCATCTGGTTAGTCCATAATATCTGTGGTACCAGTGACTTACTGTCTGCTAAATGCCATTATGTGTCAGCAGATTATTTTACAAGGCCAACATTACTGTGAAGACCCAAAGCATGGATTTTTGGCCCTGTTCAACAGCTTTCCACATCAGCGGGTAAAAGCTAGGATTTGTGTAGCATTTGAGGAGTGACAGAACAGACAAAGGAAAGGCTTGAATACTTCACCTTTTCTGGACAGACTTGTTCAGAAATTCTGCTCTCTCCCCAATCTGAAAATACAGACAACACCCTCAATTAATTACGTTTATTAATTATATACATAAGCAAGCACACACAAATGCACACATGCACACACACACACACACACACGCACACAGACTCATACATACTGTACATGCCATGCACAGACACACACACATACACACACACCCACAAACAAACGGCGCTGCTGTTTAAAGTTTGAGTGTAGGTTTATGCTCAGGCATTTCTCGGTCTGCTACGCGAGACGCAACTAAATGTTTTTATCCAATTAAAACTGATGCTGTGCCAGGAAAAAGCAAAGGCCTTCACCCTCCTGTCAGCTGTGAGAAATGAAGGATGGCAGTGCGTGGGAGCTCCTGAAATACTCCTTCAATCAGTCTCAAGCACACTGGAAATTGCCATACTAGAGCACAGCTAATTCTGTTAGCCTAATTGCTGTACTGAAACCTGCAAACTAGCCGCTGGACAAACCCTACACTTACTCTGAGGACCGCAGCAGACCGACCAAAATGTTTACAACAGAGATTGCTGACGATTTTGTATTTTATGTTTAGCTAAATCCAGACCTGAACTAAAAAACCAGTGCCTTTATCAAGTGTTGTGTTTACCATTGTGCTGACAATGAAGAATAAAAATGGAGTGGAGGATCAATGCATGTCGTAAAGGTCATTATCATTTAATTAAACACATGGAATCCTATTTTAATTTCAGATTGGATCAGTACATGTCTTAATAAACAAAGTAATTAAAAGAAAAAACATACAGTCAGTGCCTTTGCCTTGCAGACATTGTGGCCCGCATCTCCATGATGGCCCCTGATTTGACCGTTTCCCTTACCTCATGTGCTAGCGGTGGTTCTCTAAACACGTTAAATTCAGAAATTTTCTCTCTGAAGGCTGCTTTGTCTAAAACTGGCAAAATTGTACATTTCATATGGCATCCTATTGTAACAACTGAAGCATAGACACTGATGGAGTGGGTTGATCCTTAATAATAATAATAATAATAATAATTTAATAAAACATAAGGCATCCTATTTTAACGTCTAAACTCTATGCATGCGATGATTCCTTTAACTACCTGTCCTACCTATGCAAATAATGAACGACATGCACTGTGGGCGCCATCATTCCCAAAGCAGTGTTCTGGTCCAGCGTCCTCCAGAGACTGACCTTTACGGAGGACCCTCTCGAGGCAACGCATTTGAAGGGCTTTGCGGTTTCTACGTCTATCTGCTGCCTCTTCTCCGCAGCCTCCGCCCTCCTCCTCTCGATCCCCTCCTTCATCCTCCTCTTCTCCTCCTGCAGGAGAGGCACAGGCCTTATTGTGCTCGGCCAAACACCAAAATTTGGGCAGGCTGTTTATATTGCACACTATGGACTGGATTCAATGAATTTTCGTCCCTAACATTGATTGTAAATTAAATACAAAGGTAATAAAAAACATTCCTTTTTTTCCAATGCAAAACACAATTTTTTAAATTTATTTTGGGGTTGATGAACTCACCAACCTTTTTTTATGAAGGAAAAAGAAAACAAATCCCGCGTAAATTAATAGTCAAAGTTTGGGACGAATGTTGATTGAATCCAAGCATAAGGCATGCCGTGCTACGCTCCCGAAATTGAGACGGCTCCTCGTGCTTACCGCCTCTTTGGCCTCCCTGTCCTCCATTTCCTGCTTCTTCTGTTTCTCCACCTCCTCCAGTACCTTCCTCCTCTCCTCCCTCCTCATCTTCAGCTCCTGCAGCTCGGCCTCATCCTCCTGCTGCTTCTTCCTCATCCTCTCCAGCTCCTCGCTCTCCGTGTTGCCATGACGACGCTTCGGCTCCTCCAGCCTGTGCTCTGCTTCGTGCTGGGCGGTGGCGGCCGCTTCCTCTGCCTCCGTTGAGAGCACGTTCCCATGGCTGAGAGACACACACACACGCGTGCGCACGCGAAGGCACACAAGGCAGACGTGAAGGCACACAAGCAGACAGTCTAAGGTGGCAACATGCTTTGATTTTTTTTCAAATAACTGTTTGTCCCAAATAACTGTCTGAATTTGAAGTACTCAGGTACTAGCATTGCTTTCCTTTATCACACATGACAAGCACCAATTCTTGGTGTGGGCATCTCAGCTTCGGTGGCAAGAAGCTACCATCACTCTGCTCTTGAAAATGAGGAGCTGTATATGTGAATAAGCTGTTCCTGTGTGTGAAGGAGTCCTGTACATCACTGTAAGATACAGTTATGAGTGCTGTATATGTGAATAAGCTGTTCCTGCATGTGAAGGAGTCTTGTACATCACTGTAGGATACAGGGATAAGTGCTGCATATGTGAATAAGCTGTTCCTGTGTGTGAAGGAGTCCTGTACATCACTGTAAGATACAGGAATGAGTGCTGTATATGTGAATAAGCTGTTCCTGTGTGTGAAGGAGTCCTGTACATCACTGTAAGATACAGGAATGAGTGCTGTATATGTGAATAAGCTGTTTCTGTGTGTGAAGGAGTCCTGTACATCACTGTAAGATACAGTTATGAGTGCTGTATATGTGAATAAGCTGTTCCTGTGTGTGAAGGAGTCCTGTACATCACTGTAAGATACAGGAATGATTTCTGTATATATGAATAAGCTGTTCCTGTGTGTGAAGGAGTCCTGTACATCACTGTAAGATACAGGAATGATTTCTGTATATGTGAATAAGCTGTTCCTGTGTGTGAAGGAGTCCTGTACACCACTGTAGGATACAGGAATGAGTGCTGTATAGGTGAATAAGCTGTTCCTGTGTGTGAAGGAGTCCTGTACATCACTTTAAGATACAGTTATGAGTGCTGTATATGTGAATAAGCTGTTCCTGTGTGTGAAGGAGTCCTGTACATCACTGTAAGATACAGGGATGAGTGCTGTATAGGTGAATAAGCTGTTCCTGTGTGTGAAGGAGTCCTGTACATCACTGTAAGATACAGGAATGAGTGCTGTATATGTGAATAAGCTGTTCCTGTGTGTGAAGGAGTCCTGTACATCACTGTAGAATACAGGAATAAGTACTGTATATGTGAATAAGCTGTTCCTGTGTGTGAAGGAGTCCTGTACATCACTGTAAGATACAGGAATAAGTACTGTATATGTGAATAAGCTGTTTCTGTGTGTGAAGGAGTCCTGTACATCACTGTAAGATACAGGAATGAGTGCTGTATATGTGAATAAGCTGTTCCTGTGTGTGAAGGAGTCCTGTACATCACTGTAAGATACAGGAATGAGTGCTGTATATGTGAATAAGCTGTTTCTGTGTGTGAAGGAGTCCTGTACATCACTGTAAGATACAGGAATGAGTGCTGTATATGTGAATAAGCTGTTCCTGTGTGTGAAGGAGTCCTGTACATCACTGTAAGGAATGACTCAGTGCTGTAAAGTGTATAAAATGCTGCATCATTTAAATCTCAAGAAATGCAGTCGCTTCCGTGTCTGGAATCGGGAGATGTGCTGGCCAGCTAAGCTTTCAGGACCCCTACCTCAAGGTCCCCTCCGGTTTTTTCTGTTTGCCAGGAGTGTCGTTATGGGAACCTCCGTTGTGCTCTTTTGGTTGGGGAGTGACTGCGTGCTCCTTACTGACCTCTCTCGCCTGGATCCAAAAAATAAACAAATACATAAATTTAAATACTGAACAAAACTACTTCCTCATAACGAGTACCTCCAGTTTTTAACGATTCATTCCCTTCCAGACAGGTGAAAAAATTTTACCTATAATCTAATGCAGGGCTACTCAACCCTGGTTCTTCTGGGGGTATTTCACGATGCAGGATTACCAAGTTAGCTGGATAACTGCACTGAGTAAAAACCGAGCTGTTCCAGGTTTTACTCAGTGCAGTTATCAGCTGACTCAGTAATCCTGCTTTGTGAAATACCCCCCTACCTCATCTGGTTTCTGGGTTCTGAATTGGTTGGTAATTATAGGAAGAAAATAAAAACTAGTAAATTATTTGGCCCTCCAGGACCAGGTACAGATACCTTCTCTTTCAAATCAACCTCTCTAGAAGAGCGCAAGAGCTTGCGTCCCTCCAAGTGACTCAAATCGCCTCTTAGCACTAAAGAACAGTGAAAATTATTCAAATTCGGAGGGCTCAGATTATGTTAAAGCCCTCAGAACACCCAGGAAAGACGTCTGCAGAGCTTTCACTCGTTGGAAATTCTCAACGGTCAAATTTTACACAAAATATGATTGAACAGGACTAATGTATGCACATTTACACAGAGTTATCCATATTTTTTTGTGAGGCTCAACTCAAGCAGGCCTATGAAACGAATTTTAGATATCCTCTCTTCAACAACCTCTTCCACATCACAGCTGGTTTTTCTGTCTGAAATCAGAGGCTCTTCTTCAATGTCTTTCTTTGACCCGAGAGGTTGTTTTTCTCCCTCTTCCAAGTATATAAATTATGTATTGCTCAAAAACCCAGATATATTGTTCAATTATGTAGTGCTCAAAAACCCAGATATATTGTTAAGTTATGTAGTGCTCAAAAACCCAGATATATTGTTATTACAAGCATTAAGTGCAGCCTCTACAAAAATGAAACAGGAGAATGTATTTGCTATCTCAATAATAAAGTCCCACAAAAAAATACTTCACATCTGTAAAGAACAAGGTTAAATGAGCAGACCTCTTCCTCATGCACTGCCACAACCTCTGGCTCTTCTTGCTCCTCATCCTCTTCTGAGGATGCCTCCTCTTCCTCTTCTATCTCCTCCTCGTCCTCCTCCTCTGTCTCTGTCCGGGCGCTGGTTTTGGGGGCCGTGTCATGGGGGTCCTGCAGGAGGTCTTCTTCTGCATCACGGTGTCCTCCCCTCCGGCTCTCCTCCCGGTCGCTCTCTCCGTCGTCGTCAGCCGGATCCTCCTGCAGCCTCCCCTGCTGGTGCTCCTCTCGCTGGGCCTGTTGGTCCTCCTTGCCGGCGGCTGGGCTCAGGGTGCTGCCGCTCCTGTCCGTCTCTGCCATGCTGTTCGGCGTCGTCAGAAACCAGAGTCACTGAAACAGGGCGAAGACACTGTGACATCACCTCACTGGTAGAAACAGGAAGGAGCTCCACCAGTCACTGAGAACATCGGTAACAACCAGGATAACAACAGCCATAGGTTTTGGGGAGTAAAAAAAAAGACCCTCTCTGGCAACCCCAAGCCGGGGCCTGCAGTGTGCCGGGGGGCGGGACGGCTGACCTGTTGTTCTCTGTTGCCGTGGCAACTGCTTCCTCGCTGTCCAGGTCGTGCAGCCGCTCCTAACAAGCCCTTCGGCAGCGTTCCGGCGATGCCTCCTCCTCGTCCTCTTTGTTCCTCTGACAGCTGATACTAGATCTAGAACACAAACACACACACACACACACACACACACACACGCAGTTATAAATCTCATGACTCCTCAAAGTCAGCGCGCTGGGAAAACACACAAAGAAAGGCTGGAGAAATATCAGTCACTGTGCTAGCATTATAGAGCTATAAGGCTACAGAGAAATATCACTCACTATGCCACCATTATAGAGCTAAAAGTCTACGGAGAAATATCACTCACTGTACTAGATTATAGAGCTATAAGGCTATAGAGACATATCACTCACTGTACTAGATTATAGAGCTATAAGGCTATAGAGACATATCACTCACTGTACTAGATTATAGAGATATAAGGCTATAGAGACATATCACTCACTGTACTAGATTATAGAGCTATAAGGCTATAGAGAAATATCACTCACTGTACTAGATTATAGAGCTATAAGGCTATAGAGAAATATCACTCACTGTACTAGATTATAGAGCTATAAGGCTATAGAGAAATATCACTCACTGCGACTGGTGAAAAACAAACTCCCACTGCAGTGAATAAGATCTTTAAGCAAACGCTGCTGGGTAACTTGGCCACCAAAAGATCACATGCTCTGCTTTGCTTATCCACCTTTAAACCGAGAGCGATACAGCACTACAGCCAGCGTTTCTTTTGTACCAGCAAAGGAATAAGATATCAACGTTGCCAGAAAAACCCACACACAAATTGCAGTACCGCTGAATACTTACATTTTTTTGCATTGCAGATAGGAATAATGTGGGCCAATAAAACCTCTCCGCTGTTCATCGACAATGAGCATTACAGCCATGAGCCCTGCCCCTCTTTAAAGACAGCCAGGAGCAGCTTACAGAGGGATAGGTTCAATTGAAGCTCTGAACCAATTCTAGGGCAGAACTCGTTCTTGCAGCCATGAAAATGCGCTCAAATTTATAGCTGCACTTCACCCCAAAATCACGTCTCAGACACGGCTCGAAGGCTCAAAGAGAGGAGTCGGAAAGAAAGCAGCTTTCTTCCACCATAGACTGAAAACACGCCCGTTTATACTTCATCTTAGCTAAAGTAACACTGAGTATTTAACATGGGTTTACTAGCCCAACCTGTGCTCATTGCCTAAACCTGTACACATGCAAGTCTCTCTGAGTAAGAGCTCCTGCTAAACATGTAAACATGTTTTCCAACACCAGAGGAGTAATGTGTCGGCAGGACTAGATCAGAGGCAATCCCACACATTACCCATTACTATAGAAACAACCTGTAGTCTTTTATTTATTTATTTATTTTTTAAAATTTGTTTCTGATTTTTCCCCATTTTTCTCCCAATTTAGTAGCCAATTGAACCCCTATTCTAATTCAATTTCCCCCCGTGTAGCAACCGCTAGAGAACCACCGCTACACAACCCTGTCAGCCGGTAGTAGGAAGGAGGTCGCCACGTCCTCTACAGGGGGCGACTCCTCGAGCTCCTGACCGTGAATCCAGCTCGCCCAGGGCCGCTATGCGTGCAGCGATTCTCTCCGAGCCCCTCCCCCCACCCGGAAGCAGCCGCCAATTGCTGCTCCCACAGGGCGCCGGCCATGCTCGGATCTGGCAGGACCGGGGCGCGAACCCCGAGCACAACTCTTACCGTTGTACCACGTGACGGCCAGTACAACCTGTAGTCTTAATCAGATTGCATGAAGGCCCACACAGGACCGGCAGGCCGTGGGGCACTAATGGAGTTACTATGACATCATAATGGCCTGCTCCGCAAAAGCACTGAGACCCCTCCCTCACTGAAGTAAAGACTTTATTACATTACATTTTTGTCTCAAGGAATCAGTCATTTACATGTAGCTGGCTTTCACAAGAAGAAGTCATTTACATGTAGCTGACCTTCACATAAAGCTGTCCTGCACAGGAAGCTACCATTTACAGGAAGCCTGCCTTCAGAGAGAACGGTCCTTCACGGAAAACTCTCATTCACAAGAAGCCTACCTTCAGAGAAAACGGTCCTTCGGAGTGGTTTGAGGATTACAAAGCAGTGTGTCTGAACTGGTCCACTGATCGAGGATGAGCACCGTAAATTTACGCTGGTCCTCTTGACTTCTCATGGAAGGACTCACAGGTGTGGAGTAGAGTGAGTCAGTCCTCAGAGAGAGAGAGAGAGACCAGACACGCCTACACAGGCCTCCCAATGGCGATAGCTGCTCGATAAAGATCATCAGAGAAATTTAAATTTCAGCTAGAAAAGTCCCGCTTGCGTCACGTGGATGTCTCAACCGGGTAAGTCTGCCACTGCAGTGCAATGGGGGGCAGCAATCTGAAGCTAGCCAGAGGGTCAGATTGGGCCGTTCAGTACAAAGTGACAAAAAAAAATCTTCAGATCATATTCTCCAGAACATTCCAACAGAGTAATTTTCGCTCTTAAAGAAAAATGGCGGTGAGAACACTCCCGAGTGCGATTGTCCCTGACCGCGCGCCGTGTAGAAATCCTCCCTCATGTGGAGAGGGAGGGTGGTCTCCTCTCGGGGCAGAGCTCTGAGTGAGAAACCATGGAAACTGCGTGCCACTCAAACCTCTTCAAATAACCAGCGCACACCTACAGTACAGTACGATGTTCCACACTTTACCCTGTCAAAAGACTGCATACCCTGTATGACAGTTGCAGTTCCATTGATGTAGTCCAAATACTATGCAGGCAGTGTGAATAGTCAAAATTTACTGTTTGCAGATGATCCACCCTTTCCTACAGGTGGGTTTGCATAAAAATTCACACCAAAGAACCCTTCTCTACATGCTGGGTGGGTACGTTTCACGGACTGATTTAAAAGGTGGCCGGGGCGAAGCAGATTCAGGAGAGCCTAAAAACTGAATTAATGCCTATTTTTGAGAACCTTGAATCCCCGTGACTTTCACGAGAATTGTGGGTAAGGAGGAGCACATTTAAGACAAAGGGCGGCATTGTTAGCAAGGCCCGTGACGAGACGGCCCTGCGTGTTAGCAGGTCACAGAAGCGCATCCTTACCTCGGCCGGCGCTTCAGCTCCCAACGGTCTGTCCGCAACTCTCACTCGAAACGACCAAATTTGCATTTTAACTGTAGAAGCCGAATGCAAATCGGGCCGCCATCTCTCCAGTTGAACAGCAAGAAGCACCCGAGTGCCGTCGCACAGACCTGACAGCGCCTCTTAATTTGGCCTTGACTGAACGTCCTCTGACGTAGCGGAGTGGAGCGGAGTTATCGCCGGGCACACAGGCGGCTTTGTGCTCCTAACACTGCGATGCAGTCGGAGGTATTTTGCATCTCTACTGCCTGTACAGCCCTGCAGAGATACACACACCTTCTCCCTTACAGGGAAACCATTGAGATACCGATGCAAATGATCCTTTGACTTATCGGGGCGTGGTGTGAAACCTCTCTCACTCGAGGCAAACCCCTCAGTGTCCCTCCCCATGGAATGATTTCACTTTCAAATAAGGGACTAAAAACATTAACTATATACAAATTATTCTGTAAACTGTCCCTGTAACAAGTTAACAGATGTTAACCTTTTTGGAAAAGAGGAGGAAAGTATGATCAAACATCAACTGATGTTAAATTTTATTTATTTTAAATCCCGGTCAAACAATAGAAGGTTACGCTGACTAGGCCATTTTTGCCATAGCAACCACATGCTTTTTCTGGAGAAGAGGGCCTGGGTAAATCTGTGCTCTGGCCAAAAAAGTGTGCTGTCAAAGGACATGATCTTGCAAGCAAGCACTTAAAGTGAGCCGTCAGAGGCTTTGGAATGAACGAGTCCTCAATTTCCAAATGCACAGTAAAAATATTAAGCATATAGCAAACGCTCTTATCCAGAGTGACTTACACAGCCTTTTTAACATATGAACAGCTACACAGATGAATATTTACTCCAAGAATTCAGATTAAGAACCTTGCTCAAGGGTGCACCCACAACCTCTAAGTTACAAGCCCAGTTCCCTAATCATTATATCACACCAGGTCATAACCTGTGTGGCAGCCAGATGAATATGACATATGCAAGCAGCTCCCTCTGATAACAGCTACAGCTTTGCAGCACTGAAACCGGAGGCACACGCCCCCACCGCCAAGTGCGTGTTCGGACAGGCTCTGGGTTCCAGGTGCGAGGTGGGGGGGGTCGGGGAACACACCTTCCAGCACCAAGATGCATCTCCTCACCCCTCTGTCTGCTTAGTTGATGACTGAAGTCCTAATCCACACATGACTTCTGGAACGTTCCATTCATGTTTCCACTGAAAGCAAACAAAACAAACAAAAACAGTTAACTATTGTATTAGTTACAGTTAACTACAAACAAGATCAGAAGCGAGATGCCATTTTTATGCACAACTTCTGCTTGCTGCCATCATTAGCTTGGCATCGGGACAAGAGCAGTGAACCCATGACCCTGAGCCAAAAGAGCCTAGAACAAACAGTAGATCTGTGTCCAAGGTATACATCCTAGTGACATATTCACCCCATTCGCCCCACTCAAACACACTGAATGGCCGTTTTGTTTCCAGAATCTTCACCTCTCTTTTCTTTTTTGTGGCAATAAGTATTGACTTTGCCGAAAGGAAATTCTGGAGACAGAGTTCTGTGAGACAAATCAAAGTGAAAAGTCCTGGAACGCTCGTGGTCCATTTTCTGCCATTTGCCCTCCATGGAGGGCTTCGTTTTTTTTCTCTCCCTCCACTGCATTTGTAAAGGCCAAATTATTAGCAATAGCAGAAGAAAGGAGCGCTGCTTGGCTGTCTGCAATGAAGGTTTTTCCACCTTAGCTCCTCAGTGGTGGAATGAACTTCCCATTCCCCTACGTTCTACTCAAACCCTGCCTGCATTCCGTCGAGGCCTGAAGACACACCTCTTCAGCCTCCACCTTGACTGATATTCTAACCTAGGAATATCAGTTCCCTGTGTTTACTAGTTCCCTGTATTTTCCTGTCTGTTTGTTATAGTTTATAATAGAATTTAGAATAGAAGTGTAGTATAGCTGATTTACCCACAGCTTACTGTGAACTACAGTCAACGTTCATTACTAGGGATAGCTGCTACATTATGGGAAGAATGTGCTTTGTCTTGTCTGTTCTGTAGTGATCTTGATGATGTCTCTGTATGCACATATTGTACGTCACTTTGGATAAAAGCATCTGCTAAATTAATGTAATGTAATAATGTAATGTTATCTGGAAGGTGATCTTTGCCTGGGTTCCATCAAAGTATTTCCAATGAAAGTCAAGGCACTCTTCCCTAAACAGTAAAAAGCCTTTATTATGTTGGCATATCCATATAAGAGTACTATTAACTGTCCTGTATGGATATGCAACTTAATAAAGGCTTTTTATTGTTTAGGGAAGAGTGTCTTGACTTTCATTGGAAATGCCAAATGATCAGCCTCTGTGCAAACTTTATTTTAACAGTGTTAAGATTCACAGGTATGCAAGGTAAGTAATATTACTTTGCACAGTACTGAAAAAAACAAGAATCGCCAAGCAAAATCATCAAAAGCGAGAGCAGAATGCTCATGCGTGATAAGCAGGCTTTCAGTTATAACGCCGACCAAACCGAGTACATAAAGAATAGTGTAACATTACACTCCCATCCTATTGTTTCTCCGTGTTTTCCCTCTCCCCGTTTCGTGTTTGTCTCTCCATTGTCCGTGTTTCCCCCCGTGCTGCAGGTTGGGCGTGTTTTCCCGTTTGTATCACTCTGTTTCACTACTCCTGTCTCAGCCTATCCCATTCCCCCGTTTCGCATGCATTCCTCACTCTCCGCTCTGTTCAATCACTCTCGCATACATTCGCACGCGTTTCCTAATTGATTCCAATTAATGTTTGCATTTAGTCACCCGGTGTTTTCTGTCCTGTGCCAGTTCGTTAACGCTTGTAGTCTGAAACCTCTGGTCCTGTCTGGTTCTCTGTCTAGTCGCCTAGTCATACAGTTTAGTTCTGTGTCGGTGTTAATTCACCCTGCTAACCTGTTAAGTCCTAGTCTGTTCAGTCTGGAACAGCATTACCCGCTGTTCATTGTTCTGTCTCGCTAACCAACTCTGTCTGCTTAAAGTCTGCCAGTCTGCAGTTGTCCGTGAATCCCTGCCTGTGTTACGGTTTCCCTGCCTTCCACCTGACGTGTGTGCATGCAGCTTGGGCTTCTGCTATTCCACCCTGCGGCGGTGACCGCTCACAGCCAGTGCTGTGGTGCTGTTGATGTGCTGTCGCTCCTGCCTCTGCTGTCGCTGCTGCCGCCCTGCTGTTGCCGTGCTGCTACTGCCGCTGCCGTCGCCACGCCTGCCCGGGCTCCGCTGCACTGTCCTGCTCTACCGCTCCCGCTCCCGCTCATCCCCTCCTCCAAACAACCCGGTTACCTGTCTCCATCACCCCTGGCTTTCCCTGCTCCCACTGCTCCCGCACATTCATAACTGGACTGTCTGTAATTATTGTTCTCCCTATGCTTCAGGAGTCTAGTTCGAAGCTTAAATTATTGGATGCTTAGCGCTCCCACTCTCTGTCCTGTCTGTCAAGTCCGTCAAGTCCAGTTCCGGCTTGGAACAATTCCGGTGTGACCTGTCAAGTTCAGCTCCGGCTTGGAGCAATACTGAGGTGCTGGTTGAGTCCAGTTCCGGCTTGGAACTTCTACTGCCTTTGCCTTTCTCCTCATGCTCAGGACTGCCCTGAGCATAAATAAATATTGAGTTTTTGCATTTCTGTCTCCTTGTCGTGCATTTGGGTTCAGTCCTCTTCCGGGGTCGTAACAAATAGAACATTACAGAGCAGGAAAGTGGTTCCAACTACACTGCAGAACAGAAAACCGCAGATATCACTTTTCACAATCCCTTGATGTACAGCAGGTGTTCCAAATTTCAAAGGTACGAATCACGTACCCTTTTTCATCCCCGTCTTTATACCTGAAACTACACTCCTACGGCCCTCTAGAAAAATGTTTAGTGTTAATTTAACTCTAACAGAGTTCATGAGTCCGCTCCAAGAGAGATCATATGTACTCTATCAGAGTCAATTTAACACTGAACATTACTGTGTAAGTAACTCAAGGTGTAACTCATTCCCTAGGAATCTGATGCACGCACCAATGTGCCGCAAGAAACAGTATTAGTATCTCAAAGTCATCGCTCTACCCTCCACTCACACCAGCTACACTTTCACCATCCATATGCCTTTGATTCTCCTGCTCTTTCGCACGATGACTATCCACAATAACTGTGCAAATTCCCCACTGTTTCATCCTTTCATTCCGTGTACCCACTAGAATGCCGTGTCATGTAACTGACATTTAGAGGTTGGCATACGTCCCTTCACTGTCCCTGTAGCTATGTAATCTTCTGGGAAGGAGCTAAAGCAGGAGTGATTTCCTTTCAATCTGCAGCTAATTAGGCCTTGGGAACAAGGTGTGCAGACTCTTTAGCCTATAAATGACTTAAATTAAGCACTTAAGTACAGGAACAGTCTGGTTCCTTCCAAGGTTTCTTCCTAGTTACACCAGGGAGTTTTTCCTTGCCACTGTTGCCCTTGGCTTGCTCTTGTGGGGGGTTTAGGCTGGGTTTTGCTGTGAAATGCATTGTGACAACTTGTTGTGAAATGCGCTATATAAATAAATATTGATTGATTGATTGATTGAACACATAAAAAACCAGCCAGCAGACACTGTGGCCCTCCAGTATTTCAGTTTGATCCCTGAGCTAAAGGAAAGGAAAGTATAGAGCATCCTCATGACAACCTACCCTTCCAGCTACATGCAATGCAATTTCATACTCTATTATGAAGGCTGAACAGGTGATAAAGCTGCCTGTGTCACCATGCATTTCTGTGAGTTAAATCCCTGTGATTTGTTACATGGATAACCCAATTACTTCACATGAACGATGCCAGATGGGCAATTATTGTTACGCGAACAAGTTTAACAATTGGACCTGAATGCCTAATGTTCCGAGATTGGAAGTTAGACCCGTTCTAAATGAGGTCTGGCAAGAAGCTGAGGCCTGCGCAGTGTGCACTTTCAAAGTCCGTCATTGGCTGACATCATAAATGCTTTCGTCACAAAAATTAGAACGCCATCTCCATTAAGAACTGAACTGTGTAGGAACCACAGTCTATGGTAGGAACACTAAGATGAAATAAGTCAAACAAAAAAAGTAAAAGAGCATGTCCTTATGAAGCGTGCTATTTTAGAGATATTTCCTAGACTTTTGTACTGCCATTTAAATAGTTAATGTGCCTTACAGCACCAAGGTCCTTGCATTGGTTTTAAATGGAATAATTCACTATATGAATAAACTTTAAAAGTGTCAGTCTCTTATCGTGACTAGAAATGGTTTGACGAGTTGAAAATGGTCCCACAATCACTTGAACCTTAATCACGAAGTGTTAAGATTAACAATGGTAATACAGGACAATTGTAGGCCAATTAAAATAACAGAATCTATATTTTGTTGGGTTTCACTTTGTCACATATTTGAAATGAAAACAGACACTTTCTAAATTCCTTGCCCCTTAATTCTCATGCAAGAATGATCGGATAAAGAGAAGCGATAGACAGAGATGGCTTGAAGGAGCTCTCATTTTCCAATGACAAATCAGCGAACAAATCGAACGCCAATAGCTACTTCTCGTTCAGAAAAACGTTTTCTCCATTCCGTTGTGCATGGTCAGCAGCAGCAGTACCAATATCCTTCATAGCGTCCGCGAACGGATAAAAACAGCAACTAGCCTATGTAGGCTACAGGTAGACTGTAAATGTAAATTAAGAACATTTATTCAAATAAATCGTAAGAACCATGAACAAATAACACAAGCACGTCAGAAGACCGTGCATGGGCCGAACACATAGTTTAACATGCATGTTGCGCATGAGCATAATTCGTGAAATATTGAAGACTATAGAAAACGTAGCCTACCTGCAGTTGCTAAGAGGTTAACACGTAGCATCCATAAGCAGTACTTACAAAGAATAGCCTAATCCTACCTGAACGGAGGGTGAATAAAGCTCCGGGGTTTGACAGTTTGACATAAGAATGCGCAGAGAAAATAAGTCGTACGGAGTTGTTTTATTCAATTATATAATAATAATAATAACAACTTCAGTCCCGTCTTAGGTTTTTAGCTCCTCCCAGTGAATAAAATCGGGCAAATCCAGAATGGTCTTTTCTAATTTACTGGCTCTAATTTATGTAGACTACGTCGGCTTCATAAAATGCATACATTTACACTGGCTAGTTCAAGAACCCGTCAATCACCTTGCAATAAATAAGTAGGCTAAATAAAATAAGATCACAAAAGGATTAAAAATTAGAGCATGCATAACCAAAGATGGATGCACATTTTGGTTATTCTTCCCTCTGGATCGACTAGACTAGATCGACTAGAAATCCACTGGCTCAGAATAGTGATGGAGCACTGTGATGCAGGATGATACGTTATGTACTTATTTATTTAGCAGACACTGTTATCCAGAGAAACCTACAATGTAAGAGAATATAGCACATTTTCCTGATTTATATGCGCAATAGCGCACCGCCAGTCCTGGCTAACAACATCCCCAGACCAGCAAGTGTACTGTACGTGCCACATCACGAAAGCACTCAAGCTCAGCAAGAACCTGAAGTCGTAAAAATAACACGACCTGAAATATTACAAATTGTGTGTGCGCTAGCGGTGGGGATGGGAGGGAACCAAGATGCAGTCTGAAGAAGTGGGTGTTCTATCTATGTCGGAAGATGTCCAGCGATTCTGTTGTTCTGACCACCGCGGGAAGTTCGTTCCTCCAGGTTCCTCCACTAGGGGGCCAGTAAAGACAGGGGCATTATGACCAGCAGAAGCAACGACGCAGGGACAGAAGAGCAATCGCCTCAAGGGTAGGTTTTGAAGATTTATTGAATGAAGCCATTACATTCACCATCAGAACACTGTGCAACCATTTTTCAGTTGTTCAGTGCTGACTTTATCAAACCAGTTGTGAATTAATCAATACCATATTTAATTAAATTATATTTTATTCAATTTAATAATTATAATTTTTGTGGCTTTAAACCCTCATACATACTAGTCAGTTTGTGGGGAAATGTTTTTTTGTTTGTTTTTTTACTTAGCTTTGACTTTTCAGCAAAATGCATAATTTACGGAACTTCAAACGTTTTGAATACAAACATATTGGACTCTACAACCCAAAACTGGATGTATGTTAACCCTGATTAAAAACTCACAAAGTAGCTGACTCAGAAACCTGCAAAATCATAATGGCACACTTGATACTGACATTTTGGTGCGTAAACAAGAGGGTGTAAACATTCAAAAACAGCATTTCATTACATTGCAGGCATTTAGCAGACACTCTTATCCAGAGCGACTTATGCAACTGTTTTGCCTTTTTTTTATTATCCATTTATACAGCTGGATATATACTGAAGCGATTCAGGTAAAGTACCTTGCTCAAGGGTACAACGGCAGTGTCCTACCTGGAAATCGAACTCGCAACCTTTCAGTTACAAGGCCAGTTCCTTAACCACATAGCAGTATTGTCAACAACATTATGATGCAATGCTGTTAAATGACAAAGGGAAGCATAATTTAACAATGAAAAACATAAACAACAATTCCAAGACATTTACATTGCAGGTACACAAAACCAAGTCAGGTGGAACATGTTCCTCCACATTTAACTGTGTACCTGCACTGTTCACATTTAAACGTGTTTTTCAGGCTCAAGGAAAGTGAAAATCTCAGCAACGAGCAGGACAATATCCTCACAAAACAATGTGTAAATATGGTACCTTAGTGCCCTTAATGATGCTGTCCTTACAGTGTGCTGCAGCAAGATTATTCACATAACTTACACAAAGCTCAAATGCAGTCATCTTGCTACTCTTTTGTATTTCCTTTAAAAACTACTAGACAGCATAAAGGTCTAAATCAGAAAGCCTAGGGAGATTCCTTGACATAGGACGAATCAAAACATTTACGAGAAGAGCACATTCTCTCTGGACCTGGGTAGCATAGAGGTCTAAATCAGAAAGCCTAGGGAGATTCCTTGACATAGGACGAATCAAAACATTTACGAGAAGAGCACATTCTCTCTGGACCTGGGTAGTGCCAGCGGTCTGCTGCTTTTTGCCTTCACCTTAAAATAAGCAAACAATTAAGACCCAAGAAACCAGGTGAGGCAAGTTAACTGTGTCATCCACTGCTTCCATTGATCACTTAAGTGTTGACCCTTACAAAAATATGTATTCAAATGTATGCAAATATGTATTCATTGGAAAATATAATGCAAAACATATTCCTGAGTAATGTTCTATTAAAGTAATATTTTGCAATATCTGAAAGCAGTAAGAATCTTTATACATTCCTATATACTCTGAAGTACTGCAATATATTTTCAGAATTTATATTTTACATAAATATATTGCAGTATATTCCATTTCCACAAGGAGAGTAACAAAGAAAACCAGTAGACCCTGTGGCTCTCCAGGATCAAGGCCGAAGACCCCTCATTAGAGGGAACTAACCAGGTCCAAATTCTGTACCCATGATGGAAACAGATAGACTGCCCTAAGAGGTCTCGACACTAGCAGCTTCATTCTCCTTTATTTCCCGTTCGGCAGGGCTTTTCCCTGGTCCTCCACTTTCTTTATCGCTGCCTGGATCTTAGCCGGGTCTCCAAGGAGCTCGTGCTTTTTCACAGGCTTGAGGTCTCCATCCAGTTCCAGCAGAACCGGTATACCGGTGGGCAACGTCACACCAGCGATGTCCGCATCGGAGATCCCTGTTGGAAATAAGCAAAAAGTTCTCAATAAACAAATAAAAGACAAATTAATGCTCAAAGGCTCATGGGCCCTCAATTCCAAATAAGAATACAGCACCTTTGTACAAATTAAAAATGTTAACGAGCCATTTATGAAATTTAAATGACTAGGATTGTCACTTGTTATAACCAAAAAAACACAAAGGGTCTCGTTAGCATTCCTCCTCAAGTGTAAAATAATACACTGCCTGGCCAAAATAAAAGTCGCTGTTGCACCCGTCATGCACCCGTACCCACTGTACAAGCCTCTGGAGGCAGTGTTACGATCTGGGGTTGCTTCAATTGGTCAGGTCTAGGCTCAGCAACGTTATGCAGCAATTAAATGAAGTCAGCTGAGTACCTGAATGTACTGAATGACCAGGTTATCCCATCAATGGGCATAATCCAGGACGACAATGCCAAGATTCATCGGGTTCAAATTGTGAAAGAGTGGTTCAGGGAGCATGAGGAATCATTTTCACACATGAATTGGAGAGTCCTGACCTTAACCCCATTGAAAGTCTTTTGGATGTGCTGGAGAAGACTTTACGGAGTGGTTTGACTCTCCCGTCGTCAATACAAGATCTCGGCCAAAATGAATGCAACTCTGGACGGAAATAAATGTTTGAAGTTGCATAATGCTGTTGAAACAATGCCACAACGAATGCACGCCGTAATCAAAGCTAAAGGCGGTCCAACTAAATATTAGAGTGTGTGACTTTTTTCTTGGCCAGGCAGTGTATGATGTTATACAGTAATTGCTTCATTCTGGGTAAATATGTATGCAGTGTCTCTGAGGGACAGAAATCTCACTCAGTTCCTTCAGTATAGAGCTTAAAGGTCAGGCAGTGTCTCATGGTGGTAGCTGTGTGTAATACAAACTCTTTGCCCTTTTTGAGGAGGTTACAGAAGCCATTTTAGGAACCGGTCCTGACAGAGTGGCATAAAGGCTTTCACTGAGTTTAGTGACATGAAAGCTAAGCTGTGGCCACAACTAGAGATATTAAAATGACTATAAGTGAATGAAACATCTTCATATGCAATTAATAAAACCTTCAAAAGAGTTTGAAAGACAAGCCTGTTTTTTATTGGTCGTTGCAGTACCTTCAAGGTGCTTCAGCAGAGCCCTACAGCTGTTACCGTGGGCTGAAATTAGCACGGTGCGACCGCTCTTGATTTCAGGTACGATGACATCATTCCAGTATGGCAGCAGTCTGTCCAGCACATCCTTCAGGCTTTCGGCACGAGGCAAGTCCTCCTTGGGGACGTCACAAGTGCTGTACCTGCGGTCATTGTATATCTCAGAGAAGTAGGGGTGCGATTCGTCGATAGGAGGGGGCGTGACGTCGTAGCTCCTCCGCCACACCTTCACCTGCTCTTCGCCGTGGATCTGCGCCATTTCGGCCCGGTTCAGCCCGATCAGCGAGCCGTAGTGACGCTCGTTCAGCCTCCAGGACTTGATGACAGGGACCCACTCCTGTCCCAAGGCTTCGATCACCAGCCAGGCTGTCTGGGTGGAGCGACTCAACAGAGAGGTGAACACCATGTCAAACTTGTACCCCTGAGCCTTCAGGAGCTGCCCGCATTCCTGGGCCTCCTTCACGCCGGCCTCGCTCAGCTTCTGGTCCACCCAGCTGCAGAAGCGATTCACCTTGTTCCACGCCCCCTCCCCGTGCCTCAGGAGAAACAGTCTGTGCTTGGACATCGCAGAGGCTGTCAGTGCAGAAACACTCCTCTGTCTGTATCTGGGGGTATTAAAACAATAACAATAATACTCCAAATAATAATAATATTAATAATAATAATCATAATAATATACTTTTTCATACAGCACCTTAGATTAGGTTTTGCAGGATAGAGTGAAAATAAAATCAAGTTAAAAATCCACATCCCCTTTTGTGTGTAAACTTTGAACATTGAACTATGGATTCTCTCTAGCTAATGCAATGTTTGACATTTGTATGAGATCAAGCTTGGTAAATATCTACCAAATTAAAAGTATGCATTTAAGATATCTTGTAATCCATGGAATGTTTGATCTGTTAATCTAATTATTTTAAGTGAGTTGCAAACACTGTTAGCCCAGGGTACTAACATTACATTAACCGAACAGCACGGACAATACTCGTTGTGAAACAACAGAAAAAAGTATTTCTTGCGAGCTTACAAACATTACGTTCATAGTGAATTGACAGCTACTAGAAATTAAATTCATCATTATTATCATGATTCTTACCTTTACGGGATTGCGTGGGAGGCCCTGTCCAGCCCCGTGCAGACTGTTGAAACAGGAATGTCTGTCATCCATAGTATTCGGCTACAAGTTGATCGACACTGAAAGCAAACCAATCACTAGCCGAAAGATCACAGGAGGCGGGACCACTGTTACAGCCCAGAGAAGTATTAGATACATCTCGCGCGCAGGCCAATAATAGCAGAGGGGAAGAAGTTCGTGTCTATGTGGTTTGAGCCGCGGACTTCGGATGCGTGCGAAATCCCATGTGGTCAGCAATATTTGGCCATTTTGCGCAATAAATGCTACAATATCGGTCATGAAACTTGCTCATACACTGTTTTCAAACATATTCCGTGAGCTACAGTTCGGAAGTCGCAGTCAGACTCCCGAAGCAACAGATTTGCGAAAGATAACAGCAACGATAAATGTAGATATGCATATAGATAAATAAAACCTATATGCAGCACAAGTAATCTGCAATACAGGAAAGGACATAACGTCTAATGCCATAAAACGTTTTAACGGCCAGTCTGAACTTCTGGCATCAGGTCGTAGAGCACTGTGCCCTACCATTAAAACCGAGACATCGCTGACCAGATTGGTGCGTAACCATCTATACCATGTTAAAATAAGGCACTTCAATAAGGACCAGGTTTTTTATTTTATGTATCCAGTAAATACTGCATGGATTTTGCACATTTCGTCTTCACCAACTCATTGTTGTGTCTGGGGTGCTAAAGGTTCCTTTCCTTTCCTACGTGCGCTGAATGCCACAGCTGTCTATTCTGGATAAATAGACTTCGAATTGCAGTTCCTTGGAAAGGCTCACTGAAGAATGTGACATATGTGTATATTGTACGCTACTGTTTACCCATGTTTTGCTCTTAACACTAGAGTCACCATCCAGTTGCCACGTAAATCAGCGTTGTGATTTTGAATTATTTAATCAGTGTTTATGCTATCCTGACATGACTTTTGCAACATAGCAATGCTGAAAGATGTAAAAATAGGCTATTTTCTTACAAAATCTTATTTTTTTTTACCTCAAAGATTCCCCCTAGTCGCCAAAAGTAACACTATTTGCATAATGTGCGCATTAGCGCATTGAGACAATGATTGTGATATAAAAACTTAAAATATGTTATAATAATCGAAACTAATAATAAGGCGGTCTTATTATTTCAGTAGCCTATAGGCTAAAATTTTAAGTGTTACAAGCCAGGGCAGAAAATAGCTGTTGATGAACAACTAGGCTATTCCCAACGAAATCTCCATGCCCATGTACGCAGTACATTGCAAGCATATCAGACAAGTTTGGCATCAAGTTTTGGATAGCCATGTGCGTAAAGCGCACAATCGGGACAGTGCAACCAGCAACATTGTGTTTACATGCTCAACAAAATTACTCTTATCGTTGCTTACTCGTTTACGCAATGCACATGGTTTATTATTGACTTTTTAAAATGATGTAGCCTTTGGCGCCGTTTGCCCATGAGGACACTTCCCCCTTTATTTTTCCTGCGAAAACCCCTCATACTTTTACCCTAATCAGGTTTGTATTTCGAAATGGCCAATTCCCAAATCCAACCACCCCATTTACGTTCTTCATTACAGAACATTTTTATTCGTTACAAGAACTAATTTCACCCTAATCCGGGTTCGTATCCACAAACCTAACTATCTTATATTCTATAGCGGCAATTTTATGTATTTAGCATATTATGCCATTTACAACTCCAGACAACACCAGATGTAGCTTAGAGATTGATTGATTTATTTGCAAAGAGGAGCTATCAAATTTATCAGAAGAGCCACTCTAGGTTTTGTTCTGATAGGGCATCTGCTTGTGTTTAGACTTTGCAAACATTCTGAAAATAGCTAGCATGTGGAAATAATCTATTTCAAACCGCTAATCGTGTCCAATAAATACCAGTAATATAAGTCTGCCAGACAATTGTTTATTGTTGATCTATATCATTTTGGGCTGCCTATGGTTCGTTGGGGGCTGGGCTTTTACTCGTTATAGCTTTGCGCATGCGCCATAGGGAAGGAGGACTCCGTGAGAACAAAAGGATGCAGATGCCGTTTAACGTGGTCTTTGGGGGAACCCATGCCAAAAAAGCCTGGTGCTCCTAGTCTTAATAAAACACAAATTCGACAGTGGCGGTTAAAGCATTTAGCAGATTAATACCCAGAGGGACTTACACAACGTATATATTTTCACATACAATCCATTTAAACTTCTGGATATATACTGAAGCAATCAGGTTAAAGAGCGTGCTGAAGGGTACAACGACAGTTCCCCACCTGGGAATCGAACCTTCAGACTTTTTTTTTTTTTTGCATGCAAGGAAACTTAGGTTCAGCTATTACAATTTTTCAGTACAATAAGAGATACACTTTCAAAACCACTTGCTCAACCTTGTTATATTTGTGTGTGCAGGTGTTAAACCGTCACCATAAAAACTAAATTCATCATCACAAACTAGGACAGCTCTACTCATTGGACACTGTTCAACTCCTACATGTCAGTCTGTTGATAAAAGTGAAAAGCAGTTCATCACCATGTATTTACTAATGTACATTTGTTCTATGGTTGTAATTCACAAAAAACATTAGGTGCAGAAACAGTACAAAAAAATAGGATATAAAGACCTGTTTTTTTTTCAAAGCTGCAAGAAATATTTTTCAACAGGCAAACCTAATATGACTGGATTACATATGGTCTTTATTTGTTAAAATCTATTTATTCCGGAGCATTTGAGCTGTCACTTGGCGCACTTGATTTCTACCATGTTTGGTGTTATGGTGCAACCTTGTGGTTCAAATGGTGAACAACCCCTGGGCCTTCTGGCTTTTGATTTGGAAACCTGTGTATTATGGAATGTGTTGGGAGACTTTCACCATGGTAACTTATAAATCCCTATACCTGTGTATTATGGAATGTGTTGGGAGACTGTCACCATGGTAACTTATAAATCCCTATTCATAAAGATTCCCTATTTCATCTCAAGACATTAATTTTTCACCATCCCAGAAAATGAAAAAAAGGAACAATTAATTCTATATACTTGTTTTCATGGAGTTTTCAGAAAATGGAGTAAATGTAAACAGTTTTATTGGTTTAAAAGGGAATATTTCAAGCACACGAGCCGCCACTGGTCCATCCATCCATGCATTCATCAGCTTTCATATGGTGTTAGTGCTCAGAAAACTGCCATTATGTGGGATAAAATCTAATCTGTTAAGTTATCATGCCCTCTAGTGCTACTTTAGAGTATAAGCGCTAGATACTATATTACGTAATTGTATTACTCATTAAAGTACTTAAACATAATTATGTTTTTGTTATAAAAATCAATATTTGCAATATGTACTGCCCAGTGAATTCCATGAAAAATCAGAAAGTAATTAAACAGTATATTGACCAGGTCTTACTTGAAAACAAATTTTTTTTCATAGGAGAGCCACAGTCAGTTCAGAATTTATCGGCGGTCATGTTTCGCTGACATTGTACGGTGGATGGAGTAATTTAAGAGTACGGGCCTCAGTCTTCTTTTTCTTACCTAGTGGCTTTGGAGAGCAACGGGCATACTACAAAGCACAAGGTAAAGTTTCTAGTTGATTGCAATAATTGTTTTGGCATGCTGTCTTCTCATTGTTACGAGGAGGGAAACACAAAGCCATAGGTGTGTGCCTGTTTACTTGTATTTTCCCCCCACAGTGAGCATGTGCACATTTACAAGAAGAAATCGCACACCAAGGCTATCGATAGGGCACTAGAACACTGGAAAACAAACTGAAGGGGCAAGGGACAGATGAACGTGAATCTGTGGTGTGATACACGTGACGCTCTAAAAGAACACCGACAGGTGTTGCATTTGCCTCGGCACAGTGTAAACTGATCCGCCAGGAATCCATCCACTATAAGAGAGCAGGCTCTTGAGTTGTTTACATGTGGCCTTTGGCAGTTCTCACGTTTATTTTAAGCCGTGATAATGTGCAAAACACTTCCACTGTCTGCTCGCCCGTTTGCCTGGGGCTTTGTTAGAATAATAATAAAGACTGACGCAAAATCACACAAATTCCTCAACTCGCCCAAAGCAAATAAAAAGTTTAGATCTCCGTATTTTCTATTGTGACAGATGTTATAGAACCTCCTTCAATAACCGAGATCTAATCTGCTGTACACAATCAGCCATGGGTTAAAAGCACTATACTTAAGTATAATTTGTTAATCTTTAAATTATAGCTTGTGTCATGAATCATGATGCAGCTTGGTCGGGTGATTTCTTTTCATGAGGCCCAAAATCCCTGGCAGCACCCCTGGGTGGAAGGGACTTTTCTCCACTTGTGTCCTTAACACCGCGGCAACCATAGGGCCAGGTGAGGACGGGGCCAGCAGGGGGCGACGGGGGCATGCTGGGAAGTTAGTTGCCATAAATCACTTCTCAGACAAGACCCACACAATCCTTTAAAAAGTGTAAGTATTTGAAACTTTTTTTATTTCATGTTTATTATATTTATTTTTATTTAAAAAAAATTCAGTTTAGTTTTATTACTTTGTTTTAGAACTACTTATGTGGTGTAAAGCACTTAGTGGGCCATGCAAGAAAAGCTCTCTACAGATGAAGTTGGCTAAATATTATTATTATTATGGAAATTGAATATGTTGCAATATATTGTAGATAAGTGGAATAAAAAAAATGAATGTCTTTCACAGAAATGTTTGTATAAAAAAAGCCAATATTTAACAGTATAGCCTATATATTGTAATATGCTGCAATAATTTTAATATGTTTTATTGCAATACATAGTTTTGGCACATTACATTTCCATAAGGAGTCGCTAGGGAGATGATATAGGAAGGAACATTGCTGTGGTTGCCGCTGCTGAAAGTTAACACTTGCTTTTTTAATATATTGTTGTTACTTGATTTCTTTAGTCTGTCCTTCCTCTACAACTCATTGAATACTATGTGGTCCCACGGTGCTTCAGGGACTCAGAACAGGGCCACGCACGTGAGCAGATGGACGGTGAATACAGCACCATGTCGGGAGGAAATAAAACAGCCCTGTATGTAATACAGTATTCCACACCATGAAAGTCTGAAAACCATGACTCTCCATTCCAACGATAACGTGCCTGAAAAATGTACTGTGGCGACGGTCTTTTTTTTCTTTCTCTCGATAAAGATGCATTACCAAGATTTCCCATCAGGGGGCGACAGAGGATAAACAATCTCATCGAAAACTAAAGTTAAGGGTTAAGTGTCATACTGTTGCTTAAAATAAGACACTGTAGCACATCATTTTTCTTTTCAAGCTCAGCTGAAAGGCATTGGGCTTCAGTTAGCATTGCTATTGCATCTAAGCCCATCTGTGAGTGCGTATTAAAGCTGCTGGGGACATGATTATCAGTAATTTGGCAACAAAAAATGTAAGCTACTGTATATGAAAATAATAATGGTTGACAATGATAAGTTTAACATGAGAGTATGGAGATGGTATCCAAATAAATATTGGGGGTTTGGGGAAATCTTTCAAAGCTTATTTCCCTTAGACAGTTGTCCTACACCGAGTCCCCACGATGATACAAAAGCATACTTAAAATGAAGAATCTATAAAGAATGCATGTAAAGAAAGCCCCCAATGTGTATACAGGAGTTGTATAGAGAATGGCTGGCTCAGCCTACAGCAACAGCCACAGTCCCTACCAGAGCCTGTCTGCAAACTTTACACTACCATGGAAACACCTGCCTGGTTCAGCTAACAGCCTCGGCACAGAAAAGTTAGAGAAATGACAAAATATGTTCAGATTGTCAGAGACAGACATTTATAAAGGAGACAGACATTTACGTTATATATTTATTGTAATATATTTAGTTCGGAACCCTCCAGAAATCCTCATTTCCCCCCAGTCGTGATGAGCCCACTGCGGCATCGTTAGAAGATGACAATGACCTTGTTTAATGACAGTAATTAAACAGCCAGCATATCATTTCTTGTCCGCCTCATTTCCATATCCACAAAAGCAACATATTATGCTTGCATCACTTTCTTTCAATAATAATTATTGTCAAAGCATATTTTAAAAACTGGTGTGACAAAGCAGCTTTCGCACGATAACAGCAACTCTTATCATCTTTACACATTTAACAGACATCCGTGCCCAGAGCGACTTTCAAATATATTACAGAAGGCTAAATACAGAATATACTGGAAGGGTCACAGGTCACCCTAGGGGAGCGACCTCGGTGTCTATGGCAACAACATATAAGACCCAAAATACTGTTGGGGCCTTTTAATGTGTGCTGCACATTACGTGCTATCCTTCCCATACCACGCATCCGCACTGCTAAAGGACTGATGTGCACACATTGTAAGGATGATGATGGTACTGGGAGTGCTGATGGTGATGATAATGATGAAGATGATGTAGTATTATTGTTGGTGTTTTTATTCTCATTGACGTTCTTCTTCTTCATTTTCATATTATTATAGAAATGTATAGAAATGACATTCATTTTAAGCAGGAGTCTTCATTCAGATATGCAAGCATTAGTCTCAGTTTTAAAATGTTTTCCTGTCCATGCCAATCAAAGGGTATATTTATTAGAAATGTGAAATTAGACAGACTTGTTATGTCAATTTCCTGGGGAGCTCATAAAGTTAAAAGGAAAAGAGCAGAACCAAACTACCCAACCAGAGGAATCAAAAAAAAAATTTGAGCCAAGTTATAATGTGTTTAAATGAGCGCGATGATAAAGCTGTGTAATAATCGATGGTGTGTCTGCGGGAATTCAACGGCGGCTATTCGGCGTGACTAACACGCCTTCTCATGTGTGTTTGAGATAAGAGCTAAATTATGAGGAGCTGCCAGGCCTCGATAATGGCCAAATTAGACGGAGAACTCGGAACGTCATCTTTAAAAAAACAAACAAAAAGGGTGTTTAAATGGAAGTTGTACATTTATATATATCCCTGCAGATAATGAGTAAAAAACAGAGAGAGGGATGACGGAGGTGGTGCTTTTAGAGGTTTTTGTTGGATCTCAAGTGACTCAAGCAGGATTAATGTTTGCGATGATGCACCTGTGGCCCCCTGCAGTGCTCCGCCCACAGACACGCCCATCAGCTAACAGCGGAACTGAAACAAATACTTCACGATTTTGGGGGGGGGGGGGGTCAGGGAGTTGTGAGTTGGAACACCAGGAAGAAAACAGGATTGTTTTAGCCGACCAAACTTTTACAAAAAATATGCTTCAAAAAAGAACATGTCTAATCATCAGGGTCACCCACACATTTTCAGCTGCTGGCTCATCCTGCTTAAATTCCGGGTTTAAGTGTTGTGTTTTCCAGCTCCACAGGGTGGCACGTGATTGGCTGCGGCATCGCCATGGAAGGGAGGATTTAAGTGGGAGAGGTTGTCCTTGTCCTTTTTGCACGCCAGGGTCCTGTTTGGCTGCTGGCTCCGACTGCAAAAAAATTAACCGCAATTGAGCCAATTTGTGAAAAAATTTAATTATTCCCGACTCCTTTAAAGGTGATCAGATTGAACTCCTGGAAAATGGTGGGATGCAGAAAAAGTATCAGAGCTGTGGGGCATGGATTAACTTCACGGCCTCGGATCGAATCCCGACCGTGCCTGTAGCAATTGTGGCTGGTAGCTCGCAAAATTGGTGCCTGCGTCGCCCAGGGTATGGGAGGGTTCAGCCGGACAGGGTTGGATGGCATGTGTTTCGGAAGAGAGCCGTGGGTGTCCCAGCTCTCCTGACATGGCTGGGTGGTTTGTGTGTGGGGTACGGCTGTGGTAGCAAACAGTTGGACAGATTGGGGTGGGAAATGGATGTATACAGCCCCGGGTCGGGCGGAAAATTTAAATAAAAATAATGTATCAGAGAAACTTGTCCAGCACTTTTAAAAGTGATAGGACGACCCTGTGAAGGCCAGCTGTATGCATCACAACAAAAATGAAGCCGATGAGGGCTTTGGGATCGGATGGGATCCTTCAGTAAGGTATCCCAGATCGTATATCTCACCCCCACACTTAGTCCAAAATAAAACCCAATCACGGAATAGAACTTTTATGCACATGTTTGACGAATGTTAGCGATTGAGAAACACTCAAACTGTTTCTCGATAACCCTAAACAAGCTCTCTGCAAAGCTGAATTACGTACGGGTGGTACACTGAGCACGCTGTGTTCCTGTTCTGGGGGCTGACTTCTTAAATTACACCAAAAAAGAAGATGAAGAAAAAAATAGATACTAAAAGGATCAAAACCAAATCTAATCATTTACAAGACGATTAACCCACGTTAAATCTTCAGTTATAATCTACCTTGGCTTGGAACGAGATGTGGCAATGCCATTCAAGGTTGTCTCAAAACACAAAACAGTCCTTATCTTCCAAAGCCAGACCAATATAAAAAAAAAAAAAGTCCTCTTGGTTCATGTTTCAACAACATACACACACACACACACACACACACTCTCTCAAGCAACCCATTGCAATCAAACTAGTCTTCCTCAGACAGTGATTATTACATTTGAGCATTACATTACTGTACTCTTTTGCTCTGTGCATTGTCTGCTTTTTAGAAATGTGTTTGGTGTTACAAAGCTGGTTCCCCTTAACATAAACACACACAACAATATAAGTAACAAAATCCTCATACTACAAATGGACAAATCATGTACACCCTATGCTACCCACCCCTTATAAAAATTGCACCCTACCATTTACACTATATATGACTATTCACATCTACTGTACTATTCACCTACTGTCCACACAGTACTACAGGAGATCCATTGAACATTTTACAGCCTACAGGACACACAGTGCTACAGGAAATTCAGTGACTATTTTACACCCTACAGGCCACACAGTACTACAGGAGAGTCAGTGACTATTTTACACCCTACAGGCCACACAGTACTACAGGAAAGTCAGTGACTATTTTACACCCTACAGTCCACACAGTACTACAGGAGAGTCAGTGACTATTTTACACCCTACAGTCCACACAGTACTACAGGAGAGTCAGTGACTATTTTACACCCTACAGGCCACACAGTACTACAGGAAAGTCAGTGACTATTTTACACCCTACAGACTACACAGTGCTACAGGAAAGTCTGTGACTATTTTACACCCTACAGGCCACACAGTACTACAGAAGAGCCCCATTTTAAAGGGCTAAAGGGCAGAAGACCACATTTCTCTCCCATCAGGCCTTGGGCCTGCCCTCTCCCTGGAATTAAAAGCACATACAGGGAGAGCAGCGATGTGCGGGGCCTGATAAGGGTAGGAATTAGTGCGCGTTGCCGGGGTGACGTGTCCGCTCCGCTCCAGACGGGCCCTTCTTATGCTAATGCAGCCAATTTCCTCTTTATTTTTCAGCCCCCCAGAACCCCAATCTGCCATCTCCGATAAGGTTTCCATGGCGACCGCCTCCTCGGCCGACACGGGAGGGGGGAGGGGGGAAATGAATAATTTAAAAACCCCGGAGATAAGAGCCTTGGCGCCAGGATCGGAGCTTCATCTTCCTATGACAGGTGACCCGCACGGCCAAGGGCATGATGGGTAATTTAACCAACGAGCGGGGGGTGGGGCTGTGAGTAAAACAGAAGCCGCCTTTCAGTTTATGACCAGTCTCAGCCGAAAAAGTGCAGTTTGCTTTTTGCACATTAAGGACCTGCGGTTCTGAAGTGGCTGAAATCTAGCACTCCTGGGCAGAGAGCCATCGGGTGCGTTCATATTTACTATCATTTCCGTGAAGATACTTTGGCTTTCGAGCTGAAATCTTTCAACAGAGAGCAAAGATGATTTGCTGAAACCATGACTGCACAAATTTTGACAAAAAAGACAAAATAAACACTCAAAAAAGAGGGAGAACAGAAAAAGGGAGGAATAAAGACAACAATGCAAGAAAAAGACGGGGGAGAGGAAAAAAGAAAGAGGGAGAGAGAAGCAAAAAAGAGTGAGAAAATAAAGAGGATAAGAAGTAAAGAAAGAGGAAGAAAGAGAATAGGCACAGTAAAGAAAGAGGGAGAAAGGAGGAGTACAGGAGACAGAGAGGGGAAGAGGAGAAAATAGGAGGTATAAGGAGAGAGGAGGAGTAAAACACCCAGTTCACCCTTGCTGTTCATTCCTGAGGAGCTCAGGCGTTAATGTGTGCCCGGGATCCGCTGCACCTGTGTGTGGCAGGCAAACCCCCATAGCCCCAAACCCCCATAGCCCCGCCCTCCCCGAGACGCAAACACAGGGGAAATCTGAGAAAGCGGCTCTTCATACACGAGCCACACACAGGTCTGCAGTGTAGCCGCCTCAGTCCAAGCGTGAAGATTTCATCCGTCTGGCGCCATTTCACTGTGTGAGCGCGCGCGTGTGAGTGTGTGTGCGCGCGCGTGTGAGTGTGTGTGCGAGCGTGCGTGTGTGTGTGTGTGTGTGTGTGTGTGTGTGTGTGTGTGTGTGTGTGTGTGTGTGTGTGTGAAAGAGGGCATTAATGATTGTGTATATATACTTGTGTGACAGTATGCTTGTGTGTGCATGTGTGAGTGTGTGTGTGAAAGAGGGCATTAGTGATCGTGTATATATACTTGTGTGACAGAATGCTTGTGTGTGCACGTGTGAGTGTGTGTGCGAGCGTGTGTGTGTGTGTGTGTGAGAGAGGGCATAAATGATTGTGTATATATACTTGTGACAGTATGCTTGTGTGACAGTATACTTGTGACAGTATGCTTGTGTGACAGTATACTTGTGTGAGTGTGCTTGTGTGTGCACCTGTACATTTACTCATACCCAGGGGTCGATTTGAGGAGATAGCAAAGGGATGCCATCCTCCCTGTTAAAGTAGTGACTAACCCCCTTTCTAAATCTGCCATCGCCATCCCCTTAGTTTTAATGGTTTTCTGTGACCTCACCATCTCCCTTGAAAACCTTTTACAAATTGACCACTGCCCATACATGCTTGCAAGAACAGTCTCAATAAAACTGACCTTTCTGCATGACATAAATATTTCGAACACTTTCTACGAAGGGTCCTAAACAGCCAAAAACCTCTGCAATAACTACATAGCATGTTAATAAGCACTACATAAAATAACTACATAGCATGTTAATAAGCACTACATAAATTAAATGCATGCTTACATCACTAACATTATGTCAAATTGGAAAACAGTGGCATTTCGTATGTTCTGGTAATGTCACTTGTTTCATCAGTGGTGACATAGACTGCATGTAGTGCTTATGAAGGAGCTATACAGCTCTTATAAGGGAGTCAGGGGGGAGCCAATCACTGCCAAAATTACAACTGAGAATATACTGAACTTATAGTTCAGTCAGTAAATAAAAAACAAGAGGGCCTCCCTTATAATCTCTGTAGATGAGAACATAGAATTAAGACTGCATTTCCCTCTGTGAAGGAGGACACCTCACACAGCAAAATATGACAATAATTACACTGGTAATTAAATAATAATCACAATGAGAAAAAAAAATCTAGTTTAATCTAGTTTTTATGGATTAATAATCCTTCCTCCTACTATTATCTAATTATCTGCTTGACTGATAATGCCCAGATTATTTGGAAACCCATGAAGTCGATGTCTAGTTTAATGTCTTGTGTGAATTAACTCCTACATAATTAGTTAATACACAACCAGACAGAAGTATAGCTGATAAGATCCAATGGGAGATTAGTTACAGTAGATAACACAAAATTGTTGGCCTTTTGAATAGGTAACTGACAGCTCCGAGCCATAAAGCTTGAATGAAGACGGGGAGATGATTATCTGCACAATATGCTTCAAAAAAAAAAGACGACAAATGTCAGAATGAAGTTAGAATTTTCTCCTAACAAAATGTATTACAGTTATGACATAAAAACGAAGGGTGTTTTGGGTCCTCGGTACCCGTACATTGGGAATTACATACAAAAGGAGATGGCCAGCCAGCTGAGACCCTCAGCCAAAACTATTTTGAGTCAAATTGTTTTGACGATGAATAGACGGTGTGTGAGAAGACTCTGTGAAACATGTTTCCCTAACCTCGCACCGACCCTTTCTTGACCTCCGGAGGGTTCCGGAATGGCTGGGCCGAGTCACTCTGACACAGGGCTGCCAACGGAAACGATACAGAGACGGGAATAAGCAGGGAGAACATTCCGGACCCAGCTCTTTGAGTCAACCGCTTTGCTGAGTGCTTCTACTGCTCGTTTCAAATATGCAGCTGAATGTTTTTTATAAAAGGAGAGTGGACAGTCTGGCCTCCTTATGTATTTTTTTCATTTTATTCAGAGTGTGTGTGTGTGTGTGTGTGTGTTTATGCTTGTGTGTGTGTATTTACGTGTTTGTGTGTGTGTGTGAGAGAGAGGTAAGAGTTCAGAAGGAAGGGAGGAAGTGAGGGATTGAGAGCGAGTGAGGGAGAGCGAGAGAGCAAGGGAGAGAGAGAGAGAATGGGAAATGGAGTGACGGATGACTTCCTCTTCTCTGCATCAGAGAGAGGACAAAAACACCAGAACTACAGACATCCATTGGGCAAGATTAACCATAATTCAGGTCTCAGAGGGAGGTGAAAAATTCAGAAATTGGAGACTGAGAAAACACTCATCTGAACAGTGAACACCTGTAGCTGGTCAAGAACAATTCATTCAAAACAGCATGTTGAATTTACTCGCATGAAATACTCGCCAAACTGTACTGAAGAGGAAAAAGAACACTTGCATTTATGCGCAAGTTGAGGTTAAGGACAAATGTTAATTGAATCCAGGCCAGATTCAATCTGGTGGGAGAAGAATGAGAAGCTTCTGGGTCATTTACATGAAGCCAAGGGCTGCAAATCCCAGCAGAGACGTCAAGAGAACAAGAGGGCAAGCCTGAGCAACGTGAACTTGGGTTCAAGAAACACAGGTGTTTTCCGGAGACAGTTTGGCCGCCTCTCTCCGAGGCATGTTTTGTATACGGCCGGCTCGATCGCCTGCTCAGATAGCATTAACTTTGTGGGCTGTGACCCTGTTACCAGGACTATGGGGATGCGGGGCCTAGTCGGGGGTTTGTGTAGCTTCGGTAGGCCTGCGAGATTGTGGGAAGAGAAGGCCCTGCCATAGTCCTGTGGTCTCACCGAGGGCTGTCACTAACAGGGACGGCTACGTCCTCTCAAAGCTCATGAATGCAGGATGCCGCACGGTCGGTACCGCCGTTTCTCGCGGCTCAAGTCCGAAAAAAACTTTCCCAGGGTGGCGGAGAACAGCCCCATTCAGAGCTCCTGGCTGAGACGTCCATTTTCATCGCCGGTTGTCTCGAGTTCAAAGGAGCGTTTACCGCACCATGTCTGCGATAAGTGGTTATCGGTTTGCCTGCAACAGAGGCGGAGTACGCTTGGGGGGCCGGCGGTCCGTTTCCGAAGTCAGACTGCTAATGGAGTTTGCACACTGAAGCCTTTCCGATGAAAGGAGCCCTTTCCATTAGCGTCGTTCCGTTAGCCTTTTAAGAGCAGCCGTGGGGGTGTCTGTGTTGATGTGCTGATACCGCTGGTGGTGGTGGAGGGGGGGGGGCTTTGGGGTCGTCATGAAAACACTCACAAAGCAGGGAGTGTTCGGTCACACCCTCCAACCAGAGTTTGTGCGACTAATCGGTTTATGTGCACGGGTTTAAACAGAATATGGAAAGAAAGTGGATGCACTCCAAGGCAAAAAAATGATTTCTCCTCTTTTTAATATTCTTGTCGTTCTTTGTTCAACTTTACCAGAGCAGTACAAAAAACACCCGGCGTTTCGGCTGGAGCTTTTTTCCAGGGTTTATTCTCAGTAAAATCATAAATTGGCAACTCATAAACCCAGGAAACTTCAAAGATATATACTTTACATTCATTAGCGCTGGACTGGGACACAGAACATTCATATTTAGCCATTTAGCAGACGCTCCCATCCAGAGCGACACAGAAAGGTTACGTTATTACATACTGTCCATTTAGACAGCTGGAAATTTACCTAATCAATTCAGGTTAGGTGCCTTGGCCCAACAGTAGTGCCTCACCTGTGAATGAAACCTGCAATCTCGACATTACAGGCCTAGGATATTTTGCCTATAACAGAGCTCATAACTTGCGTTGAAGAATCAGTTATGCCAACTACACAAGTACAACAGGGTGCAGTTTATTTTCTCTGAGTAGTCACTGTTAGAATGCATTGTGTAAATATAAAATATTGTCTTATGTGCAATTGTATCTGTGTGATGTATGCGTGTGTGTGTGTGTGTGTGTGTGTGTCTGAGAGAGGGAGAAAGAGAGAGAGAGGGAGAGTGTGTTAGTCGTTATTCTTCCACGAAAGCCCTTTTCAGTGCAGTTAAAAACAAGAACATGTTTAAAAATCGAAGTACATGATGGAAGTTAAGGAAAACACGCCCGTGGGTGTTTTAAAAAAATTATTATTCTGGCCTGGTTTTACCTGCTTTTGCTCAAAAAGGAAATGAAGCTAATGTGACCTGACCACAAAAAAACGCTCGGCGCCGCCCACGGGAGAAAACGAAAGCTTCTCTCTGTTTGCTTGCGAATTACTGGCATTTTACTTTAGGCCTGCATGCTGGAGACTGTGGCTCATTCAGTCGACCTTGCTGAAATTGTACTGCACTGTGATTGTATGGAGACACTAGACACGTGACTGTGCTGTGGTCGCAAAAATGACTGTTCCCTTGTGATGCAGCAGAACCAATTATGAGTTGGTAACAAATTGTCATTCTGTGAAAATACGACAGGGAACAAAAACCCACATTCTAAATGACTGGCTTAATGCCAGTTCTTGGACTTCAGCCCTGATTTTACTCATTATGACACAAAGATGCCATCCTACAAAAACTGCAAAAGGTTACTTTCAAAAAGACTTCTATGAATGTAGCGTAGAGAATTGTGAGTCGCCGCAAGTATTCAGAATATGGATTCTTAAAATCCTCTGCAAACAGAGGAACTCAATCCGTTTGAGAAATACACACCCCGTTATAACGCAAGCACACATATTCACGTAAAACCATGCCTGCTGTTCAAGCCGTTGTACCGCATTCCGGTTAATTCTGGTTTGAATAACAACTATTTTATCCAAATGAGGACATAATAAGCTTCCAAATTATATGAAGTATGCTACTTGCCGGTACATCCAAGAATGAGGCACCACAACGGAAACTCCCATAGCACCTTCTGTTGTTGGATTGGTAGTGGGACAGTGGGGAGAAAGTTGCATTTTGGATCCAAATGCAAATCTTTTCCATTGAAAAATAAAACTAAGGAAAGAATATATAGATTATATTTTTATAAATGTATAGGTTTACCTGTTTTACATATGTACACTCTAAAGATTAGTTAAAAAAGATTTGTTTATTCACTTACTGCAACACTAATTGTGGTTTCTCCCTTGAATTTTTCACCAGTGAACTTGAAGATGTGTGTTTGCGGGCATGCATATTTGAGCATTAGTGTTGATGATCCAAAATTCCTGTAACAAATTATTTTACACCAAAGAGAGTTAATACAGTGTAAATGGTGCACGGCGCGGTGGTGCAGTGGTTAGCACTGTCGCCTCGCAAGAAAGAGGTTCTGGGTTCAAGTCCCGGTCCTCTCTGCGTGGAGCTTACATGCTCTCCCCGTGTTTGCGTGGGTTTCCTCCGGGTACTCCGGTTTCCTCCCACACCAAAGACATGTATGTCAGGTTAGGTAAACTCCTGCCATTGTCCTTGACCAAGGCACTGGCGTCAGAGCTGGAGTTGGTCCCCGGGCACTGCACTGTGACTGCCCAAGTGGTTAGGATGGATCAAATGCAGAGGACAAATTACCCCACGGGGTCAATAAAAAGTGTAATTATTAATTAAATTGCTCAGAAGGCAAGAAAGATTTGAATAAAAGCTGTAAATCTGATCTCTCTTTGTAATTGTGTCTTTAAAATCAAATCTCAACGTGAAATAGCACACTGAAAACTTTTGTTTATGAAATAACGTATGCAATTATTTTTGGTGATAAAAAAATTATGTGTTTACCCTACACATGTGTATGTGACATTGTGTTTGTGTGTGTGAAATTGCATGCTGCATCAGTATATGTGAGATTACGTTTTTGTGTGTGTGTGTGCGTGTGTGTGTGTGTGTGTGTGTGTGTGTGTGTGTGTGTGTGTGTGTGTGTGTGTGTGAAATTGCATGCATTCATCAGTATATGTGAGATTGTTTGATTGTGTGTGTGTGTGAGAATGTGTATGTCAGATAGTGTTTGTGTGTGTGTGAGGAAGAGACAGTAACTCTGAGCCACTGCTCACTAGATGGCACTGCTGATTGGCTGAGGGCTGATTGAAGTTAAATCCTTCATGTTTTTAATGAGGTCACAGTCTGTGAAGAGGCTGTTCTATCATATTTAACACAACAGTTAAATAACTCAGAAAAGCCCATCTAGGTGAGTGTTGAACTTTTTTAACACTGACATTTCAGTGCAGTCAGTAAGCAAGTGAATTTAGGGTCTATAATTCCACAGCCCATTTTCAAGCATTAATTTCACTTGTGTTTTTAAGCTCAAAGCTTGAAAAAAGTTTAAGTTATGTCGTTAAATATCACCGAGCCATACCAATTTAATTTAAGAGAAAACACATTTTCAATCAGTTGAAATGATCCTGCATGGATACGTAATCTGTGTGATGCAGGCTGTATACATTCCAGGGGTTTGTCTGTTTAAAAGGTAAATTCAGGATCAATTCAGGGGTGTCAGATTGAATTCCTGGCAGGCTGCAGTGTCTGCTGGTTTCTGAAAAGTTTCCACACTTCAATGATTCATTTAAGTCAGCGATTGGTTAGATTGGAAGCAGGGCCGCAGTCAGGGGGGGCGAATGGTTCTGCTGTCCCGGGCCCTAGGCCTAGGGGGACCTGTGAGGGCTCAGATGGCAGGCTCAATTCTGTGACCATTTTTAGATTAAATTATCATGCTGAAACATTTTGTAATTGCCTCCTTGTAGGGCCTCAGCAACATTTAGGTCATTTAATCACATTTAGGCCCTATCTAACAGTCTGATGGCATTTGACCTATTTTTATTGTGACAATTGGTTTGGTCAACTCAAAGCCAATCAGGATACGCAAACTGATGTACATCGGCGGTGGCAACAGAATAATTTCCAGTTGGTTCGCCGAAATGTCCAAGTCTGGTGCACACAAACAGAGAGTTAGAAAAAGGTGAGAAAACAACAATGGCCAAATATGTTGTGAAAGATGTAGAAGCAGCGCATAAATTCCCACGGCCCCCCTACCAGCAGTCAGAGTTCATGAGGCTGCAGATAGAGTTGAGAGCTAGCTTAGCCAGCAAGCCAGAAAAGGATTCAGAGTATGCTATAGGAAAAGAGTCAGTCAAAGTTACAGTCTCAGGTATAAGCCTAAAAGTAACAAAGTGTTGCCCTGTTTGCCCATTCACCGTCATAGCTAACAAGCTAGATCATAACCAAATTATTGTTCAAAAAATGAGCTAAATAGAGCACTTAGTATCAAGGACGCACAGTTGTATATCTGTTGAAATGATTGATAAAGCTGTCTACAGTTTTTGACAGAAGGAAAACAAGATTTAGACCTGCTAAGGACCATCAGTTTGTTCATTCAAAATGCTGCTAAATGTAGCGGCTCATTTCCAATTAGACAATGAATTTCATTATGTTATATTCAAACGACTAAATGAATGCCTTTGAAATGTACAATTCAAGTTCAATAAAACATTTTTTATTGTAAATAGGCACTCTTCCGATAAGCAAGAAGTAGGCTAGGCTTCCGAATTTCATGCCGAACAATTTTCTTTTAACTTCTTGAGTTTGTGTGACAGCAATACAACGTGATTGAAACGTGATTGAAACGTGATTGAAACGTGATACAACGTGATCTTCTCGTACAACATTAAATGACAGATCCTGGCCCTGGGATTCCTAACAGCAGCACTGTTTGGAAGCACCTTGTTTCCAAATTGCTTGCCAATTGAAATGAAACAACAGAACCCTGCAGACACTGCAGCCCTCCAGGACTGGAGTCAGACAGTCCTGCTCTATCCTTGTAGGCTGTGCTGATGTCGTTTCTCTGTGTAGCTCATGATGTGAAGGCGACTGATGCCGGTATACTTCATGACCGTACGTTAATCTACGATATGACCAGGTTGTGAGAGGTTTCATATGATTTTACCTGCGATGGAACTGATGAGCTGAACTCCGATGGGCCTTATAACAAGTTGGCAGGCCACAGGCCACTTCAGGGTGAGGGGCGTGGTCTGATTTGACCCGGCAAGCCACATGCTGATTGGACTGCTCAGACCAGAGATCCGTTAGCAAAAACAACAGCTTCGTTGCTCCCTACAAAAACAAAAACAGACAAATTTTATCACAGAAACGCAGAGCCTACTCTGAAAAACCAGTTCTTATATATTCCTACTTTATTAACTGAAACATCTTTTTGATTTGCATTAATAAAAAAGGATATTGACTTAATTTAAAGTCAAAAGCATTAATGGGAATTAAAAGTGAATCCATGTCCAATCTGTTGGTTAACTACAAATACTTAATGCGGAGCAAATAAAGATAATGAGATCAAATTAGATGCAATCAAATTAAAAGCTTATCATTCCAAAAGAATATTTAATTGTTTTGGCAAACTGCTCGTGAATTTCCTTTCCAGAAAAAAAAAAATTATATTTACATGCTAATATTAATTATATGGACAGAATTTAATTAATTTTACTTAAACATGAGTATTATTGTGCTTATTCATATATTGACATTAATATTAATTACTTAGAAGACACTCAATTTGCAGAAATAACTGTTACTCTCATTCCTTTAATGCCATTGTCATGACATGATGTGTTCATTGGTATTCTTAATATATTTATTTGTTACTTTTTGCATTGTATTACTGAGTTTCTGGCCCATTTAAAAAAATATTTTTAAAATGTTGTCAATATTGGAATTGAAAACACTATGTGGAGGATACAATTACAGTAAGACAACAGCACACACACACACACACACACACACACCAATTACAGTAAGGCAATAGCACACACACAAGTTACAGTAAGACAATAGCACACACAATAATTACAGTAAGACAATAGCACACACACCAATTACAGTAAGACAATAGCACACACACTAATTACAGTAAGACAACACCACACAAACTAATTACAGTAAGACAACAGCACACACACTAATTACAGTAAGACAATAGCACACACACTAATTACAGTACGACAATAGCACACACACACCAATTACAGTAAGACAACAGCACACACACTAATTACAGTAAGACAATAGCACACACACTAATTACAGTAAGACAATAGCACACACACACACACACACACACACCAATTACAGTAAGACAACAGCACACACACTAATTACAGTAAGACAATAGCACACACACTAATTACAGTAAGACAACAGCACATACACTAATTACCGTAAGACAATAGCACACACACTAATTACAGTAAGACAACATCACACACACTATAAATAAAAATCTATTTTATTTTACTTACAGCAATTTGACAAAGGTGATTTAAAAAAATTATTAAAAATAATTGAAGAGTGTTTCTCCAAAACTCACTCAACCCACTTTTACCAACTTTGAGAAAATAAACTTTTTTTTTTGTTCTATGAAAAATCTAATTTTTATACTTAAATCCCTAAGAATAAGAGTGTAAAAGTAAAACTGCAAATATCCAACCATTTCTCAGAAAACTTATACCCACCTTGAAAAATATGGTTTATCAAAACTGGACTTAGTGAGGATTGGAGAAACACTCTTCAGTTTGGACACCCATGACACATGAAACACACAACACAAACAGACTGCATTTTGTTTAACTGTCCAGTTTGATCTTGAATGACTCTAAGGTTTCTGCCTTGACAACAAATCTTGACAAACTAACCCATGCACTAAAAAACAATATCAATACCAGTGAAAAATGCTTTCTATTCAGGATATGAAATTTATCAGCTTCTATTTTGCCTTTGCAAGTCATCAGTTTAAGACCCAAAACTGGCTGTTTTTCTTCTCCTAAGTACCGTTTCTAGTGCTTTTATATATTTTTAGAGCATGATGACTCAGAATAAACACAGCACTCTAATTATGTGATACAGTCAATAAGCGACAGAGGCATTTAATAGTTTTACCGCACACGTCTTTGACTTTCATTATACGGAGTCCTAGAACATCTTACTTGCTTTTATGATATCACTTCACTTGAGTTGGGTTTCTAAAAAATGGTCATAACTCTCCATAACCATCCACACTATAAAAATAACAATTCACGTAGAAGGTTATACAGGCAGTAATTATAAAACTAATGATACGAGGGTTGTAACTTCATGTGTCACGTCGTATGCAAAAAGGATACTCTCAGATGTATTTATTTTCATGAATGTGGTTATGAGGCATTGTTGAGCATTACGAATATTGCATTGGGAAAAACATCAAGTAAAGCCTTATTGCCTTTTTAACTGCTTCGCATGAGCAGTCCGTTTGAACACAACCCTACATATTCTTGTCTTTGTGTTTTATCCGTTTTTTTAGTTTTATGGACATGCTAAATTTCGCTGACTTAGTTTTTCCCCATTCCTGAATCTTATTTAGATCTTATGTTTTATTAGATTCTATTATTTAATTGAGTATTTAATTTAGTAATTAGCAATTATTTCCCTTAGTGATTTCATATGAATTCAACTGCCTGGAAGAACAAGAAATAACAAAGTCAAACAGCAAAGAACAGCAACCCTGCGCGGACTTTCGGCCTTTCAACCCGGAAACAGAAAAATTCCGCCCGCTCTAGAAACCAATAAAATTGCAGCATTCGCATAATCCCTGCCAGCTTGATGAGAAACCCGACACTGGTTCTGCGAGACTGCTGCCGTCTGTCTCAGATTCCGGTCTCACCGTTTCCAAATCTGGCCAGCTTCCTAGCAGCACGCCTCCCTACCCTTCCAGAGTGTGGACGAAACGGCGCAGATGAACCCAAACTTTAATGACGTTTCACTTTGGAGCCTGACAGTGAGGATAAAGCTAACAGCCGTTGTCCTTGAGCTAAATACCGGTTGAGTTCTCTTCTGAGGTTGTATGGGGTGTGACTGATTAGCAAAGTAAGAAAAGAGAGATATCACCAGATAAGGCCATGCAGGGTCTCTCTCCTTACACTCCAGAGCAGTGACTGTACCTTTCACTCTGTTCGTTCAATTGACTGACTCCACCCCCCCTTTCTCACCGATGTCCTTCACGTTAGGGTTCATGAGGTGGTAGGGATGCAGGGGATGTCAGAGATAATAAATTAGGGAGAAGACAGGTGCAATCTCACCTTACTGGAGGAAAAGAATAAAAGAGGAGCTTGACCAATCATGGTGTATGTTGGTAACAACCAAAAAAACAATGCTGACAGTCATTGGTGGATACCTTCCGGCTATACTTCTGTGGGTATTACCGGGAAGCAGTCAGAAAGTATCCACCAATCACCTTTGATGTTATGTTGGTTAATACCAACATACTCAATGATTTGTGGAGCTCCTCTCTATTGTGACATCACAATGCTTATAGTATTATACCTAAGGGGTGTACGTGGCACGAGAAATGACTCCAGAGGAGAATGCGTGCGAACACACAGCGACATGCTGAGGGAGCTTTAACACAGGACTGCTGGTATCTGTATCACACATCATTATATGTGCTGAATTCAAACACCTCAGTGAGAGTGAAGAGATCAGAGAAGAGACAGTCCGATAGCTTTGCTTGCATCTTTGGAACGTCGCCCATCTCTTTATCCTTACCATCCTCCAGAAATTGCTAAAAGCAGACTGATAAAAATCTCTTTAAAGTCATACGTCTATTTCAAGTGCGTACGACAGCATTACTGCAGGTCTGAAGCACAGTAATTGTCACAAACCTAATAAGGGCTGGACCTAAATGCAACGACCAGGAGGCAGGGAAACAGAAAAGGGAGTTTATTGCAGCTTGGGGTAGTCCCAAGCTGTACACAGAATAATTCACAACAATAATAGCAAGGACAGGGATACTCCAGGACTTGAATGTGCTCCAAGCCGGAGCTGGACTTGGTGCCGGAACCCTCGAGTTCCAACCGGAACTGGGCAGGACAGGAAACAGGAACGGGATCACAGGAACTGGATCACCGGTACATGGAGTTGTTCCAAACCGGAACTGGACTTGGTACAGGAGACTGGAGTTCCAAACCGGAACTGGACTGGATCTGGACTGGGTAGTCCAACGGGATACTGGAGTTCCAAACCGGAACTGGGCAGGACAGGAAACAGGAACGGGATCACAGGAACTGGATCACCGGTACATGGAGTTGTTCCAAACCGGAACTGGACTTGGTACAGGAGACTGGAGTTCCAAACCGGAACAGGGCTGGACTTTGGACAGGATGGAAGGTACCGCAACACAAACAGGGAGTGGTAAACAGCTACAGACTGGCAGAAACAGTAGAGTGGGGGTTAAACAGACAGGCAAGAACAACCGCAAACAAACAGGACTGGTTAGCAACAACAGAAGGCAGTGAGCAATAAAGCCCCGAGACAGAACCAAACTGAAGTTGCAGCAAAGGACAGGGATTCAAGGGCCAGGATACAAATGAACAATGTTACAGAGTAGCAACAAGGGGTAAGCAACAAAGGTAATGAACCAGCCCTGGAGGGCAGACAGCAGGTGGGTTAAATAGGGGAAGTGAGATTGGAACCAATTAGGAAAAGCATGAGAATGAAGGCGTGGGTAATTGAACAATTGAAGTGTGCGGAATGCATGCAGCAGCGGGGAAAGGAGATAGGTTGAAACCGGAGTGGGGAAAAGGAGTGAAAACAAACAGAAGGAACACGCCCAGTCTGCAGCAACAGGGAAAACACGGACAAGGGAATCAAACATGAAACGGAGGGACATGGCAAAACACGGAAAACGGACAGGATGGGAACGGGACGTTACAGTAATGCTGTATTACTGCAGGTCTGAAGCACAGTAATGCTGTATTACTGCAGGTCTGAAGCACAGTAATGCTGTATTACTGCAGGTCTGAAGCACAGTAATGCTGTATTACCGCAGGTCTGAAGCACAGTAATGCTGTATTACTGCAGGTCTGAAGCACAGTAATGCTGTATTACCGCAGGTCTGAAGCACAGTAATGCTGTATTACCGCAGGTCTGAAGCACAGTAATGCTGTATTACCGCAGGTCTGAAGCACAGTAATGCTGTATTACCGCAGGTCTGAAGCACAGTAATGCTGTATTACCGCAGGTCTGAAGCACAGTAATGCTGTATTACCGCAGGTCTGAAGCACAGTAATGCTGTATTACCGCAGGTCTGAAGCACAGTAATGCTGTATTACCGCAGGTCTGAAGCACAGTAATGCTGTATTACCGCAGGTCTGAAGCACAGTAATGCTGTATTACCGCAGGTCTACAGCACAGTAATGCTGTATTACTGCAGATCTAGTATTCTCCTTTTAGTAATGAGACCTGGACACACTTGAAACCAAAGGTGGCCGCAAGCTGAATATTTAATCTTGTTTGGATGGTAGGTGGGTGATTTTCTTTAATAATTAAGCACAGAGTGTGCAGGCATTATGTCCTGCTCCGTGAGGCCCGTGCACTTGTGCGTGGAAAATACTGCAATCCCAGGCAAGTCTGGCAGCCGTGTACCCAACAGGATGTCCTCCATTGACCCACAGAGCAGCCTCTATAGACCAGCAGAGCAGCCTCCATAGACCCAAAGAGCAGCCTCTATAGACTGCAGAGCGGCCTCCACAGACCTGCAGAGCAGCCTACATAGACCCAAAGAGCAGCCTCTATAGACTGCAGAGCGGCCTCCACAGACCTGCAGAGCAGCCTACATAGATTGCAGAGCGGTCAAAATCTCTTACAAATCTACAGCTTAGATTTAAAAAAAAGTTATTCTTAACTTTCAATTACTAAATAAGTGCAAGATGTATGCAAGCGGTTCACCGTTTGGTGAGTCACTTTTACATAATCTCTCAACTTGCGTTTAATTGAGAGTCAAAGTTAAGGACTAATGTCAACTGAATCCAGGCCTGTTTGTCCGTTTATCTGTGTGCCTGTCAGTCCGTGCGGGTGTGTGTGTGTGTGTGTGTGTGCCTGCGTGTTCAAGTGCATGCATGTGTGCATGTTCCAGAACATTTATTTAAATGTGCACATGGACTTCAACGAAGGATATCAATATCAGGCTTACAGTTAAACATTAGAACAATATTAGCAACAACAAAAAAAATTGAAAAAACAATCAATTATAAAGCAGTCAGTGGCAGCTGTAGTGGTGGGTTGTGTGACCCTTCATAAACCCTTCTCACCTGACCTGGTTATAAAAATGAAATAAATGAAAGCTGCATTTTTCCCGCCGAAGTTTTAATACTTCAGAGTGCACTGAGGAAGTGCCCACGGTCTGACCACAGTCAATATCTCTCGAATCACACTCTCTCATCTCTCAAATCTACTTTTCCATTGCCGCTACCCTTATGCATTCTGGCAATGCTGAGAAACTACCGTTTTAACTGTACTCGTGGGTTTCCTAATGAGACAAGTGTGAACAGGATGACAAAAAAAACAAAAAAAACACTTTGATCAACCCTGTAAAATGGTAAACTGCAGGATGCTGAAATTAATTCCAAGGGAAACATTTTTCATGAAGGGGTGAATCCTGAGTCCGGAAAGTAAATGGATACATGCCTAAAGAGCAAAGTGACCATTTCTTTATCCAAAATTAGAGCCAGTTACACTGACATTAAAAATACACAGGTGTGCTTGTACTCGTAAAATGGATAGATTACTGTGCAATAATAATACAAAATACTAAATGCACAAACTTTCCAGATGATCTCCTTTCAGACGATTCTTACTTTAAAATACTCACACACTTGCAGACTGACACACGCACATGCACACAATCTCACAAATACACACACATGTGCATATTGTATATACAAACACGTACTCCTTTACACACAGGTGCGCACGCATACACAAACACACTCATACAATAAAATAAATAGTAAATATTCAAATCTGACTCACTAAGTGGTGGATGCATTTATAGCAAAACAATAGAAAAAGCAGAATGTTGGATTAAGAAGATCTTTGAAAGAAAAAGAAAGTATGTCCTGTAGCTTTTAATATCCGTCCTTTTTCATTTTTCATTTAGTATTGTGGAATGTTTGACAATGACTTGGCTGTAACTTAAACTGTTCTGGGGTGCGTTTCCCAAAAGCATCTTAACTTAAGATGCTCTTAGAAACGCTCGTAGATTACCGATTTCTCCAGACCAGTCGTAGACGGTTAAGTGCGTTTTAAAAGCCCATAAATCACATACTTTATTAGATTTTTCGTGTTAGTGTTCAGTTAATTTTACGGTTACCATAACCGCTGATTTTTTTTTAATAGTGATGTTAGATACAACAATATTTACGTTTATTTATTTATTTTTAATTTACTTATTTTTATATATTTGGAAATTACCCATAAAAGCCATTCCTTAAATAGCCCTATAAATAAATAAGTTTGAGACAAGTAAAATCAGTGGGAAAAATATTTTATTTCAAAAGAAACTTTGACGTGTATAACTGGCCATGTATTGGGCATCAGAATGGGGTTCGCGTCTCCCAAACTATCGCCCCTCCTCCTCTCGTATCAGCAGCACCACACACAGAAGTACAGAGATGTAAAATCCAGGGATCAGAAAGGAAAAGTCCTGCTATGTGTTTCTTCCACCCATTAACTCAGCCAGCTGATTTCACTAATTAGTTCTACCCCCTGGCTGAAGAATTGTGCAAATTAGCAAAACCAGGTGATTGGAACTAAATACTGGGGAGGGAAGCACAGTAGTGTACTGGGGATTTTTTACTTTCTGAACCCGGATTTTACACCTCTGGTTAAGTAGCACTTAAGAGGTGACTGCGCGTTCACGCTTTAAGAACTGTTTTGGGAAACGCGTGTTACAAATTAAAGAACCATCGTAGAATCGCTCGTTGAAATCGCACTTAACCCTAAAATTGATCATTATTGGGAAACGCACCCCTGGTTGACTATTTAACTACCCCAGAACTGTTATTTCTATGAATAAAAATGTAAAAAGGTAAACAAAGAAAAGGTACACATAAATATTAAGCCCATGTCATAAATACTTCCTTTTATATATCTAAATCAGAGGTATCAAATCGTATCCGGAAAGGGTCGATGCGGGTGCTAGTTTTTGTTTTAGCCCAGCATTAAAGCACCTGATTCTACTTATCAAGGTCTTGATTGAAGAATTAATTAAATCAGGTGTCATAGTGCTGGGCTAAAACAAAAACCTGCACCCACACCGACGCTTTTTGGATAATATTAGACACTCCTGAATTAAATATTCAATATTTCAACATAATAAATATAACAAATTTTAAACGAATCTGAGAAATTAAGAAATTAAATATACTGCAAATACAATTAAATAAAATACATGACCAAAAAATGAATGCAAGTAAATATCCAAATTATTATCAGATATTGCAATAAAAATATAGCTGTGAAACATATTTATCAATATAACATCACATTTTTATAAAAGTCTATGGACAGTATATTGCAGTATGTATATATTTCCCTAAGCACCCTATGGTATGCTGGTAATGAAGGGCTCTTTCAGCTCTAAGGTCAATGAAGAAAGGATTCTCTTATTAACACAGACACAGTGTGTTTCACTCTGCCCGAGAGATCAGAGAGAAGTTGAGAGAGAGGGCGACAGGGTCGGAAGGCCTGAGGTGCGTTCAAATTCAGCGAACAATGCTAACGTTTGCAAACATTTGCAAACTATTTCAAACCTTTTTCCGTTAGCTTTGTGTTCGCCACGCACGTTCGGCTCTGTTCGCTGAATTTGAACACACCTCTGGTTAGGACAGCACCCAATCTAGAAGCAGGAACCCCACACCATACCTCACCCACCGTGCTTGGAAATGAAAAGAGAAACACATCTGTTTTTCTCACGACCCCCTAAATGGCACCACACAGTGAGATGTTCAGTGTTAAATCAACTCTTACTATGGCCAGAGTGGACTCGTATAAACTCTGATAGAATTGAATTGAATTACTGTGCACAGTCATCAACGCTTTCATAAAGTCAAATTCCAATAAAGGCCAGACACTCGTACTACAGCACGCTGCAACAAATAAAGTGTGAATTCAACCATTTATTTTTTCGCAAAAATAAAATAAAGGAGTAGATTCAATCGACATTCGTCCATAGCATTGCATAGGTAAATGCAAGTCTTGCGCCCCCCCCCCCCCCCCCCCCCCCCCCCCAATTTGTTCAGTTCAGCAATTGGCAACTTCCAGCTTGCCAAACTCAGTATATGAAGAAAAAAATACATACGTTTAAAGGACAAATGAGGAATGAGTCATGGCCAAAGAAAAATCTTCAAAATCAGATTTAACAAAAAAAAGAGATCACTATAAAAATGATGTCAAACCAAACGTACAAAATAATAGTTACGTAGTACATTTGTACTACTGCATCCATTAAATAATTAAGAAATGTAAATTTATTATGTGGTCCATTCTTCCATCAGGCTAAAGCACATATTCTGATGGATGCTTTTACTATCTGTTGCTTCTACAGCTATTCATTTCAGCCCCAAGTCAACGGCAGAATCCGTTTTGCCAAAAACAAGTTGACAGTGGAAATATCTTTGCATGTTGCTACTTCAAAGTTGGTGAGAGCCACAAGCATGTCATGGTTACGACTGTCATCAGTCATAAAAGGAACAGCAAAATGTCAACCACAGCAATGTTTTGGACCTAATGCGATTACTAATGCACAGCCCACGACAAACCTTCTCTCCATTAGGCCAACATCTAACATTATGTTAAATACAGCTGTTGTTTTTCCACTCAATAATTTGTGATTGATATTAAGAATAGAAATTTGAGCTTTTAGGAATGGATAAATTCACAGAAACAAATTGCAGAATTGTTTAAAACACACATCTGATAACCTGATAGATTAGTTCATCTAAAGGGGAAAAATAATAATATAATATAATTTAATATAATAGATTAACTATTTTCTTTTGCTTTCCTCGTGTTAAAAGCAAATGATGTCATCTTTTTTGTGTTTTACAAGGATTCCAAAAACTATTCTGAAAAGTTACTGTAGTATTTAATAAATACAGGGTATATCTAATGATAACTATATTTACTACATTTTCAGACAAGGCCATTGAAAATACAGTATTACACCTTAGTTGAACTTGTATTACTTAAAAAAAAAACATCCTGGGCAAGAAAAACAAACAAAAACTTTTAATTGATTTTAGAAGATCCGTTTCATGCATTTTTAAAATGCTACTGTGCTGTAGCCTATATATGGCTTTATTTCTGCTACATTATGGGAAGGATGTGCTTTGTCTTATCTGTTCTGTAGTGACTTCGATGACGTTTCTGTATGCACTTATTGTATGTCGCTTTGGATGAAAGCGTCTGCTAAATGAATGTAATGTAATGTAATTTCAGACAAAATTTTCAGGCAGTGGGGTGTGATTGTGAGAACTAAAACTGGTCCCATAATTATCATATAATAATAACAATAATAATAATACATAATTTTACTACTATTAACGTTTAGTAAGTTACATTCAGAGTGTTTTTTGGGTTGCAGTGTCGAACTGCTTTACGGGAACACAAAAAGTAAAACAAAACAGGACAAGTGAAAGGACTACCGTATGACGTCAAATAGAGGCAGCACAAAATAAGGAGTTACACTAGCATAAATATATGTGTTTAAAACGAGCAACCGGCATGTTTGTTTCGTGCTGATTACATGCATTTTCTCTGAAGCTCTATGCTGCATCCCAGCAGATACAATTAATCCGCTACAGGCCAAAGTAGGTCAACAGTAACTTCCTTTCCGTAATTGCGCGTCGTACAGTAGCTATAGGCTACACCTGAGTCTTTAGATCTGCATTGCACAAGGAAATCCAGTTTCCAGCATCTCGTCGTGTAGACGGACACCACCAAACTCTTCATAGCCCTTTGCCATTTACGAAAAAGAGTACGTTTACCAGACCAGTTGAGGCATTACGTCCCCTTACAGTAAACTGAAAATTATGCAAAAAGAAAAAAGTAGACACGTTCCTTCATGAAATGAGATCGGGAGAGTAGGTAGAGTAAGGCGCTTTCGGAATCATAAATCGACAAAATAACGGAAGGGTAAACTTATAGCACATACAAAAAGGTCCGAGGCACTTTTACCGAGTTTTAGGGTAAAAAGTCTTTGCTAATTGGGGGAATCCAAAACGAAAGTTAAGACCGAAGAAACAGAGACGCCTTCAATGGGCCTGTCCATGAAAGAACTAGCCTAAACAAGAATAGCCTATCGTTTTAATTAGAATACACAAACCCGATTTCCAGTTTAAATTAATTTTGCAACTCGGTTCCTGTCAACAAAACACTGAAAATTACAATTAAACATTTCCAGAGCCTTACCTTACCTTTGGGTTTCTAACTTCTGAAAAAAGAGAACCGCCAATTTCACATGAGCAGTCTCGAACTGTGAATGACAGGCTATATGATCCGATGTAGGCTGTTTAAATGCTGAGATTAGTGACATCTACCCTACTAATTGCGGGTATTATCTACGTTTCTGATTTTCACACTTTCTGATGGTCTGATAAAAGCTACTATCTGCTACTGGGAATTCTAATCACGCCACAATAAACTGTCATATCGCTAAATAACACAAACAAGTTCACAACTATCAATTTTGGCAAGAAAATATGTTAGTCGTTCCTACGTCTTGGAAGAAAAAGTTAACTACAAAACGTGAAAAAGGTGTACGGTTCTGAAGGAGAAGGAAAATGCGAATGCAGAAAAGCCTAACGTGACACATCAATCACAAGAAATATTGTTTCTAGAAAAACTGCTTTTGACTCTTTCTCTCTGACTCAGAGAGTGTCGAGGAAGAATACAAGATTAAAAAATATTCACATTTAATTAATTCAGTTGAAAAAAAACCCCATTTAGATTGAACTTTTTTAATGGGCAAGTGACTTTATGTAGATATTGTAGGGCTCATAATTCTGGAGTGTACAGGGTAACAGACTAACCCCCCACACACCCCAACCAGCCCTATTACACAGAGTGAAATCTAGAGGAGCCTGATTCTCAGAATAAAACCATGACAGCCTCCACACAAGTAGCCCACGGATACGTCCCAGTCAAACCGAGAGAGTCCCACAAAAAGATTCGAAGAATTTTCGATCTGTCACCGTTCTGGTGATTTTACCTTTCGAGATTCACAAATGAATAGTTGCTTGATGCTTTTTTCTTGTTCACCAATTAAAAGGTCCTCTAAGAATTGAAGCCGCGCAGATACGAGGAATGCGCCGCTTTGGCTCGGGCACGAATAGCCTTTCAGTCTTGACAGGAAAAACACCTTTTTACGGTAAAGTATTCTTCCTTGTAGATTAGGGGCAAGATAAGGAACTAGCCTGACAAAATTATTATTATTTCTTTAAAAATCACAAAGTCCATGTTGAATACAAGCGGAGCTGGCAAGGTTGTCAGTATATGCGTATTTCACCGTTTAATGATTTACTTCAGGATTTATTTCACCCATTGCGTTACTTGACCACGGAAAACTGCTGTCAATCAAAGCTACAGTTTCTGAATCAGGCCACCCTCATTCACTGTATTACGGACCCTGCGCAATTACTTTGTTTTTGCATTTAAACATTTAGCCACAAGACAAAGATGTAGGCCCATACTTCTGTCATATGTAATAAACGGAAAACAATACAATGTCCTTTTGATAGGCCTATAAGGTCTGTCATTTCTAAACACTGGTGGTCTGGCACGGTGTGTCCAGTCTGTAATGTGTATTCACTGCATTCACTTGTGATTGGTAGTCCATTAACCAGTTGTTCTGCTGATTGGTTAATGTGAATGGCATGTTAATAACGCAATAAACATGGTCTCCAAATAACCAATACAAAATCTTCCTGTAGTGGGCAGTATAAGGACTGAAAAACAACTAATTAAAGATCTTGTCATATAATAATAATAATAATACTAATAGTTTTGAAATTACTTAAATATTGAATATACTCTCCACACATTTATTAAATTAATGTGTGGAGAGTATATTATAATTAAATTATAAAAGGTACACATTTATTCAATGACTAATTACTAATAACAAATGTTGAAACATGTAGCTTAATAATTAAACACATTACAGGCAGATTGAATATTGTCCTGTCCATATAACCTAGTTGAAGTCTACATACACTTTACAAGCTTACATACACCTGTCCTTAGCCAAATCCATTTAAACTCAGTTTTTCACAATTCCTGACATTTAATCCTAGTAAACATTCCCTGTGTTAGGTCAGTTAGGATCACAACTTTATTTTAAGAATGTGAAATGTCAGAATAATAGTAGAGAGAATAATTTATTTCAGCTTTTATTTCTTTCATCACATTCCCTGTGGGTCAGAAGTTTACATACACTCTGTTAGTATTTGGTAGCATTGCCTTTAAATTGTTTAACTTGGGTCAAACGTTTCGGGTAGCCTTCCACAAGCTTCTCACAATAAGTTGCTGGAATTTTGGCCCATTCCTCCTGACAGAACTGGTGTAACTGAGCCAGGTTTGTAGGCCTCCTTGCTCACGCACGCTTTTTCAGTTCTGCCCACAAATTTTCGATTGGAATTAGGTCAGGACGTTGTGATGGCAACTCCAATACCTTGATTTTGTTGTCCTTTTTGCCACAACTTTGGAAGTATGCTTTGGATTATTGTCCATTTGGAAGAGCCATTTGCGACCAAGCTTTAACTTCCTGGCTGATGTCTTGAGATTTTCCTTCCTCATGATGCCATCTATTTTATGAAATGCACCAGTCACTCCTGCAGCAAAGCACCCCCACAACATGATGCTGCCACCCCCGTGCTTCACGGTTGGGATGGTGTTCTTCGGCTTGAAAGCCTCACCCTTTTTCCTCCAAACATAACTATGGTCATTATGGCCAAACAGTTACATTTTTGTTTCATCAAACCAGAGGAAATTTCTCCGAAAAGTAAGATCTTTGTCCCCATGTGCAGCTGCAAACTGCAGCCTTTCAGGTTATGTTGATATAAGACTCTTACTGTGGATATAGATACTTTTGTACCTGTTCCCTCCAGCATCTTCACAAGGTCCTTTGCTGTTCTGGGATTGATTTGCACTTTTCGCACCAAAGCACGTTCATCTCTAGGAGACAGAATGCATCTCCTTCATGAGTGGTACGACGGCTGCGTGGTCCCATGGTGTTTATACTTGCGTACTATTGTTTGTACAGATGAACGTGGTACCTTCAGGCATTTGGAAATTTCTCCCAAGGATGAACCAGACTTGTGGAGGTCCACAATTTTCTTTCAGAGGTCCTGGCTGATTTCTTTTGATTTTCCCATGATGTCAAGCAAAGAGGCACTGGGTCTGAAGGTAGGCCTTAAAATACATCCACAGGTACACCTCCAATTGACTCAAATAATGTAAATTAGCCTATCAGAAGTTTCTAAAGCTATGACATAATTTTCTGGAATTTTCCAAGCTGTTTAAAGTCAACTTAGTGTATGTAAACTTCTGACCCACTGGAATTGTGATATAGTGAATTAAAAGTTAAATAATCTATCTGTAAACAATTGTTGGAAAAACTATTTGTGTCATTCACAAAATAGATGTCCTAACTGACTTTCCAACACTATAGTTTGCTAACATGAAATCTGTGGAGTGGTAAAAATTAGTTTTAATGACTTCAACCTAAGTGTACGTAAACTTCCGACTTCAACTGTATGTATGTGCGTGTTTGTGTGTGTGTGTGTGTGTGTGTATGGGGGGTTGGGTAAAAGGAATAAAAGTTTGTGGTTAAAAGGACAAAAGGTCATATTTAGCTTAAATGTGAGGGTAAAATAAGTGTACTTTATGGCACATTTAGTATCCCATAGGTAGGGAATGCAGGATATTGTAACTGTAGGATGAGGGTTAGGTAGCTGGTTTACGGATCTCGCCAGAGTTCAGACTCGTACCCTTTCGAAAAACCACACCAGTCACCAAAGTTGTCACGTCCAGACCTCATCCAAAATGCACTCTCGTCTGAAACTCAGTCTCTCACTGGCTCAGTAAACGTCTCGTCTGAGAGACGGGCTCTCTTGCAGCTTACACATATGGGGCTTCGGGTTTGGCCCTTCAGATGAAAGCAGGGATCGGGGACCAGTCCAGCTGGCACCCTACGACCCGGAAAGGGGGGGGGGCGGGGGTTTAGAAGCGGGCTGCCGGCCACCATTCTGTCCCTGAATTTAGGCTTCAGACCCAGATCCTTACTGCTGAGGCATCCTGGGAGCCGTGGCAGCAGAGTGCTTTTGCTCACCAGGGCAGGCATGGCTGTATGATGCTTCCCAGAGCCTATAACACTGAACACTGAACGTTCTGCACATGGATTGGCCTGCATATTCACCCGACTTGTCACCCATTGAGCATGCGTGGGATGAACTAGGGCGGCGAGTTCGATCACATGACGTCCCTGCCGTCAACCTCCAGCAACTGGCTCAGTGATTAGTCGCAGAATGGCTAGCGATCCCTCAACATTATTTCCAATGCCTGATCAACAGCATGCACCAACGTTGCCAAGAATGTCTGAATGCTAACGGTGGCTACACCAGTTACTGAAGCTTCTGCGACTTGTGTGAACATCATTTTGGGGGGTGCATGACTTTTTTCATCAGGGTAATAAACTAGTGTCTAATCAAAAGTTTTTTGTTTTGTGTTTTCTGTTCTTGAGCCATCAAATAATTATTTTGTCATTAGTCATCACCATTTTAGCTTGTTAGCCTATATATGCACAAATATTTTTGACCCTTAACTTCTTTTCACTAGTATATATACAGTGAGCACCATAATTCATTGGACAGTGACACATTTTTTGTTATTTTGGTTCTGTACTCTAGCACTTTGAGTTCGAAAGGACACATTGACAATAACGTCGAAGTGCAGACTGTCAGCTTTAATTTGAGGGTATTTCCATCCATATCTGATGAACCGTTCAGAAATTATAGAACCTTTAGTACATAGTCCCCCCCATTTTCGTGCATCAAAAAATATTGGATAGTTTAACATAATTTAGAATAAAGTAATAATTTTTCATATTTGGTCGCATATCCTTTGCATGCCATGACTTCCTGATGTCTGTGACCCAACAATATCAAAATACTCTCGATATCTTATTTTCTGGTACTCCTACAAGCGATACTATAACCTCTCTGCATTTGAATGGATCTCTATGGGAATTGGGGGGTGGGACTAGCTTTAGCTGTAAATTACACTGGAACAGTATGGAACACATAGCTGGTTAAATGGCTCTAAGTCCTCAAGGGTCTGACATATCAAACAAGCCTTAAACCATCACTCTGCTGCCAGATATGCAGTAGATATGGATGGATAACTTGAAGGGTTTCTTCTCCTGACTTATTTTTCCATATAGTTCAATAGGAAAATTTGTCAGAGGAAACAACCCTTAAAGTGATATAATATCTACTGCAAATCTGGCAGCAGAGTGATGGTTTGAGGCTCGTTTGATCCCTCAGACCCTTGATGACTTACAGCCATTTCGTCAACCATGTATTCTGTACTGTTCCAGAATAATTTACAGCTACATCTAGTCCCACCCCCCAATTCCCATAGCCATCTATTCAAATGCAGAGAAGTTATAGTATCGCTTGTAAGAGTACCAGAAAATAATATATCAAGAGTCTTTTGATATTGTTGGGTCACAGACATCAGAAAGTCATGGCATGCAAAGGATATGTGACCAAATGTAAAAAATTATGACTTTATTCTACATTGTTAAACTGTCCATGTTACGTATCTGTGTACGGGACGAACCCAAGTGCAACGACCAGGAGACAGAATTTCACAAAAGATGGTATTTAATAAATTAAGTGTTGGGGTAGTCCCAACACTGTACAGGAAAGGCAACACACACACAGAATTAGGAGATCTTGCGCCTGGAAGCCCGGGGCGGGCTGCTCCAAGCCGGAGCTGGACTGGAGGTTCTGGAACGGGCTGTTCCAAACCGGAACTGGACTGGACTGGAACTGGACCGGGTGGTCCACACGGGAAACAGGTACTGGAACGGAATTGTCCCAAACCGGAACTGGACTGGACTGAACTGGACCGGGAGGTCCACACGGGTACAGGTACTGGAACGGAATGTTCCAAACCGAAACTGGACTGGACTGGACTGGACCGGGAGGTCCACACGGGTACAGGTACTGGAACGGAATGTTCCAAACCGGAACTGGACTTGAGCGAGTGCCTGTAACACTCACGCCGGGACTGGACTGGAACTGGCAGGGGAGCGACTCACTACGGCAGGGCAGGACTGGACCGGGCTGACTGCACCGGTATAGAAAAACAAAAACAGAGGAGGGTTAGTGCAAGGGAAGGCACGGGAAAGACCGGGAGGTTCTCACGGAGGTGAAGGGTTTGGAAGTCGGGAGGTTTTGCGGAAGCACGGCAGGGCAGAGTGGTGTGGCGTAGCTGCGGTAGGTCCGGAGGTAGCTGACCGTCTCCAGAGCTCCAGGAGCCGGCGCCGAAGAACTGGGTGGTTTCCTCGGTCGGACAGGAACAACTGGAGGGTAGCCAGGTAGCGAATCACCCCGGAGCCTACACGCGCTGGAGGTGGAGGTACCGCAACACACACAAACAAACACGGGGAAAACAAACACTGCCACGGGAGATAGGGAGCAGGGTTGGATGGAGGAGAAGGGAAACAAGTTAGCAAACACAATAATGACAGGAATTGTGCGGGAGGTAAACTACCAGACTGTAGTTTGCAAGGGACTATACGCTGTACGGGAAACACATTCCACAAACACGCGAATAGTTTACACGGGGAGACCAGTTAACGAGTCAAGCACTACACCAAGTGATGATAGTTAACGAACTGGCGCCGACTGGCAGCCAGCCGAAAGACTATATAGGGCTAACTAATGTGACAAAATACGAAACAGGTGTGAACATAAACCGGGAGTGATTACAAGACACCAGGTGAGAAAATGCATGCAACGAGGGGGAGGGAGTGAAAGGCGGAAGTAAACCAAAACAACCAGACGAACAAGACAGGGAAGGACATGCCTAGTCCGCGGCAGAGGGGAAAACACGGACAAAGGGATCCAACATGACACGGAGGGAAAACAGGAAAACACGGAAAACGGACAGGAAGGGAGCGGAACATTACAGTACCCCCCCCCTCAACGTACGCCACCTGGCGTACCTGGCGGCCTGGTCTTGAATGGGAAGCGACTGTGGAAATCCTGGATTAAAGTTTGATCCAGGATGAGGCCCTTGTGGAGCCATGACCGCTCCTCAGGGCCATACCCCTCCCAGTCCACGAGGTATTGGAAGCCCCGACCCTTACGGCGGATGTCAATGATGCGGTCCACCGTATAGGCCGGGGCGTTGTTGATGACCCGGACAGGAGGAGGAGGGAGGGTAGGGGCACTGAGGGGGCTGGAGGCGACAGGCTTGACTTGGGAGACATGAAAAACGGGGTAAACTTTGAGGGAGGCAGGGAGGGAGAGCTTGACAGAAACAGGGTTAACAAGACGTACAACAGGGAAGGGACCAATGAACCGGGGCCGAAGTTTTTTAGAGGAGGAGGGAAGGGAAATGTTAGACGTGGACAACCAGACCTGCTGACCGGCCCTGTATTTGGGGGCTGCGGTCCTGTGCAGGTCCGCCAGACGCTGGGACCGGGAATTGGAACGTAGGAGTGCGGTGCGTGTAAGCCTCCAAATGCGCTTGCATTTGAGGATGTGGGCCCTGACAGAGGGGACTGCTACCTCGGCCTCCTGGACCGACAGGAGAGGGGGTTGGTACCCTAACGAACACTCGAAAGGGGATAACCCGGTGGAGGTACTCTTAAGGGAGTTGTGAGAGTACTCCACCCAGGGAAGGAAACGGCTCCAGGAGGCGGGGTTGCGAGCCGTGACGCACCGCAGGGCGGCCCCCAGGTCCTGGTTCGCCCTCTCTGCCTGGCCGTTCGACTGGGGATGGAAGCCAGACGAAAGACTGGCCGAGGCCCCCAGGGCTACACAGAACGCCTTCCAGACCTGGGAGGAGAATTGGGGCCCACGATCCGACACGATATCGGAAGGGATCCCGTGCAGCCTGACCACATGTACCACCAGGAGCTCCGCCGTTTCGAGGGCGGACGGGAGCTTGGGGAGGGGAATAAAGTGAGCCGCCTTGGAGAACCGATCCACAATTGTCAAAATGACAGAGTTGCCATCTGACAACGGCAGACCGGTTACGAAGTCCACCCCAATGTGGCTCCAAGGACGGCCCGGGACAGGGAGGGGAAGGAGATGACCAGAGGGAGGCTGGTGGGAAGCCTTGCTCCTGGCGCATACAGAGCAGGCCAGAACAAAGGCACGGGTATCCTCCTTGAGGGTGGGCCACCAAAAGCTCCTCCTGACGAGGGCGGTCGTCCTGGCAACACCTGGGTGACACGCCAGGCAGGAGGCGTGAACCCACTCAAGGACCTGGGAGCGGACGGAGTCGGGAACAAACAGGGCAGGGTTAGGGTTATTACGGGGGTCAGGGTGGGAGGTCTGGGCGGACCTCACGATTTCCTCAATCCTCCAGGAGACCGCAGCCACCATACAGGACGCTGGGAGAATGGTTTCGGGGTCAGCAGGACTGGAGGGAAGGGAAAACACACGGGATAAGGCATCTGCCTTAATATTGCGGGAACCGGGGCGATAGGACAAAGAAAAATTAAACCGGGCAAAGAAAAGTGACCACCTAGCCTGTCTGGCATTCAGCCTCTTGGCAGATCTTAAATAAATTAAATTTTGGTGGTCAGTCAAAACAACAAAGGGGGTACCTGCCCCCTCCAGCCAGTGGCGCCACTCCTCAAGAGCCAGCTTAATGGCAAGAAGTTCCCGATCCCCGACATCATAATTCTGCTCAGCGGAGGACAGCCTCCGGGAGAAAAAGGCACAGGGATGGAGCTTGTTGTCTAAGGCGGCACGTTGGGACAGAATGGCCCCCACGCCGGTGTCGGAGGCGTCCACCTCGATCGTAAACTGACGGGAGGGATCAGGGTGGCAAAGGATAGGGGCTGAGGAAAACCGCGTTTTGAGTTGCTCAAAAGCACGCTGAGCTTCGGGATTCCAACAGAAAGAAAAAGTGGTGGAGGTAAGTTTTGTAAGGGGGGCAGCAATGACACTGTAATTTCGGATAAAACGACGATAAAAATTAGCAAAACCAAGGAACTGTTGTAGCAGCTTACGAGAGGTGGGTTGGGGCCATTCCGTCACCGCCTTGACTTTGACCGGATCCGCCCGGATACTGCCCTCCTCGATAATAAAGCCGAGGAACGGGACTGAAGAGACGTGGAATGAGCATTTCTCCGCCTTCACGAAGAGCTGGTTCTCGAGGAGCCGCTGGAGAACCTCCCGGACATGGAGAATGTGCTCCTGAGGGGACTTGGAAAAAATTAAAATGTCGTCAATGTAAACGAAAACAGTCTTACCCAACAGGTCTCGCAGGACGTCATTAACCATGCCCTGGAAGACTGCCGGGGCGTTAGTAAGGCCGAAAGGGACCACCAGGTACTCATAGTGGCCCAACGGGGTATTGAAGGCAGTCTTCCACTCATCCCCCTCCCGTATGCGCACCAGGTGGTACGCATTACGGAGGTCGAGTTTAGTAAAAATGACGGCCTGCGAGAGGGGTTCAAAAGCAGTGTTAATGAGGGGGAGAGGATACTTGTTGCGGATAGTGATGGAATTGAGTCCCCGGTAGTCGATGCAGGGCCGTAGTGAGCCGTCCTTTTTCCCCACGAAAAAGAACCCAGCACCAACCGGAGAAGAGGAGGGACGGATGATGCCCGAGGCGAGGGACTCATGGATATATTCCTCCATGGCGAGTTTCTCTGGTCCCGACAGACTGTAGAGACGGCCGGACGGAAGTTTGGCTCCCGCCAGCAGATCGATACAACAGTCGTACGGGCGATGAGTAGGTAGGGACAGAGCACGTGCTTTCGAGAAGGTGCGACTGAGGTCGTGATACTGTTTGGGAACGGTGGACATATCGGGTTCGGGTAGGTTGGTGCTGGGATTCTTGGACCCCGGAGGGGGAAGCGCGGAGCGGAGACAGCTAGCCAGGCAGTGGCCACTCCACGCCAGGATGCGTCCGCTCTGCCAGTCAATGTGTGGGTTATGGAGACGGAGCCAGGTTTGACCTAAAACTATGGTTGACTGTGTGGAGTTGATGAGGAGGAGTTGAATGCTCTCCCGGTGATTGCCAGAGAGGACAAGCTGTAAGGACACGGTGGAGTGGGTCACTAATCCCAAGCTCCGACCGTCTAAGGCGAAGGCAGTAATGGGTGATGGAAGAAGCTCCGTGGGTATGCCGGCCCTCTGGGCGAAGGTGGTGTCCATAAAGTTGGCGTCGGCTCCAGAGTCGATGAGAGCCGACGAAACTAAGGACTTGTCGCTCCACAGGAGAGTGGCCTTGAAGACTAGGCGATTCTGGGCTGCATGGCAGGGTATGATAGGGCTCGTCAGTACGCCTAGTTTACCTGGCGAGCCTATTCTTTTGGGCGGATTGGACACGAGGCGATCTGATGGCCAGGTTTGCCACAGTAGAAGCAAGACCTGGATCGCTGACGGCGTTGGCGCTCCGCAGAGTTGACCGCAACTCTGCCCAGTTGCATGGGCTCCTCTTCGGAGACCCCAGACGCCGCCCTGAATCCAGAAGCAGATGGGTGAGAGCGTATCTGAGGAAGGTGACCGGGATTCCCCCCACGCTCACGGGCCCGGATACGAAGACGGTTGTCGACTGCTATGGCCAGGCTAATAAGGCTATTGAGGGAGGTGGATTCCTCACGGGTGGCTAGTTGGTCTTTGAGCTCCTCGCTGAGTGCCTGGCGGAAAGCCCCCTGAAGGGCGGTGTCGTTCCATCCGGACTCCGCGGCGAGGGTACGGAATTGGATGGCCATCTCTGCGACGCTGCGACCCCCCTGACGGACTTGAAGTAGGCGCTGAGTTGCATCTCGCCCACAGGTAGGGTGGTCAAACACGCGCCGCATCTCGGCGGTGAAGGCAGCGAAGTTGTTGCAGAGCGCGGCTTGGCTATCCCAGATGGATGTAGCCCACTCCAGGGCACCTCCTCCCAGGCTGCTCATGATGAACGCGATCTTACATGGGTCGGAGGCGAAGGAGGAGGGCTGCATCCGGAAGACAATGTCGCATTTCATCAGAAATTCGCGACATTTCCCCAATTCCCCGCGGAATAGCTCAGGATGTTGAACGCGAGGCTCCCGAAATGAAGCGGACACAGGAGGGTCCGCCGGGGGGTCCGGAGCGGGCGGTGTAGGGCCCACTGGAATACGCGGAAGCGGCTGGTGAAGAGACAGCTGAGTAACTTGTTCCGTGATGCCCCTCAGTACTTCCAACACGTCGTCCAGACGACGGCCCTGTTGGTCGCTGACCGCAGTTTGGCAGGAGAAGGCGTGCCGAATCTGCTCCAGGTCGGCTGGGTCCATGTTTTTGGCCAGTTCGTTCTGTTACGTATCTGTGTACGGGACGAACCCAAGTGCAACGACCAGGAGACAGAATTTCACAAAAGATGGTATTTAATAAATTAAGTGTTGGGGTAGTCCCAACACTGTACAGGAAAGGCAACACACACACAGAATTAGGAGATCTTGCGCCTGGAAGCCCGGGGCGGGCTGCTCCAAGCCGGAGCTGGACTGGAGGTTCTGGAACGGGCTGTTCCAAACCGGAACTGGACTGGACTGGAACTGGACCGGGTGGTCCACACGGGAAACAGGTACTGGAACGGAATTGTCCCAAACCGGAACTGGACTGGACTGAACTGGACCGGGAGGTCCACACGGGTACAGGTACTGGAACGGAATGTTCCAAACCGAAACTGGACTGGACTGGACTGGACCGGGAGGTCCACACGGGTACAGGTACTGGAACGGAATGTTCCAAACCGGAACTGGACTTGAGCGAGTGCCTGTAACACTCACGCCGGGACTGGACTGGAACTGGCAGGGGAGCGACTCACTACGGCAGGGCAGGACTGGACCGGGCTGACTGCACCGGTATAGAAAAACAAAAACAGAGGAGGGTTAGTGCAAGGGAAGGCACGGGAAAGACCGGGAGGTTCTCACGGAGGTGAAGGGTTTGGAAGTCGGGAGGTTTTGCGGAAGCACGGCAGGGCAGAGTGGTGTGGCGTAGCTGCGGTAGGTCCGGAGGTAGCTGACCGTCTCCAGAGCTCCAGGAGCCGGCGCCGAAGAACTGGGTGGTTTCCTCGGTCGGACAGGAACAACTGGAGGGTAGCCAGGTAGCGAATCACCCCGGAGCCTACACGCGCTGGAGGTGGAGGTACCGCAACACACACAAACAAACACGGGGAAAACAAACACTGCCACGGGAGATAGGGAGCAGGGTTGGATGGAGGAGAAGGGAAACAAGTTAGCAAACACAATAATGACAGGAATTGTGCGGGAGGTAAACTACCAGACTGTAGTTTGCAAGGGACTATACGCTGTACGGGAAACACATTCCACAAACACGCGAATAGTTTACACGGGGAGACCAGTTAACGAGTCAAGCACTACACCAAGTGATGATAGTTAACGAACTGGCGCCGACTGGCAGCCAGCCGAAAGACTATATAGGGCTAACTAATGTGACAAAATACGAAACAGGTGTGAACATAAACCGGGAGTGATTACAAGACACCAGGTGAGAAAATGCATGCAACGAGGGGGAGGGAGTGAAAGGCGGAAGTAAACCAAAACAACCAGACGAACAAGACAGGGAAGGACATGCCTAGTCCGCGGCAGAGGGGAAAACACGGACAAAGGGATCCAACATGACACGGAGGGAAAACAGGAAAACACGGAAAACGGACAGGAAGGGAGCGGAACATTACAGTCCAATACTTTTTAATGCCCGAAAATGGGGGGGAGGGACTATGTACAAGAGGTTCTATAATTTCTATGCCCCTCAAATTAAAGCTGACAGTCTGCACTTCAACCTCATTGTCATTGTATCCTTTCAAACTCAAAGTGCTAGAGTACAGAACCAAAATAACAAAAAATGTGTCACTGTCCAATGAATTATGGTGCACACTGTAAATATTTTGCAAGGTCTGAAACCAGAAATGATTTTTATGTTTGCCCACATACTGTAGGTTTGCAATATCTTGATACTTAATATATTTTATTTCAATATTTATATCAATATATGAACGTATCATATGGAGTTTTACCTGTACAGATCACAGTATTGCCACTCCTGTGAGGGTTTCTAAATAACATATTAAAGCCAATTATCAGCCAGTATTACTGTCGACATACTGTTACACTATTACATACTGTAAGGGTATGGCTATTCTCAGAGATCCTATAGGTATTTTTTTTTTCAAATCAAACCAATATCTCCTATGAAACATTTTCATTTACAAATACCATACTCAACCTACAGCAGGGCTAGATGCAGAGCTGAACTGGATTGACCACATTTTTTAGTTAATGTTATAAAAGCATTGTTGACTTACAGCGTGTTAAACCTCAGCAGTTGTCCATCAGCAAAAAGAAGATTCAGTGGATAGGATACAATGCCCCTCCATAACCTGGTATCACATGCACCTAATGGTAGTTTTGGTTGTTCCCCGTTTCCAAAAGCTTGACAATAACTCATACGGGGTGAAATCCAGCAGGGCAGACAGATTGGTCACTCATGGTTATTAACAGCCCATATATTTGGGAAGTAAACAGCCCCCTTTTAAGTCTCCCAGTAAACATGACCCAGTTGGCCTAGTTCCAGCCAACAATTTCTGCTTCCCAGAACATTCCCGGAAAGCTAGGGGTAAACGTTCCCAACGCGTAAATTTGTCCGGTTTCCTGTATGTCCGCCGAAGGCTATTTTTAAGTCACGGGGAACAGTGTAGGAGTGGTCTTCAAATGCCATTTTGTTTTGTTGCTCCAGTTGTTTAGACTGTGGACGTTTACAGTCAGAACATTATTAACAATTATTAACATGGGTGTTATTGGAACATTTTACCTTTTCTCCCAATTGCATTCATGCTTGTCAAAGTGTTCCCTCAGACAACAGAAGGAAAGATATGCCAAGTGTGCGCTAAAGACTGAAGCTGAACATGTTACCTCTCAATAGAGGGAGATACAAAGAGACAGATACCCTTTTTCACACCGAAGCAAAGACCCAGGTACATCTCGTGTTAGCTGTTGGTGTGAATGGGTCAACCCGGGCCATCCGACACGGGTCCGCGACCCTGCTCACGACCCGGGATTTACGTGGGTCGGACACAGCTCGGCTTCGGTGTGAAAGGGGTGATATGGGTTACTCTACGCAGCACAGTTATTTGAGCGACCCTCGATATTGTCATGTCTGTAACTTGTGCAGAAACAATGTTCCAAAACTTTTATATAAATGATGGAAACCGTAGGCTGTTCACGTGAATGTATATATTAGAACCAAACAACTCTGGAATAAATAGGTTATGTAATGGTGAATAGCCTATTAAATAACAAATAATACGTTACTTCAAATGTTTTATGACAGTTTGTACATAAAATTATTTGCTAGATTTGGAGCACACTACATTGTATCCGTTAGCTAGCTGGCTACCAAACTAGCTGTATTAGCAGGAAAAAACAGAATGTGTACAGAAGAAAACTTGCAAACCCGGGTCTTGTGTGAATGGCGACGACCTGTGACCATAGTGTGGTGTGAATGGGTCAAATGCGGGTTGAACTCATGTTCAATATCTTGTGTCATTCCCAGGTTTTGTGTGTGAAAGGGGTAAGAGACAGAGAGAGACCCAGAGAAAGAGGGAGAGAGAGAGAGAGAGACAAAGAGTGAGACAAAGAGAGAGGCAGAGAGAGAAAGATGGAGAGAGCAACAGAGCTCTACACGCAGCTCTGTGGAATGATTTATCAGTTCAATGAAAAAGGGAAAATGTAATGTTTTCAAATTGCATTTCCAAAAATCGGATGAAAAAATTTGGTGCATACAATCAAACACTCAAAATTTGGATGTTTGGCTAGTAAAACAGCATTGTAACTATAGTGCAAATACAAATATAAAACTAAATCAAATCATAAACAACAAGTTAATCTTTTGTCATGTATCAAGCTTTACTCTAAAGTGAAAAACCTGCAGGTTCTATAATTCAGGTTGTCTGAAAGGTTCTGCAATATATTCAGGTGTATTTTGGGGGCATTTTCACCAAGAAACCATGAACATTGCATAACTCTATTTGGGTCCACATGAACTGTGACTAAATGGGCCGACAGCATACAGGAAAGGTAAAGGAACAAAACCCCATCGATTTGATGTACAACACAGGCAATTCATGAAAGCGATTCACTCGCTCACTTATTCATTCATTCACCAGGGGTACAATTTCTGCAGCAGTTGAACAATAGCTGCAGATGTCAGTCACACCCTGTCTATGAACGAGAACAAATTCAAATAGTGAGGTGAAACAATTAGACATGTTTTGTTTTATGAGCGGTTTTCAGGGATAAATTAAATCAAATTGAGAGTCCCAGTTAATCTAGATGGTTTAAAAAAAATGTATACATTTTCTATTTAGCTAATTTTTATACACTATATATAGGCCTGATAATTATTTATCATTTATTGTTATTATTATCATTTTTGTTTACTTTTTATATACAGTAATAATACAACATAAATTCATTAAAGGGATAATTCGGAATTTTGGAAATAATGTCGAAAATTACGATTTACCCATGATGTAGTTTATTGATGGAAACCATTTTCAGCTAATTCCATGCTGTCCCTTCTTTTGGACATACACACGTTGCTAATGCTAGCGCAACTCTATGGTAACCGGTATAGCATCCACTACCAAACGCACTTAAACACTCCACAGTGCACCCAAAACAAATAAAATATGACGACAGTCTATCTGGGTTATTTTGAGTGTTGATCATCATTTCTGAAGTCAAACTATCGTTGAATCCTTTACTTTGTGCTGACCTATATTCTCTGTGGAAGTACGGCGGCGGAGCGATACTTTACGTTACCTACGAATGTATTGGCTTCACTGGTCGACTACAACAACAAAGAAGAGCAACAAGTTGCAATGGCCACGTTCGCTCCACCACACGTTCGCTTTAATCTACAGTAGAAACACTGCTAGCCTAATAATGATTCAAAAGCTATATTAATGATGATTTTAAAAAATCTGTAAAATAAAATGAATTAGACCTACATGAAAACCATTCAAAACACACAAAATGAAATTCCACACACACTAATTTAATTATTTGAAGTGAGCATTCACTCGGGGATCCAAGCTTGAAAGGTTTACATGAGGCAAACGTATCTTGAAAATGTCTTTTTGAAAAGCAGAAGCTGAACATGCCTTTGGGCAGGGATAACTGTTTATCAGCATTAGCGTGCGTTTGGGGAGAAAAGCAGTGGCTGCCTATTTATGAGGGATTTAGTTTCCCGTTCCCCAGTCAATTTGTAATTTCATCTGCGTTGGACTACTCTGGCTCTAAATACATAAGGTCATAAATCACGCGTGTGAGTGCCCTCCTCGACAGCTGAAGGAAGGCACTCTTGTCTGGGCCGTCGAGTCGCTTGACGACGACGGTATTCTTTAAGGCGTGTCCACCAGGAGGGCCATCTCAGCAGGAGAAAGCCACGCTGGAGGTGGGCAATCCACACGCAAATAACAAGTGTCTTTAACCTACCCAGCATCACGCCCAGGAGGTACCAAACGGTGCCAAACGGTGTCAATAGTGTGTCAGTTTCACAATATACTTGTTTTTTTAATGAAGTGTTTTAATGACATTTTACCCAGAAATTATGTCCCAGGTTTAAATGGCTGATCACTGTTCAGTTGCATTTTTATGCACAAATGCGATACTGTGATATTCCTTCCCCACATAACTCACTTGATTATGAATACAGGGCCACACTGATTTATCAACACAGGGCCACACTGATTTATGAATACAGGGCCACACTGATTTATCAACACAGGGCCACACTGATTTATGAATACAGGGCCACACTGATTTATCAACACAGGGCCACACTGATTTATGAACACAAGGACCATGGTGATTAATGAATACAGGGCCACACTGATTTATGAACACAAGGACCATGGTGATTTAGGAACACAGGGCCACACTGATAAATGAACACAGGGCCACACTGATTTATGAACACATGGCCACACTGATTTATGAATACAGGGCCACACTGATTTATGAATACAGGGCCACACTGATTTATGAACACAGGGCCACACTGATTTATGAACACAAGGACCATGGTGATTTATGAACACAGGGCCACACTGATAAATGAACACAGGGCCACACTGATTTATGAACACAAGGACCATGGTGATTTATGAACACAGGGCCACACTGATAAATGAACACAGGGCCACACTGATTTATGAACACAGGGCCACACTGATTTATGAATACAGAGCCACACTGTTTTATGAATACAGGGCCACACTGATTTATGAATACAGGGCCACACTGTTTTATGAATACAGGGCCACACTGATTTATGAACACAGGGCCACAATGATTTATGAATACAGGGCCACACTGATTTATGAATACAGGGCCACACTGATTTATGAATACAAGGGCACACTGATTTATGAACACAGGGCCACACTGATTTATGAACACAGGGCCACACTGATTTATGAACACAAGGCCACACTGATTTATGAACACAGGTGCCACACTGATTTATGAATACAGGACCACACTGATTTATGAACACAAGGACCACACTGATTTATGAACACAGGGCCACACTGATTTATGAATACACGGCCACACTGATTTATGAACACAGGTGCCACACTGATTTATGAATACAGGACCACACTGATTTATGAACACAAGGACCACACTGATTTATGAATACAGGGCCACACTGTTTTATGAATACAGGGCCACACTGATTTATGAATACAGGGCCACACTGTTTTAAGAATACAGGGCCACACTGATTTATGAACACAGGGCCACACTGATTTATGAATACAGGGCCACACTGATTTATGAATACAGGGCCACACTGATTTATGAAGACAGGGCCACACTGATTTATGAACACAGGGCCACACTGATTTATGAACACAAGGCCACACTGATTTATGAACACAGGTGCCACACTGATTTATGAATACAGGACCACACTGATTTATGAACACAAGGACCACACTGATTTATGAACACAGGGCCACACTGATTTATGAATACACGGCCACACTGATTTATGAACACAGGTGCCACACTGATTTATGAATACAGGACCACACTGATTTATGAACACAAGGACCACACTGATTCATGAACACAGGGCCACACTGATTTATGAATACAGGGCCACACTGATTTATGAATACAGGGCCACACTGATTTATGAACACAAGAACCATGGTGATTTATGAACACAGGGCCACACTGATAAATGAACACAGGGCCACACTGATTTATGAACACAAGGACCATGGTGATTTATGAACACAGGGACACACTGATAAATGAACACAGGGCCACACTGATTTATGAACACAGGGCCACACTGATTTATGAATACAGGGCCACACTGATTTATGAATACAGGGCCACACTGATTTATGAACACAGGGCCACACTGATTTATGAACACAGAGTCACACTGATTTATGAACACAGGGTCACACTGATTTATGAATACAGGGCCACACTGACTTATGAATACAGGGCCACACTGATTTATGAACACAGGGCCACACGGATTTATGAACACAGGGCCACACTGATTTATGAACACAAGGCCACACTGATTTATGAACACAGATGCCACACTGATTTATGAATACAGGACCACACTGATTTATGAACACAAGGACCACACTGATTTATGAACACAGGGCCACACTGATTTATCAATACACGGCCACACTGATTTATGAATACAGGACCACACTGATTTATGAACACAAGGACCACACTGATTCATGAACACAGGGCCACACTGATTTATGAATACACGGCCACACTGATTTATGAACACAGGGCCACACTGATTTATGAACACAGGGCCACACTGATTTATGAACACAAGGACCACACTGATTTATGAACACAAGGACCACACTGATTTATGAACACAAGGACCACACTGATTCATGAACACAGGGCCACACTGATTTATGAATACACGGCCACACTGATTTATGAACACAGGGCCACACTGATTTATGAACACAGGGCCACATTGATTTATGAACACAAGGACCACACTGATTTATGAACACAAGGACCACACTGATTTATGAACACAAGGGCCACACTGATAAATGAACACAGGGCCACACTGATTTATGAACACAGGGCCACACTGATTTATGAATACAGGGCCACACTGTTTTATGAATACAGGGCCACACTGATTTATGAATACATGGCCACACTGATTTATGAACACAGGGCCACACTGATTTATGAACACAGGGCCACACTGATTTATGAACACAAGGACCACACTGATTTATGAACACAAGGACCACACTGATTTATGAACACAAGGACCACACTGATTTATGAACACAAGGGCCACACTGATTTATGAACACAGGACCACACTGATTTATGAACACAAGGACCACACTGATTTATGAACACAAGGGCCACACTGATTTATGAACACAATGACCACACTGATTTATGAACACAAGAGCCACACTGATTTATGAACACAAGGACCACACTGATTTATGAACACAGGGCCACACTGATTTATGAACACAAGGACCACACTGATTTATGAACACAAGGACCACACTGAGGTATGAACACAAGGACCACACTGATTTATGAACACAAGGACCACACTGATTTATGAACACAAGGGCCACACTGATTTATGAACACAGGACCACACTGATTAATGAATACAGGGCCACACTGATTTATGAACACAGGGCCACACTGATTTATAAATGAAGGGCTGGCAGGGGGAGAGGCTGGGGGGGGGGGCGGTGCAGCGGCTCTGGCCTGCCTGACTGTGCAACACGCCAGCAAGGGACATTTTGACTGGATCATTCCTATTCCACCGTCGTTTTGGCGCCTTTTTTCTGGCAACTCTAACAACCTCAGGGGGGGGCAACACTGACCAACTGATCTGCTGACCCCCATTAATATTAAATATGCTGCATGAAAAAATGCATTTGTTTAACCGTATGATAAATCAGTCTGGGAAGTAATTAATTCTGATATTTATTTCCATTTCGCTTTGCAGATTTACATTAATCGACCATGCAGGCAGAAGAAAAGCAGGAAGACAGAAGCGATTAAAATAATCTAGTCAGCATTTTGCATTCCAACAAATCACATTCACACTTCTGAGCAGGTTTCAATCAGGAGGCGCATTTGCTTATTCAAATTAATTCCTAATGACGCCACTGCATTTTGAGAATTACAAAAAACATTTGGTTCTCTTTGAATTGAAAAAAGAACAGTATGAGATTGTAAAAGATCACTGCTTAAGTAAATTACTGCACCTAAATGGAAGCGTTTCATAGTCAGACTTGAGAAGGGAAGTCTCATGCTTCTCAAATGCTGCTCTGTTCAGGCATGCTAAAGTGCTAAACCCTTTATTATTTCCTTTTGATTTCTCCGCTTGGCCTTCAGGTCACATGATTGATCACTCCTTCATTGTGATGAAATAAATGAAATCATTATACTGATGGCTCTATTGCAAACTGAAAGGCAGAAGGGAATGTCGATTGATGCGTTTTCATAAAACTATTTGAAAGGCAGTGTGTAAAAGCCATTTCTGTGTTTCTGTTGCCTCAAGCTCCCACAGTTCATTGCACAGCCTTTGTTTATGATGTCTATGAGATTGTTTGCGACCGACTTGATGGGAATTGTATTAGACCAAATCAGAACATAATGGACATTTCAGAACTGTGAAAACATATAATTTAAAGCTTATGAACATTATGGGGCTATATTTGATATCCTGTATATTGCTTGCTACCATCAATATTTCCCCAAACCCTTCCCGGTATAAACATCAATAACAATGGTTTTTCTATTTTTTCTTTCTTCTACAAGCAACACCTGTTTATTACAGTTACATTCTCTAAGGAGGCATTGAGTTGTCATAGAAGCATAGCACAGTTTGCTTAATGCAAATTAATGCAAATCCAAATAGCAGTCCAGAGTTCAGTAATGTTAATAGGGTTCACCACAACACTTTTCGGTTTGGTTCGTTATTGGGTCCATCATTGGTCTAAAGTGTACCATGCAGATGATTCAGCTGATCGAGCTGGACAGAGTAGCAGGTGAGATGTATAGAGATGTAGGTAAGCTATAGGGAGCTATAGCAAACTGTAGAGATCGATAGGGAACTGTAGGTGAGCTGTAGAGAGATATAGCGAGCTGAAGGTGAGCAATAAAGAGTTATAGTGAGCTGTAGGTGAGCTCTAGAGAGCTATAGTGAGTTCTCAAGAAATATATACGGAGCTGTTCGGTGAGCTATAGAGAGCTATAGCTGTAAAAAGAGCTGTAATTTCTACATGGGGATTAAACAAAAGTAAACAAAATGTATAAAACTACTCTTCAATAAAAGTTGAGAACCTGCACTTTAAACATGTGAATTTATTGATGTTTGGAGATATAGCGAGCTGTAGGTGAGCTATAGAGAGCTATAGAGAGCTATCACAAGTTGTAGATTAGCTGTAAGGATCTATCTGTCTTCAGCACAACAATGATACAACATGCTATGAGAAGAGATAACTGGACCAAGTGCGTCAATGTAGAGAGAGAAAAGGAGAGGTCCAAGGGCCGAGCCCTGTGGGACACTGGTGAAGAGGGAGTGGAGGAAGAAAACAGACCCGGCCAGGTCACATGGCAGGAGGCTCAGCTAGATATTAAACAAACCATGTGAAGACAGATCCTCAGATGCCCACCTCCACAATGGAAGAGAAAAGGATCTCAAAGAATTATTATTCCATCTCTAATCTTCCAGATGCTACTTCATGATGACCGATCCCACAAATACAAATTCTGGGGAGCACACATCTTCAACAGGGCCTACTGTGAGCTACTTTCTGTACCTGTTTCGATCACCGTTTTTAATTCTAACAGGGTTTTTTTTTTTATATTCATCAATCTCTCAGTAAGTAGTAAACAAAATAAAAAAATAAAAATAACAGTTTACATGCAGATGAATCCTGCTTACAAGACTGAACTCTGGTTGGTGACTATTCATTTTCTTTCTGATATCATTATTATTATTATTATTATTATTATATTGTGCTAGTTCAGAACATTTCTCCCCTCATTTTCTCCATCATTACCCATGCTGATCGCAATTTGTCTGCGCCACTGGGCCTGGCGCTACTGCTGTTTTTTAATCTGTCTTTAATCCCAGAGATTTTAAATATTCCCCAGCTCCCGAAGACTGGAGGCAATTACCTGGGCCCTCTGATGCTCCTCTTATCAGTTGGGTCCCTGTATCTCCCGGAGGCAGCCTTGAGACGCTGTCGGCGCTGACAGCTAATACCGCCATTTATTGCCTGGTGTCCGCTGGGATCGCGAAGATTCTGGGAGACACCGGCCACATTCTAAATAGGCATCTGAAAAACATAATTTGAAAGAGGTTGGAAATAAATCATAAACAACAAACACAGTATTGCGTGTGTTTGTGTATAGGTGTCCACATGTGTGTGTGTGTGTGTGTGTGTGTGTGTGTGGCTGTGTGTGAATATGTGCATATTTGTGTTTGTGTGTGTGTGTGTGTGTGTGTGTGTGCACATTTACAGGTATAAATTGTAAGTTCAAAAACAGATACTGACATGAATATGAATGAAGTCTGCACCTTTAAAACAGTGTAGCCCTGTGTTCATGCAGTACATGCAGAGAAACTTCAAAAAGTTCAAAGGGCAATGCTGCACTGTGTGATTAAAATTCAGATTGTTTCATTCCTCTGGTGTTTTGAGATGCTCGGGCAGAATGGCCTGGAATCACGTTCCACTCTGAACAACACATCAGAAACATGTCAGCCTTTGCTGCAAAATCTGCAGAAACGTTGTGGAAACATTATGTGAAAGCTGCACGTTTACTGCCGTCCGATATCGGATCAAACCAGGGGGTTTATATGAGGCAGCCTGAGAGGAAATGAACAGAGTAGTCGGGAATCTGGAATTTTCTTAAAAACGGAGGGGCAGGGTCAATGATCTATCCTTCCCCCAACCCCAACCCCAAACACAAACTCCACCATACCCAAGAAGAGCAACTTAACTGGAAAATCAGAACAGCAGCCACTTTTAACTCAGTTTCACCTCAAGACCAAATAATCATCCAAATACTCAAATAATCATAAACAAATACTGTAGATACCAACTCAAGTTATCGCTGCTGACATTAATAATCGGTGTGAGCTCTTAAAACAATAAATCAACCTCAATGTGTTTGTTTATTTTCCTTGATCAACAACCAAGCTATCAATTAAAATACTGGAAGAAATTCACCACCTCAATCATCCAGCAATTTTTCTGCAAATTCTCATTCTCAATGGAATATTTTTTCACAACTCTTTTACATCGCTCATTTTGTGTATATTAAAGTACGATTGGAATGTTTGATTGTACATTCAACAAGAATGGGGGGAGGATTTTAAAATGATCACTTAGTAGAAACATGTCCTGTCCAAAGTGGAGATGACTGGTTGAACAATCCCCTCCTTTCCTCATCGTGTACAAATGATTGGCTGTATATCTTGCATATTTTCAGTTTATACAGCAAGACATAAATTAATGTCATTTCAATGACGCATCGATGATGACCATCATTCACAGAGGTTGACATGGCAACCTTGACTTCACACACCCCAAATAGGAGCATGCCCTAGAACACATACTCAGCTAAATAAATAATCACACACACACACACACACACACACACACACACACACACACACACACACACACACACACACACACACACACACACACACACACACACACACACCATACAGTCATAACATTCGACAGTCTCTTTAAAGCAGGTGTAACAGCCAATCAGATTCATGAGTTTGAGGGGGAGGAGGGGCTGAGGGAGGGATCGGATGTAGGTGTCACAGCGGAGTATCGGGGCCTGGCCCTGTCTCCATGGTGACAGCTAAGCAGGAAGACCCTCCATGTCCCCGGGCCGGATTTGTGACAGGAATCACATCAACCTCCGCCGATTAACAATTACATTCCGCCCACAGATTTATATAAAAAAACCATTGAGCATTTGGCTTTCTAATAGGAATGATCGCTATCTGAAATTGAGTTCCTGCAAACTTTAATAAAGGCTACAGGGCCGAGGGGCGGTTTGCATGTCGATTCGGCCCCGATTGGCTGCCGCGCTCGGATAAGCATGCACAAAAACACGCTTCCGCCTAGAATCCGTCACTCGTAGCTTTACGAGTCTAGAACCCTAACCCTAAGTACAAGAAAATAAGTACAAGCTGAATATGTACAAGGAAAAGAAAAGAAACAGAGTTTCTCTGGAGGTGAAAAAAGCTTTATGCGGTGACATTTAAAACACGGTATTAGTGAATCGAAGGGGTTCTCAGGCTCGGTCAGGCAGTCCCCCTGCAGTCACCTTACATCTGCCGGTTTTCCTTCAAACCACAATTGCAACTCCAGAATTGAGACTCTTAAGGCCACATTATGTCAGAAACACGTTAATACATGTCCCATATTCACATCCCAGGACTAAGTCAGAGAAAGTCAGATATTTTATTTTTTCTTGTTTCTTAAGTGACATTTTTACAGTGTAGATGCTCTGTTCATACAAATGGTAAATAAATATTTTGACGTTTTGTAAAATAAATAACAAAATATCCTTGCAACCTTACAAAATACAATCCCACATACAGGTTTCACAACTACAAGTACTACACCTTAGCACTGCATTGGGACAAACACTCTTCCTGAGTGCTACAGGGTTACAAAAACAGGAAAACCTCCCTTGAAAGACCACCGAGCTGGATAAGATACCATCAGCGTATCCCTAAACACTGAAGAGACGCCAGGAAATGATCATGAGAAGTAAAAGATACGGCCTCTATTGATGGGATGTGAACACTAACCCCTACTCCCTCACCTGTACTGCCCTCACTGCCTGATCCCAATAGCAGATTGCAGCCTGGCTTGCAAGAATGCTCACTTTTCCAGATACAAGGCAGGGGAATTAAACAGTGATCAGGCATTTATAACATTGCCCAATAGCAAACAGTAGGAGTGCCACCAATTGCAGAGCACGTTGATAAGACCTGGTAAAACAACGCCGATGGTGATTGGCTGTGGTAATTACGAGGGAAGCATCCACTGTTATTTTGATCTGTAGTGCAATTTACGCACTGGATTAAAATACTGAGTGATTAATTTATTAATGAACTGTGAACTGTGCATGTAATCTCAAATGGACACACTTAAAAAATTAATTTAAAAAAACTGTAAAATAAAATGTCTTAATTGATTCAGCATAACACCAATTGCTTTTCCTCGAGGTCATGTGTGAAGGAACACCAGCCTTGTTTTGCTTTACCTCCAGCCAAGCTACTAGGATACCACAAATCAATTTTGAGAAATGACTTATTCATGTTAGAAGAGGAATAATTATGGTTGAGCAAATGTATATGAACTAAGGTAAATAAATTGGAATGTTAATACACTGCCTCACCAAAAGAAAAGTCACGTTGCACCCATCATGCATAGTGCCCACTGTACAAGCCTCTGGAGGCAGTGTTATGATCTGGGTTTGCTTCAATTGATCAGGTCTAGGCTCAGCAATGTTATGCAGCAATAAAATGAGGTCAGCTGAGTACCTGAATGTACTGAATGACCAGGTTATCAATGGGCATATTCCAGGACAACAATGCCAAGATTCATCGGGCTCAAATTGTGAAAGAGTGGTTCAGGGAGCATGAGGAATCATTTTCACACATGAATTGGCCACCAGAGTCCTGACCTTAACCCCACTGAAAGTCTTTGGGATGTGCTGGAAAGCCACTTTACGGAGTGGTTCGAATAGCTTTACGAGTGTAACTAAATGGCCAGGGCGACTGGCATGGTACTGTCTGTCCCTGATAAGGTTGACAAGACCTTTTCTGATTTGAGAGAAAATATAATAAATGCTGTGGACATTCTGCAAGAATGGCAAGTAATCCAAGCATTACAACAATTATGCAACTAATTTATAAAATCAAGAATTCAATCAATGAAAAATGCACTTCATCTTTTGTAAATTCTTTACAACAAAATCTTTACCACACACACACACACACACACACACACACACACACACACACACACACACACACAAGCACAAATCTCATTTACTGATGCATGAAAGTAATTACACACATACACACAAACACAATCACACACACAAACACACACACAGTGTGTTCAGAGGCATGAGTTAACGTATGAATGTATGCTACGGAATGTCATGTCACCCACAGAGAAGCAATACGAGTGTGATTAGTTCCCTTGGCTGGGAACCCTGGTCTTTAGCTCAGCAGGCTAATCGTATCTCTGGTGCAGAGAGGCTGGCTAGGGCCATGGTTTGAAACTGGCAGTAGACCATGATTTACACACTCACACTCAATGTACACCTCTGCTACCTGCTTATACAGTATATATCAGGGAATTAAATTAACTTTTTCACCCACTGGTCAGAGTGGCTAGTGGATTCTAAAAATCACCAACCATTGTCAACATTCTACCAGCCACATTACCTTTTACAATATAACACAACCTGGCTGGTTACCTGCCAAAGCTCCACTCTCACACGCCGTGTCCTCCATTCTCACGCCGTGTGCTCCACTCCCACACGCCTTGTGCTCCACTCCCACACGCCTTGTGCTCCACTCTCACACGCCGTGTCCTCCATTCTCACGCCGTGTGCTCCACTCCCACACGCCATGCGCTCCACTCTCACACGCCTTGTGCTCCACTCCCACACGCCGTGTGTTCCACTCTCACACGCCGTGTCCTCCATTCTCACGCCGTGTGCTCCACTCCCACACGCAGTGTGCTCCACTCTCACACGCCTTGTGCTCCACTCCCACACGCCATGCGCTCCAGTCTCACACACCATGCGCTCCACTCTCACACGCCATGCGCTCCACTCTCACACGCCATGCGCTCCACTCCCACACGCAGTGTGCTCCACTCTCACACGCCGTGTGTTCCACTCCCACACGCCGTGTGCTCCAGTCTCACACGCCGTGTGTTCCACTCTCACACGCCGTGTGTTCCACTCCCACACGCAGTATGCTCCACTCCCACACGCCGTGTGCTCCAGTCTCACACGCCATGTGTTCCACTCCCACACGCCGTGTGCTCCACTCCCACACGCCGTGTGCTCCAGTCTCACACGCCGTGTGCTCCACTCCCACACGCCGTGTGCTCCAGTCTCACACGCCGTGTGTTCCACTCTCACACGCCGTGTGTTCCACTCTCACACGCCGTGTGTTCCACTCTCACACGCCGTGTGTTCCACTCCCACACGCAGTGTGCTCCAGTCTCACACGCCATGCGCTCCACTCCCACACGCCGTGTGCTCCAGTCTCACACGCCGTGTGCTCCACTCCCACACGCCGTGTGCTCCAGTCTCACACGCCGTGTGTTCCACTCTCACACGCCGTGTGTTCCACTCTCACACGCAGTGTGTTCCACTCCCACACGCCGTGTGCTCCACTCTCACACGCAGTGTGTTCCACTCCCACACGCCGTGTGTTCCACTCCCACACGCCGTGTGCTCCACTCTCACACGCAGTGTGTTCCACTCCCACACGCCGTGTGCTCCACTCCCACACGCCGTGTGCTCCAGTCTCACACGCCGTGTGTTCCACTCTCACACGCCGTGTGCTCCACTCCCACACGCAGTGTGCTCCACTCCCACACGCCGTGTGCTCCACTCCCACACGCCGTGTGTTCCACTCTCACACGCCGTGTGCTCCACTCCCACACGCCGTCGCTCCACTCCCACACGCCGTGTGCTCCACTCCCACACGCCGTGTGTTCCACTCTCACACGCCGTGTGCTCCACTCCCACACGCCGTGTGCTCCACTCCCACACGCCGTCGCTCCACTCCCACACGCCGTGTGTTCCACTCCCACACGCCGTGTGCTCCAGTCTCACACGCCGTGTGTTCCACTCTCACACGCCGTGTGCTCCACTCCCACACGCAGTGTGCTCCACTCCCACACGCAGTGTGCTCCACTCCCACACGCCGTGTGCTCCAGTCTCACACGCCGTGTGTTCCACTCTCACACGCCGTGTGCTCCACTCCCACACGCCGTGTGCTCCACTCTCACACGCAGTGTGCTCCACTCTCACACGCAGTGTGCTCCACTCTCACGCCGTGCGCTCCACTCCCACACGCCGTGTGCTCCACTCCCACACGCAGTGTGCTCCACTCCCACACGCAGTGTGCTCCAGTCTCACACGCCGTGTGCTCCACTCCCACACGCAGTGTACTCCACTCTCACACGCCGTGTGCTCCACTCCCACACGCAGTGTACTCCACTCTCACACGCAGTGTACTCCACTCTTACACACCCTATACTCCACTCAAGTAGTGTCAGCAGAAATGTATCCACGACTGTGATTTCTGTAAAACCGTAGGGAATTGGCACAATGTAGAACTTCATGCCACAAAATGAGGAACAGCAAGTGTCTGCCGTTATTCTCAATGTTGTCATTAGTTAATAATATTTATTTTCTTGACTTATTTCCTCATAACCGTTATCCGTTATTCTCTATTTTATGACTGTGTGTTGCATCTAAGTGTGTCTGTCCTTTGGCACAATGACATGTCTCTTGTGGAATCTGAATTACAATTTGACCGTTTAAGTGGCGATGTTTGGATTTGGAGTTCCAGGCTGATAAGGGTTAAAGCGGAACACAAAAGAGACTCCTTTTCTCATTCAGAGGCGCGGCGAACTGCCCTCACTCATGGCTCTGTCAGAGTGCAACATTCATCTTCTTTATGATAGGAAAGGAATCCAATCTAACATTAGGCGGAGGGGCGGGAGACAGGAAACTCAAACCCCTTTGAAAGTGGCAAGCAGGCCTTAATGGATATCACTTTGGTCGCGGAAACGTTTTTTGTGCGACGACGTCTATGAAAAGGGTATGCAGTAATGGCCACCGTCGAAACGCGTGTGACAAAATGCTTTACCGCGCCGCGCTACGCTCCGGTCTCCTCCAGGTCAGACGCATGGATTTCAGCGTGGCCCCGGCGTGTCGGCGGCTGCGGTTTCTGTGCCGAGACGGGCCATTGGCGCCGTCCTCTGAAATGGCGTCTGTTAAATCGGAGGAACGTCTGAGCTCGAACGCTGCGCTATTCCCGATTCTGGTCTTTCGTCTGTTTTTCACACATTTGAACGGGGTAGTGAAACGACTTAAAAAACGCTGCGACCTCGGCTTGCCCTGTCATAGTCTGTCTGGCAATTGGCCTCTGAAATGACTTCAGTGTAGCAGGAACTTTTTCTTTTTTTGCAATTTAGGATCCAAACAAAACTAGGTTCTCTGTACTCTTCAGTTTTAAAAGAGGCATCCGTTGGTCCTCTGCTGACTTTGGCCGCTTCTCTGACTGCGATGGAAGCGAACAAGCAAAGCGGGCTGGGATGGGCGAACAGGATTTTTCTAATAATCCACCAAAATAAAATGATCCCATAATCCCATTTACAAAGTTATTCCACTGGAAAGCAGACACTTCATAACCAGATGTTATAATTCAAAAGTATTTCTAAATCCAATGTGCGGATCGGAGATATTCACTGAAATCTCACCGACAGCGGATTTGAAGGAGGGAAGAGTCTGGCTGGATCTAGATAGGGGGCCTTCTGAAATGAGGCGTCCTGTCTGAACGCCTGGAGGCGAGGACATTAGCATCTCTAAACCCTGCTAATCTTGATATAGCCGCCTCCTTCGTGTGTAAGCTTTTATCCAGAGACTTTACTACACCGGATTTAAGGCTAATTTGCTTTCGAACTTCCGTTGAACTTAGAGGAACACATTTTGATAACACGTTAGAGGGGGACTATTTTGGATTAGAGGTGAGGGTGCCTGCTTATAAAAAGTTTACTTTTACATGTTTCATTTTAAAATTCTGGGTAATTAGTGAAACGTGTTCAAACAGGCACACAAATACATACAGTATTTGTTTACAAACACACACACAATCAAACTGGCATAATCACTCACACATACACATGCAGATGCATTCAAAGTACAAACTCACCCTCACCCATTTTCACACATTCACACTCATCAAAAATAGACACACACACACATACTCATGCTCTCACATTCACAAGACCAATATACACCTACACACTCAGGGTTCTTCTCAGATTTTGGGACTGGGGGGTGGGGGTGTGATAGACGATAAAAAAACTACAAAAAATAAATGCATATATGAAAATTAACTCTGTTACATTCTTTGGGGTAGAACCCTGTACACTTATCCAATATACAGACACAATCTCGTCCAACACATGGACATAAACACACTCAAATGCACACTTGTACAATTTACCAATGGTGCTCTAGGCTTACATACTACTGAAATGTAGGCCAGACATTGTGTCAGCTGGGAAGGTGCTGCAAATACACTGCGTATGTGCGTTTGTGGGCTTACGTGTGTGTGTGTGTGTGTGTGTGTGCGTGCACGCATGTGCTTCCTTGAATGCTTTGCACTTTGGTCTCCACAACCACAAAAGAAAAACAAGCAAAAAAAAACCCCAACAGGCAGAACTCTGATGTTCTGCCACTGGCACCCCGCTGCGGTTTCCTGAGCTGCTCAGAACAGTCTAGAAGGTTCCGGCACTCTCTGGCTGGCACTCACAGGGGCCCCTCAAAGGTGCTGCTCGCCTTGTTTTGAAGGAACCCAAATCAAATCTGAGCTTCAGTAAGATTTCTAGTATCAGCGCTACTCCAACAAAGCTTGAATTGCTACACACACACACACACACACACACACACACACTGCTTCCTCCTAGAGCCATGTATGGTGCACTCCAAAAGTGTTAGCACAGTGACACATGTTTTGTTGTTTTGGCTCTGTACTCCAGCACATTGGATCTGAAATGGAACAGTGACTATGAGGTTAAAGTGCAGACGTTCAGCTTTAATTTGAGGGGTTTTACATCTATATTGGGTGAACCGTGTAGCAATTGTAGACATTTTTACACATAGCCCCCCCCATTTTAGGGCACAAAAAGTAATTGGACAAATTAACTTGAACTTAAATAAAGTCGTCATATTTAATAATTGGTTGCATACCCTTTGCATGCCATGACTTCCTGATGTCTATGACCCAACAACATGAAATTACTCTTGTTATCGTATTTTCAGGTACTCTTACAAGCGATACTATAACCTCTCTGCATTTGAATGGATCTTTATGGGAATTGGGGGGTGGGACTAGATTAATCTGTAAACTACACGGGAATAGTATGGAACATGTGGTCGGCTAAATGGCTGTAAGTCATCAAGGGTCTGAGGTGTCAAACTAGCCTAAACCATCACTCTGCTGCCAGATATGGATGGATCACTTGAAGGGTTGTTTCTCCTGACTTATTTTTCCATAGAATTCAATGGAAAATCAGTCAGGTGAAACGACCCTTAAAGTGATCCACCTATATCTACTCACATCTGGCCATCGCTATAAATAGATTTGCCTGTTGACATTCACACTCTGCACCACACATTTCACACGCTTCCCTTGAAAACCCCCCAAAAGGCAACACAGACAAGATTGTGTCACGCAACCCACATAGAAATGGCAGAGCTGTTTTCACAGTCCATCAATTAACAGACCTGCGACGTGGCTTATAGAACAGGCGGCCCACATCAAGCCACAGTTGTACAACTGTCATGAACAACAACGACAAAAAAACCCCCCTTAATTTCCCTCCCCGGTCTGGCATGCCCGATGACCGTGTTTCATTGATGGACTCCTGTTGCCATGCGACCACCACGAGAGCGAAAACGAGCATGTGCTCTCTTTCCAAACGCATGATATCAGCCACCGCTTATCACAGCACGGTTCGCAAGTCGTCAAATGCTTCGAGTAGAGTTCAACAGGCGGGTGACTTAACCATAACTACCAACTGAAACACATACAGACATCCCTTGGTGAAGCGAGATCCAATTGCTTATAGCCCTGCAGGGCTGATGCAACAATCAGCAGTGGCATGGCCCAAATTCGATACTGAACTGTGGGGCCCCATGCGTGCACTAGTACAGTGGCCCAGTGAGCAAAAGCTGGAATCTAAACGTCTGGAGAGTGGACATCTAGGTTGAGAGAAGTTCTGACATAAACAGACTAGGTTAATCCCAATATAGTTCAGGTTTTGCCCGGATATAGCCTGGCCACATCCTAGTCAGCTAGAACACTTTTCAACCAACTGTAGCTGGGTTTTCACAGATTTTTCACCACAAAAATGTTCACTGTGAGAGGCTTTTGCCCTTAAGGGGCACCATAGGTTATTGCCTCTCTTCAAGGCAAAGAAATGTTTTAGTGTCAGCAGTGTTCGGTGCAGACTGAAGAAAAAGTAGTGAGAAAAACTGATGATTGAGATCATTGAGTAATCAACAGACTTCTGTTCCTGATGTAAATACCTGCATACTGTAATGCAACTGATACCTGCATCTAATCCTACCCCGCTAGGTTCTAGAATGCCATTTCAGAACATTCTCAGAAGGAAAACAGCACAAATGAAACCTATCCCATAATTCCTGCGTGTGATTCAGACACGTGACCACCGCTGATGTAGTCTCGCGAAGGCCAGACTTTGTGGTAAACACAAAGTCTGTTCCATACACTTGCTTAACGCGGTAGAGGCGCCCACTTTGGCAAGTTGGTGCCTTTGATTGACATGCAATATAATCAACCACAGACCATCTATGGTCGATTCAGAAACAGTGCTACAAGAAGAACAGACCCCGCGTGAAACAAATTGATTTCGTGATTTACACAAATGGCACGGCGATCTCCAGTAAAACAGTCCATCACACCGAATAAATGTTGTGAACTTCAAAAACTTTCTTCAATCCAGCGTTGAGCTCTTAGTCTTGGTCCGAAACACTCATTGTTCTTGATGGATTCGCAGCATTCGCTAGCTACCGATTAGTTAGCACAACTTGTTTCCCGGCGGACTGATAAAACCCAATGCACCACGTCATACCGGAAATACGCGCACACTCCTGTGATTGACAGTGCTGCTAGCCAATGAGTGCTGACTGTCGGTTTCCCACAGTCCTAACCAGCTTATGCCACAGTCCTAACCAGCTTATGCAGACTACCGCTGATGACACCCGCATGTCACAGCAGCCTTGACTAAAGTAGCACACAGCATGTGAGAAGCGCCTCTGGGGGCAAACTACTGACACTTTTTCATACAGGTTCCCAGGAAAATGGCAAACACTGAAAGAACATGTTTGAAATGCCACCTCTCTCGCATGAAAGGTGGATCCCTGCAAGGTAACTTTAACTGCACTTTCATAAACTGTGTTTTTGTGTTGTGGTCTTCTCTAAGAAGATAGTTGCTTTTCTTCTCACGTCCAAGATGTATTCAGAAATACACAAGGTTATTTAGTAGTCATCTGTGTGGGTGAGGGTTTGCGGCCACTCAAGATATCTGGGAATTAATTACCCATAACCCTGCATACTGCTTCACATTCAAACACACTCCTGATGAAATTATCAGTCCACTAAATCTTTTCACTGGCTTAAACGGGATAGTATTTATTATAAAGGCCTTGTGTAATCACTTTTCTTTTAAGGTTGGGAGGTTTCCCAATTTTAACACCAGCAAACCACCATTCAAAAACAGCACCATATTAAGGTAGAGCATTTGAACAGTAGGAACTGAAAAATGCTGGCATACCGACACGTTTGTAGACTGTTCATAATTCACCGCACTGACATAGCCTGTGTTGCCTAAACATTTCAAAAGAAGGTATGACCTTGCAGCGGTGCAACGGGTTTTCAGAAAAAGATTTGCCCGTTGATTGACATTGCTTTTTTCTGAATGACAGTTTTACGGTGAGACTCCGCATAGACGTGTTGCATCACATTCCATTTCTTTGAAAAGAATTAGCAGACTGGTCTGGCACAGACTTCACCCAGCTAAAGGCTAAGCTACATACTCCATTCCCTGTTATACTGTCTGGAGCTACAGGTTCTTTCTCAGGTCCTGTCTGTTTTCCTGACCAAAATCTATCCATATAATGAGTGCGCTAGATCAGCTTTTTAGCTAATGACTTACCATATTTGACAGCTTGATTGGCGCAAACTGCATATTGCACCTGCAGTGTAGCACTGTTTCCATAGTAACCATCACTATCACAACAAACGAATATGAATGCTTGCTGTATGAAAAAATTTAAGTTCATAATTTTTAAATATATTATTTTATTTAAAGTGTGGGACTCTCAGGGGTGCAGGACAAAAGGTCAAAAAGCAGGACTGTCCTGCACAAAGCAGGGCAACCGCTCTCAATGGAAAAGTGAAAAATACGAAAATATGAAAAAATTAACTTCAGGATAAAAATTAATTATATCATAAAATGTGTTTTCTGTGGTTTATTAGGTATATTATGTATTATTGTTTGTGTCACTGAATATGTCATGGTTATGTCACTTGCTGCACACTCATCAAAAATAGACACAATTTTATGTCACTTGGTGACAACACACCATGTTCCCACTTGCAGTTACTGGCATAAACACTTCTGAACGTCTATGTAGTGCTTGCGAAGAAGTTATATACTACTTATGAAGGAGTTATGTAGCGCTTATGAAGGACGGTTCACAGAAAATGTTTTCATTTAAATTCCATAAATTGCACGTGTCCCTTTCACCAGAGCCTTACGAGACAGAGGAAATGCTCAGTCACCCTGCCACGTGTAGACAGGAAGTGCCTGTGTGATGACTCTACTTACAGTCCCAATTATTCTAACGATTGTTTGGGTCAATAATCATACTAATTACAGTGAAACAGAGGGGAAAGGAAGTGCTGAGTACTCATTGGGAAGGCCAGATGGAACGATGATAAAAGATTAGCTGGACAGGGAAAAATAATTTGGAATCATGAAAAAGCACAGCAGATTTTTTTACTCTGAAGGTATGCTGGATTTGGATAAAAATCTAAAATACATTAATCGGAGCCCTTAGCTTCTAATCATTTCCCCTTTATTTTTCTATTTAAAACATGCGTGCGCACACACGCGCAGCAGATTTTTAAAAGGCAGTTGTGTACAGCGGTGCATTTCATGGGAACATACTGGACTTTCTGCAGTCTGGAACTATGCAATTTTGAACTTAAAGGCATGCCAGCATGACGGCGGCTTCATGTAACTTCAAAACCGCAGAAATTAATCTGCAATTATGGCAATCAGGCCACTTAAAATGAATCCAGTGGGAATAAGACACTGTATAACCTATGCACTGAAATAATCTCTCTCGCTCTCTCTCTCTCACACACACACACACACACACACACACACACACAAATGTGTCTGCTGTTACAGCTCTGCAATACAAAAGTAAACCACATTAACATCTGACCCCTCTTCCCATTATAAGCACGAAGCCATTTTCTGTCTGCACAAAGTACACCATTTTACAGAGGAGGGTAGTATTGTAGTTTGAATGGAAGTCAGTGGGATTTTTTCAACCTCGTCACAAACAAGCTGGTTTACACTATCAAGACATAACACGATAAATATGAAATAAACTGTTATTTGACATAATATATGGTAATTTGTATTTGGAAGTGTAAATATACAGTGGTGAAGTATGGTTTGCTGTGGGGTTGTGAGAAGGTGGTGAGGTATGGTTTGCTGTGGGGTTGTGAGAAGGTGGTGAGGTATGGTTTGCTGTGGGGTTGTGAGAAGGTGGTGAGGTATGGTTTGCTGTGGGGTTGTGAGAAGGTGGTGAGGTATGGTTTGCTGTGGGGTAGTGAGAAGGTGGTGAGGTATGGTTTGCCTTCTGTGAGGAAAGATCAGATCGTCCTGCTAGGCAGTCCCTCGCTTTCGGCACAGCAACCCGCTGTAACTGAGGCAGTCCGGTCCTCATGGACACAAACGCACTGTTCGGCCAAATAACACTTTTAAAAAGGTTATTGTAGGCTGGGGAAAGTCGAGAAAACGTTCTTGTGAATTTGTCAGGCAGCAAGCATGTCCCAAAAATGTTTCTCTGCAGGAAAAAAAACAGCAGTGTGGTCTGAAGCCATTTACGATGTGGCTGAAAGGTAGGTGCTTTATGGGTGATTAAAAAAGGAATAGGGCTAAACCACTGATATACGCGCCTGATAAAAAATCATTACAAAAACGGCATATGGGCACTCACACTCAGATCATAAATGAAAGTGGCGAGAAATATTTTTATGCATTTACTCATGTGGTTAACATTAGCCTTCGGTGCCAATACAGTCACAGGGAAAAAAGGTTATTTTGTCAAATAATGTCAATACAAATCCGCTCATCACTTCTGATTACTGAATCATTGATGGATCTATGTGGTAATTTGGCTTTTTAAATGAATGAATGAGCGGATTCTTGAAAAAGGGCAGAGAGAGCTATAGAAAGGGGGAGGGAATGTTGAGGTTGAGTGGGAAAATGAATCACTGTATCGGTACATGCACTAGTCATAATTCATCCAAGGCTTTGGAAACATTGCTGCAGGGCATGCTGGTCTGGGTGAGGGAAAGTTCAGGAAAGTGCAATATGGTGTTTCTATGGCAGCGGACTGGGTTTAAGGCAGGGCACCTCTCAAGTCTGACTGCATTCACAACCACAAGTCTTGTGCTAAAACTCAAACAATCACAGGTTCCCAAAATACACAAATTTTTCACAAATTTACATTATTATTATCGAGACCAAACAACATATTGTTTTTTTATTGTAATTTTTTTAATTTTTTTATCTTACTGCCACTTTTGGCTAAAAAAAACTACACACTGAAACTTAAGAAAGGTAAGAACCAGATGATAATTAGGCACGCGGATACAGGTTGTTATCACCGGACTTTTACCCTTCATTTGGAATTTTCTAGCATGAAAACATTGGTTGATTAGCTACATTTTTTAAGCGTGGCTGGAATATTTACCTCATTACAGTTACTTTGCTGTGTAGCTGAAGCCTAGTTTTAGCAAGCAAGGTCCTAGTTAGCTAAAATAACTCTGAACAATTAGCTTGTAACTTAATTTAAAGTAGGAGCCAAGCTTTAGCCACATTAGCAACGTTAGGGTTTATATGCCTGTGCACAGCTGACCTATGCTGTGATCTCATGCACTGCCTGCACACAGGGGCTATGGGAGAATACTAACTCCATAAATATCACGTCTTTCTGAAAACGTCGCGCGCACGCCCGCAAGGCCTGTGCCAAAAATATGACCGTGAAGCTCTTTCCCCTGCCAAGTTCTGGAGCAGAAAGCTTTAAAGGGAAAATAATCAGCTTCAGTCTTTCATGTGGGGGCCACCAAACCTGGCCCCGGGATCTCCTGGTAAACAGTCTTCAAATCAGCAACCAATTCAGACCCAGAAAAACCAGGTGCTTATATAATAGGCGGAATGTTATATGGGCCTGTCATGGGTGTCGGGAATGTTGGCTATGCGAGGTTTGTTTTGCAATGAGTTAATTGGCTACAGAACAACATGTTCAAATTATGTCTTGGTACCCTTGAGCAATCCCCAGGTGAGGTGAGTTAACTGCTTAAACAACCACTTTAATTGATAAATTAACCCTTTAAGGTGTGAGATCACAAATATGTGATTAGAATGTTCTGAACTGAATGTACTAATCACTACTGGTACTTGAAAGCAATGGAGTTCAAGAACACCGACTTAGAATTTTGAAAAAAACATTTTAAAAAACCTACTCTTCAAAGGGTTAAGTGCTGAGGAACATCTAAAACCAGCTAGGCCCTTAAAGGACCAGGTGGACTACTCAAGCCGAGGAACAGCAGTTAGTCCCGTTTAACATTTTGAGGAGCTTCTCATATTGAATAATAATACCTTGCATTTATATAGCGCCTTTCTCGATACTCAAAGCGCTTACAGTGATGAGAGGGAACCTCACCTCTACCACCACCAATGTGTAGCACCCACCTGGGTATAATGTGATTTCAGTCACTAGTCAAGCATCCATGCATGGTTTTAAGTTTTACCTGACACATATTACACTTGGTTTTGTGTTCTCCGGCAAAATTAGAACTTGTGTGTAAAATCTGTGGCAACGTGGGTCTTTTAAGGTTCAACTGTGCACCTATCATATAGCTCGACAACTGTAACGAACGGTACCTGAATCTGTTGTGTGCCTGTCCAAAAACCCACACGTATGAATGCAGCTACGACCCTACCTGTGTGAAATACCATGAGATTATAGGTGGATATACATGGTTGGTTTCTACATAAGTGAATTTACATGAGAAAATTCTACTTAAATTAGAATGTCTGAATTACCACTTTATATCTCTTTATCCAAATGAATATCTTGATATCTGAAACACTCGAGTAAAACAAATAACAAACTCCGGTGACCCCAAGAGCAACTTAAAAACAGATCATTAATCGCGTGGGCTGTCACACTATTCTTGTCCAATGTTTGCACAAGATCAACCCTTCCAATTCAGCATCCTCCCTCAACTGCATCTTAATTCATCTAAGCTATCAACAACAGGTTCTTGATAAAGATGCAGTTTCACATTTTATATTAAGCTTGGCAGAACTAACTAGCTTTTTCATTTTTATTTATCATCAGGCAATAAAACTGCCATCAGAGGGGCTTCACTGGCACAGTCTGGATTCTAGACTAGACCGTGGGACCCTTCCATGCAATACCCACAGGGCCTTATGAGCACGGGCCACCCAGCATCCCTACATGGTGCTGCCTTTTGCATATTTATGAAGTAGGCCTCATATTTGTTCAGGATACTGGATTGAATAACTTAGATTTGTTCATGCTGTAATTTTCTTACACTAAGGACAACAGACAAGTTAACTAGCTCTCACATTCTGTGTAAATATTTGTATGCTAAGATTGTTCGTTTTCTGCACAAATTCATCAAGACCCCTGACTGACAACAATTCGACTACAATTTGTGGACACCATTTGCCATCAACATCCATTATAACATGGGTATCTTGTTCGTTTCCTCTACCATATTCGAGGACCTCGACCACCTTGACGGTTGGTTGGGGAGCGGGAGAGCGTGGAGGGGGGGCACGTTGAAATGACACCCCTCCATTCCGCTGGGTAACCAAGATGAAGACAAGGGGGTTTCACTACAGCTTAAACACTGTATCTCTAGGCAAATGAGCTGTACATGGTGACTTTTTGTCACGTACACCCCAGTGTGCCAGAATGCATTAGGGGTAATTAAATCCATTGTTTACGTACGAAGACAGTGGACTGCTCTTGTGCCCAGGTGCATGCTGGACCTGAATGCACACCTTTGCATTGATGAGAGAGGGCTGCTGCCAGGCAGACACATCTGTCAAAGACTTGAGCGGAGACGCGATTCACCTGCCAAGATTCTGTGCTCCGAAAGCACGATTCCTTTCTCATCACCGCCAAAACCCCGCGAGCACAGTCAACACCTCTTTCAAGGCTCTCCATCTGTTCCAGGGATTAAGGCGCAATATACAGCACTATAAAAGAGTAAGTGCCCGGCCTGATACTTTCTGTTTTTTTGTCAAAAGGATCATTTGATCAAAATAGAAGTCCAAGTAGAGATAAAAGGTGATAGCGAATGACAGAAAAGGTTACAACTTTTACATTTTCTATTCAAATAAAAATCATCATTGCATTGAATGTCCTTTTCGGAAAAAGTAAGTGCCGAACAGTTCAAAAGTCAGCGCAAACTAGCCACCACATATCCAGCCGTATAGCGCAGTTACCCAATTTGACACTGAGCGCTACCCAGCCGGACATCACGCGCGACCCAGTTGGACAGCGCAGAGCTACCGAATTTGACTTTGCGCTCTACGCAGTTGGACAGCGCAGAGCTACCGAATTTGACTTTGCACTCTAACCAGTTGGAGAGCGCAGAGATAGCCAATTCGACATAACAGTGCTACAAAACTGGATAGCACAGAGCTACTCAACTGGATATGTCGCGATGTCCAGTCTGAGTATCTCACGATGTCCACACTGGGTGGCGTAGGCTGACTGGATAGGTGGTGTCTTGTTAACTGGCTATATCTCGCTAAACAACTCGCTAAAATAATATTCCAACTGGGGTCAGTGGTAGATGAGGACCTGTTCTGTCATAGTAAAGTGTCACAGGTTTGAGAGCTTCTAAACTTGTAAATAAATTCCAATCCAAATGTTCACTTTTTTCAATAGGTTTATTGGGATGGCAGGTATTGCACCATACCTATACAGCACTGTGAGTTTGCCACTTTTCAGGGTTTCCTATAGAAATAACCACAATGACCACAGACTCTCAGCCCTTAAAAACATTAACTTGGGACAGATTTGCTGACCGTTAATGTTACTCTTTAACCAAAACATCAATATAGCTATAACTGTAATTGTAACATTCCACTCCCATCCTATTGTTTCTCCGTGTTTTCCCTCTCCCCTGTTTCGTGTTTGTCTCTCCATTGTCCGTGTTTCCCCCCCGTGCTGCAGGTTGGGCGTGTTTTCCCGTTTGTATCACTCTGTTTCACTACTCCTGTCTCAGCCTATCCCATTCCCCCGTTTCGCATGCATTCCTCACTCTCCGCTCTGTTCAATCACTCTCGCATACATTCGCACGCGTTTCCTAATTGATTCCAATTTATGCTTGCATTTAGTCACCCAGTGTTTTCTGTCCTGTGCCAGTTCGTTAACGCTTGTAGCCTGATACCTCTGGTCCTGTCTGGTTCTCTGTCTAGTCGCCTTGTCTAACAGTTTAGTTCTGTTCGGTGTTTACTCGCCCTGCTATTCTGTGAAATCCAAGTCTGCTCTGTCTGGAACGGCTTTAACCGCTGTTCATTGTTTTGTCTCGCTAACCAACCCTGTCTGCTTAAAGTCTGCCAGCCTGCAGTTGTCCGTGAATCCCTGCCTGTGTTGCGGTTTCCCTGCCTTCCACCTGACGTGTGTGCATGCAGCTTGGGCTTCTGCTATTCCACCCTGCGGCGGTGCCCGCTCACAGCCAGTGCTGCGGTGCTGTTGATGTGCTGTCGATCCTGCCTCTGCTGTCGCTGCTGCCGCCCTGCTGTTGCCGTGCTGCTACTGCCACTGCCCTGTTGCCACGCCTGCGTCCTGCCTGGGCTCCGCTCCACTGTCCTGCTCTACCGCTCCCGCTCCCGCTCATCCCCTGTCTCCATCATCACCCCTGGCTTTCCCTGCTCCCACTGCTCCCGCATATTCATAACTGGACTGTCTGTATTGAATGTTCTCCCTACGCTTCAGGAGTTTAGTTAGAAGCCTAATTTATTGAATGCTTAGCGCTCCCACTCTCTGTCCTGTCTGTCAAGTCTGTCCGGTCCATCAAGTCCAGTTCTGGCTTGGAACAATTCCGGTGTGACCTGTAAAGTCCAGCTCTGGCTTGGAGCAATACTGTCCTGCCGGTTGAGTCCAGTTCCGGCTTGCTTTTTGCCTTTCTCCCCATGCTCAGGACTGCCCTGAGCATATAATAAATATTGAGTTTTTTGCATTTCTGTCTCCTTGTCGTGCATTTGGGTTCAGTCCTCTTCCAGGGTCGTAACAGTAATAACGATTACATTTAGCCAACTATGCAACGTAGCCTGTCAGAAACTTCTTACACACATGATCAGAGCATACTACAAGATGTCAGAAAATTTCACCATTCGTGGCCATTTAAGTAAGTGTTTGTAACTTTTCCTTGTGCAATATTGATACTCACATTATATCACAATGTGTCATGAAGACAGATTTATTGATTTTAAAGTGACAACGTCCGCTGCGTTTCTGCTGTTATTACCGAACATTGTTTTAACTAGCCTACTGTTAACTACCTTGCAAATGCGAAGTTTTCTGTTAGCTATATCTGCCGATATACAAAACAAAGCATTCGTCGCTAGGCTACGTCTACTGTGTATACAACCCTCTAAAATAGCCTACATACCGCCATACAAATACTGCAAATATTTATTTGTAGTTTATGGTAAAGGACAGAATCCATGCTTATGTCCTTCTTTGAGCTAGAATGCATGTGTCTGCATTAGGTTTGCAAAGGAGCGGAAAAATTTCCAGTAAATTTCTAGAAACTTTCCGGAAATTTACAATGGGAAGTTAAGCTTGGGTATTTTGGAAATTTTGACCAATTTTTTTATTTTTTTTGCAAAAGTTAGCCTATAACATGGAACTTAAATTTAGTTGGAAAATACACAACTGCAATCTTGCAGCATGCTTTGGTTAAAACCACATGTGAATTCAGATGAATTTCAACCCTGCACTGTGCATTCTTCCACAGAGTATTCAAGTAACTACATCACATTGGTTTCGGAAGTGACTTTCTCTTTCATTTAGACCATAGACATTAACTAAAACTACTTTTAAACAATTTCTAGTGATTATGTCTTACCATCAATTTCCTGGATTGTTCAGTATATAATAAAATATGTTGTTTTTCTGGACCAGCTTCAAGTATATTTTACGTTTTAGTATTTTTTTGTGAATATACCAGCACTGGCACGGTTTAAAAAATTTGACGTCCCATAATTCCCTCCGGACGGTTCAATGAAGTAAAATGGCCCAATTAGCAAGGTGGTATGCACTGCCAAAAATGTCCAGACAAGATGATGATATCTGATTGGTCGAGAACCGCCCGTGCGTTGCAGTAATGGATATGTAGTCCGTTAAAGTGGACTACAAACCGGACTACAAATCATTAATCATTACTTTAAAAAATAAAAATTGGAACATGAATTGTACGCTCTATATCCTTATACCACACAGGCTAATCCAGGAACGTTTCTGCTCATTCTATAAATCAGATTTCAAGAAATTGCCGATAGTCTCCGAAGTCCATTCTATCTGTCATAGGGAATTTACTTCCGAAACCAAACTCCGCCCACGTCTGACGTACTCACTTGAGTACTTTATTACATGTGCAGTGCATTCTTTTATCACATGCACAGATAATTCCTAGCATCCTGCACACTACTGCAGGCCCCTCTGCATGCACAGTGCATTCTTCCATCACATGTGCAGTGCTTTCTTCCATCACATGCAGAAATAATTCCCAGCATCTTGATATCAAGATGTGGCCAAGTTACAACTAACAATATTGCCTATCGTAGCTCACACCAATTAAACTAGCTCTATTCCAAAGCAGTGCTACCCAATCTTTCCTAAATTATTTAATGTAACTTGGCCCTGTGTTTTTTCATCTTACCATCAAGAGAATGTGGTCATTCAAACTGTAAATGTCAAATAACAAAAATTGCCTCATGGAACAACACATCATTTCAATTAATGTTTTAAAATAATCTGATTAATTTCAGATGTTACATTTAGGAATGAAAAAGAAAAATGACTACACTATAGGCTATGCACAATTGTCTGCATCCAGTGTTTCGTGTCTATGAAAAGCACAGCATGAATAAAATGCATTGTTACTATTATTATTGATTTATTTATGTGAAATATTTGTAGTTCAATAGAAACCTGTGTGGTCCTACAGAGATCCCCCCCCCCCCCCCCCCCCCCCCCCCCTTCTCTACTGTAAATGATGCTCCTTAAATGTCTATGAATTGTACAGAATTTTCTAGCAGCAGTGAACATTTTAAAACCTGTTAATTTTCTTAGGTAAACTTGACAACAAAGTATAAACATATAGTGTAATTATCAGTCAACTGTTTAAAACATTTATTGAAATGATGTGTTGTTCCATGAGGCAATTTTTGTTATTTGACATTTACAGTTTGAATGACCACATTCTCTTGAGATAAGATGAAAAAACACAGGGCCAAGTTAGGTTAAATAATTTAGGACAGATTGGGTAGCATTGTTTTGTAATAGAGCTAGTTTAATTAGTGTGAGCTACAATAGGCAACATTGTTAGTTGTAGCTTGGCCACATTTTGATATCAATACTTTTAAAGGCAGGTCTAGTTTTTGCAAGTTGGAATTAATTAATGACAGACAGTGCTTTGTAGGCCATGTGTGAGTAATTTGGCTCTTTTTTAAGTTGAAAACGTTTTTTGTTGAGATATTGGTTATATAGAAAGTTTGGAGTGGGATTGTTTGAAAACGCTACACCACAGGGCAACTGAACATGCTGCGTCTAGTTTGCGCGGGCTTTTGAACGGTTCGGATCTCCATATTAAAGGAAGCCAAAAATGCTTTGTCTTTAGCATCAATTTGCTATTTACACACAAGCTTTCATTATGCAAAGAAAACCTGCCACAGCCGTCAATGATACATTCAACCCATTATACGCCAAAGTGTGTACAGATGTTTTCTACGCAAAGGATAAGGTCAAACAATAATGTGCGCGTAATAGTAGCCAATTCCTCGTAGTTTATGTAAACGAAGGGAACCAAAACAAGAACAAGGCCAAAGGCTAACTTCCACAATCCAAACTACAGGAAGCGAGGTGTACTCACCCCTTCTGGAACTGCCCTTCGTCGCACACATGTCCAGTCTTCAAACCAAGGTAAAGTGTCCCTGACACGATTTATTTTCTCTACGAGTTTTTTTAAAGGCAAACGCAACAAACAAAAAGGAAAAAAATAACCTAAATCATAAAGGAGACCGCAAGACTGTCACTTCTCTGAGTGTATGGCAGGTATTAAACAAAATGTGCAAACGACACAACAGTAGCCCACGTCAGATTTAGGCTAATCTATTCGCTGTTGCTCAGCAAAAAAAACTTAAAACCTGACTCAAATCAAGAACGTTGTCGTGCATCCAAATTTCAAACGGCTCGTGCTGTATAGATTCTTTTACAATTTGGCTCCAATTCCCACCCCAATTTGGAATGCCCAATTAATCTAAACCGCGTTCATTGCCGAACCCCACTGCAAGGGACACACGGGCATCAGACCTCAGTGGAAATATATATATTTTATATTGTACATAAACACACAATTATATATCAATTAATCAACATATCTGGGACCTAGGATTTGTCTCTGTACGTCCTGATTGTGCAGCTGCTGTTGCATTGCATTATGGGTGAATATGAACTGTTGATGAAAAATGGAAATCACTCAGAGGCTCCTGTGAAGTCAACAGAGTTCAAATTTCTTTATTTTTTTCCAAAGAAAAAACATTATTACAAAACAAAAAGCAGTATTTTTTTTTACACAAGCCATTATTAAATTTATACAGTTCGCATTAAATAAGGAAATAATTCTACATCTTTGTTTCTTACATGTTTTTGGTACTCTGAATTATACATACAAATAACAAATACTGGAACTTGTTCACAATGCACATGATCATGGGCCAGCCAGAAATGTGTGTGTGTACTTGTGTGTGCATATTGTGTTAGACCTGAAACTCAGTTGAGATGTGTTGGGTGTGGTCAATCCCTCTGTTTTACTGTCAGATGTTTGTCCCAGGGGACTGAGGTGGCCTGTGCTACAAACAAGGCCTTTACTCTGACTAATATACTGTAACTCATACTCCTCCAATAGCTGCTCATGGACATTTTTCATTAAAAAGTCTTCATTGAACATACAGTATTTCATACAATTTGTACAAATGTATTAAAAGTTTATCTGTTTCATTTTCACAGAAGAACGGAAACCCTATTTTAACAGGGTTGTCAGAGGTCTGGGTTGTTTTACCTTGCGCCTTTGTGAGAAATGGCTTCTGTAATGTTACACAAATGAAGCCCATATTCCTTTCACATCCGAGTACAGAGCGCAGTAGGATGGTGTCTCAGCATAAAGGGATAGTTTCTCAGGGCAAAGGGATAGTCTCTCAATGCAAAGGGGGGATAGTTTCTGAGGGCAAAGGGGCAATCTCAGCAGGTCAATATCACAATGCAAAGGTACAAACTCTCTACAGAGCTTCTGGGCCCACATATTTGGAGTGGTACAAGGAGGTGGTGGGGGCAGAGGGCTTTGCTGTTCCATGGGGGGGGGGGGGGTGGGGGGGGGGGAGCTATCCCATAGCAGTCACCATGCTGGAGGGGTGATGAGGGGTGAATGGTAAGCTGGATGTGGGGTGCATAGACATGGGCGCGGTCAGCATGTGCCCCGAGTGCGAGAAAGGGGGCAAGGAGGGAATGTGGCGGGACAGCACCATGGGGCTGAAGGAGCCGCTTTTGGATGAATATTCCATGCTGTCCTGGGACTTCCTGCTCTTCTTCGATTTGCCGGACATCTTCCGGTTTCGGGTCTGGATGCTTTCCTTCTTCATGGTCAGGGGTCGGTTAATCTGCAGGAGGGGGGGGGGGGGGGTCAGTGTTTAACACCAGCCCACACTAATGAACCACACTCGCTTTCAGCTAATCTACGCTTAGCAGAGAAACTGTTCTTTGGTTACGGATTCTACAGCTCTACTCCAATCAGCATGTAAAAGAATGACACCTGGCTAGACATATTTAAAAAAATGATGTTCTTATACAAATGTCTTTGTCAAGACAGTTATGAATGGCTACATAACTGGAACAGACTACTGTTCATTTTACCTAGCATAGTCTACAGCTTACTGTAGCTCCACCTATTAACAGGTTCATCACTCACGTCTTATTCAATAGAGGTTCTGTTACATTTCTAAAATCTTTTGAACAGGAAGTTCACTCTCAACGGTTTTATTTTTCAGTACTCCCCAGAGATGTATTGTGAGCGTGTGGTCCTGGTGGGAATGTTCACTGTGCTAGGTTTATAGTGGGTAATACTGCAACAAATGAAAGTATGTAATTGGTCACAGTATAAAGGATACACACATTCGCCCTCTCAGTGACCGCAGCCAAAGTTCTGCAACTGGATGCCCCTTTATGTTTTAAATGATCATGTGAGAATTTGGTGCTCTTCAATCTGCCCTAGATTTAACCTAATGTCACATGGTTTCATAAGCAAATATATTTAGGCCACTGGAGTAGCCTAAAGTAGAAAGCTGTGTAGCTTACATTGTGAAGCTTGAAATATAGCCCGCACGCGTTACAGACCGGGTCCCCGCTGCCATTTCTCCTCCAAAGTGTCGTTGTGGACGTTTGACAGTTTGCGCATGCGGTACCTGCCCGTCTGGCTGCAGACTGCAAAGGGGAAAAAAACACATGTGAGGCAGTTTCAAGTGGTAGGCAAGCACATTCTGTTGCATCGACAAACGCATTTTTTGGTTCACAGCTACATTTAGAAACAAACGATGACACATTCCGAAACGTAGGCCTATCCTAAATATTTAGTATTTGAAATGCACGCGTATGTATGTATGTATGTATGTAGGCCAATGTATGTATGTACACTACATAGCCAAAAGTATATGGACACCTGTTCATCCAACATTCCAAAATCATGGGCATTAATATGGAGTTGGTCCCCCTCTTCAGCTATAACAGCCTCTTCTAGGAAGGCTTCACATTAGATGTTGGAACATTACTGTGGGGATCTGTGTCCATTCAGCCAGAGACACATTACTGAGGTCGGGCACTGATATTGGGCGATTAGGCCTGTTTCGCAGTCGGCTTTTCAATTGATCCCAAAGGTGTTTGCTGGGATTGAGGTCAGGGCTCTGTGCAGGTCAGTCAAGTTCTTCCACGCTGATCTCAACAAACCATTTCTGTATGGACCTTGCTTTGTGCACGGGGGCATTGTCATGCTGAAACAGGGAAAGGCCTTCCCCAAACTGTTGCCACAAAGTTGGTATGCTGTTGCGTTAAGATTTACCTTCACCGGAACTAAGGGGCCTATCCCGAACGATGACAAACAGCCGCTGACCAAGGGGTGTCCGGATACTTTTGGCCATGTAGTGTGTGCACGTTCATGGAGCATGGTGTGTGTGCATCTATGTATGCAGGTATATATGTATACATAGTGTGACATTACAGCATAGCCTATACGTGTAGGCTAACATACAATAATTAGGTCTAAAACGTCTTGCTTAAAGTAATGAAGGACGAAGCAATGCTTTGTTCAGTCGCATGGTTTACAGAACTGCTAAGTCCAGTCCAAGATGTCATCTTCGTGAACAGTGAATGGTCAGATGATGCCAATTGCCGGGGGTTTACTTGAACCCTGTGAATACCCCTCTGGATCCGTCACTGAGCACATAGGATAAGGTGGCTATGGGCTATCAACTGCATGTTATAATTAATGTTGGTTAATGTATGGCCGTTGCTTTTTAATATTTTAAGTAACAGACTAAAATAGCAAATGGTAAAAATGTACCAAGTTGCAAATAGGCCGATGTTAGGAAATTGCAATCAAGTCCAAGTGAGGAAATCCGGCATAATCTATATCCTGCTAAGTGGCTCAAAACGTGAAAAAAAATCGTTTATGTGTTTTAGATCGATTCTTGAAGACCACAGTGCGTTTTATTATTGGCTCACCACTGCGAACTGCAAGTTTAAGTATTTGGTTTATTACACTTTCAGAACCCTTATTGACGGCTCAACTCACCATTGTGGTGTGACTAAACATTCACGTGGTCAACTAGCCTATAGTCTTAATCGAAACTAGTTACAATACGCAAGATGTTTTTAAAAAATTTTTTTTTTTAAAGAAAGATCATGTTTTTTTTTTTTTTGAAAGATCAGCCGCGCTGATCAGGTTGAGGATATTGTAATTCATCGCTGTTTACGTTAATGTTTTCATCTGCAAACAAAGGATTCATAACGGGGGTTCGTGCACTCCTCTTGAAAACTCGGCTTATGTGAGCACCATTATGAGTTAGTGGACTCCGTTTAGGCAGCCAGCTTTTCCTTATTTTCTGATGTGAGAAACGGACTTCCTGGAAAAGTCTGGCGGAAATCTGGACAGCACTGATAAGTATTTTAACTTAATGTCCCGCTTCCAATCTAAACATTTAAGGGCAGCTGGACCAAAATCAACGCGTGATAGGCCTACGGAGGGCACGCAAGAGTCAAAACTAGAGGTTGTTCTTTACCAGGCCGCGGGAGTCACTTCAGACTGGAAAAAGCAAATATAAAGAGGAATAAATAATTTTCTGGTGGGCTGTATTTCACACGGATGCTAATTTCTAAATTGTTCGGTTGTTCGTCTTATTGGCTATGCGTGTCTTTAACACGGTTTACTTCGAAAATATATGTTTATTTGAGCATATAGCCTACAACAAGGAAAACATTCGTAAAATTAATGTATACAACCATTTATAATCATCATCATCACATCATACAGTTTGTATACCTGCAATATAAAACTTAAATCCAAATTAAATTAGACCTCCATTATGGAGAGTGGCTACTGCAGACAGCGCTTCTTTCCTTTCTTGAGAGAGAGAGAGAGAGAGAGAGAGAGAGATGGAGAGAGAGAGAGATCAAAAGCAGAGACAGGGACAGGGACGTACCAGCCGTCTCTTTGGTTTAATTAGCGGTCGGTTCTGTCCATTCATCTTGTGATAGAGTCCGCAGGCGTTACATAAGTAGTGACCCGTGCCATCTCTCCTCCAGAGAGGGGTGGATGTAGCTCCACAGTTAACGCACTCTCTACCTTCTGAAATCAGAGATAACACATGTAGCTTACGGTGTGCTTATTGCATTCCAAAGCATCAATTCGTCAATTGACGTCTGTGGGCTAAATCCAAAGCTGGACTGCAACAGTTAAAATAAAAATATATTAAGGGTTATATTAATTGTATCATAGCAGTAAACATTATCCTTGCACATGCTGCAATAGACATTGTAGGCTATACATTTCTTCAACGAAAGCAAGTTTCCTTCTTTTTTTTTTTTTTTTGCTTCATCAATTCGTTTATAGTGTTGAACATCTAGCTCTAGAGAAACTACATAGACTAGATAATCAACGTTATTTTTTTATCTGGACATCTTTTAAATATAGAATTTAGGTAGGCCTGTAGCCTACAAACGGGATTCGATTACCCCGAGTGAGTTGTCTGACCGCTTCGTTCGTTTTCCTGGCGACTGCTTTCCAACTGTAACCGATACAGTAGAATTCGACCGCTCATCATTTCTAAACTATATGAAAACATAAAAGCGTACATCCCCAGGCCTTTGAACTAAGTGGTGGCCACGTGTAACTACACTTCGACAGCATAATTTGGCCGACCACTTAATTATTTAAAATTGAGATATATCCAATGGATTCTCAGTGATAGTCTTGCGCAGAAAAAGCACCTGGAAATGTGTGCATAATTGGGTGTTTTAGCCTATTAAATATGACAATGCGATGCCACATATTCCTTCAAAATGATCCATTTACAAAAAAAACACTATCAGACGTGTGTATTGTGTATACGTGTTGGTTTTCAGACCACAACCTGTGCTACCTGCGGCCTCCGAATAGCGCTTCTGTGCAATAAGCAGACCCGCGGGTGACCTATTTAGAAAAATATGCTTAGCCTACATAACAGGAATACATATGGTTTAAAATAACGTATAGAACACTGAATAAAAACAAAAAAAGGTATACTTAAAAATGATGTGTTCCTGCACTTGCAGTAGCCTATTTAGAAAGCACATCAACTAATGAACGAATTTTCATAAATTAGGCTATAGCCATAAATATGAACAATTTAAACATCATTGGTTTAGTGTAATAATCAGTGGCTAATCGAAAGAAAGGAGACCGAAACCATACCTTAGCCTACTTTTAGTCTGTTTCGTTTTCTTTCCTTGATTATGAATTAATTTGCTGTAGCCTATAATAAGTAGGCTATGCCAATTGTATTTCGCGATAGCCTTATTTTTATTTGCGTCACATAATCATCTAGCATTTTCTTATATTTACGGATTATCTGAATTCGTGGATAGGTGTAGGCTCTTCGTTCTCTATGGCCGAATTCAAGTAAAATTGACTAGGCTATCATATAGCCTACATTAATCCTATGGTTCTCACAGGAACTAAAGTTTGCGTTTTGCTCAGGACTAGCTATTGGCTAGCAAATAGTTAACTGTGGGACTAGTTATTTTCTATAAAATGATGCCGTTATTTACCGAATTAAACCTGGATTACTGTTTAAATTATCTAACCTGAAACGAAGAAAGAGTTGAGATTTGTGATCACTGGCCATTTGATTATTCAAATAATTGTTACGTATGTTAATCAACCAAAATAACTAGAATAGGTTTGAGATCAATGATCAATTGAAATGTAAAGATCACGAATCGCCAATGGTAATAATAATCTCTAAAATGATTTCACGCTATAATACTATTCGACGCCTTTGCATGTGATAAGAGTTCTTTCATTTCAATACCACCCGCATCCGGACTTTACCAAAGTTTCTGAAACCACATAAGCAATGCAACTGAGACATGCAGCAGCCTGAAAACAGTTTGGATTTGAGTGAGGATTGTCTTGAACACATACACGCAAGAAAGCCATGAAAGACGAGCCACGGTGCAGTGTCAACAGGACTAAAATCAGTTCTGAACTCTGTAAAAAACTGTTATAGTCTCACAATTTAGTTCAAGTAAAAGATCAGAAAATGTCTGCTTATTTCAAGCGCACCGTTTTAAAGGGCCCGTGTCGTTTTGTATGGTTATGGCAGTCTGTGCCCTTTCAAATGTACTATAACAGTGTTTGTCGACAGCCATATTTTTCAAACGGAATAGCAAATCGCGAAACTAACTTGTAGTATTCAATTAGAATCCTGCATTCAAACAATGACCTCTCTCACGATTTAACTGGCAGAAAAACGTTCTCTACATTATTTAACCAAAACACATTTTGTGTGAATTAGCCTACATGCATTTTATTTACCAACACAATAGCATATTCAAACTTTCACACAATATGATGATCATACATGAATTCCTTTGTTTCGTGGACTGGCAGACATCACCAATATAGAAAATATAAAAGCCTCAGCTCAGTTGGGAAGGGACAATATATTGACTGGTCGATTTTGGTGGTCAACAAGTGGCTCTAGGCTTAAATGTGCACGAGGTCACCAATTAACACGGGCTAGTGTGCAGACAAAACTAAAATGAACAGGACACTAACAGTTATTTATTAAGCATGAATAATATGCTACTATCAAAATTTCTGACATATGCTAAGTCTATTTAAATAAAATTAATGAAAGGCAAATTAAGCGCGTGCCTACCTGAACAGGGCTTTGATTTTGGTCTTGCTTTGGAACCATAATTAGAAGATGACCCACCTATCAGGCTACTCGGCGGGAAGAGGCCTGAGCCGTATTCGGGGACATAAGATGGGTAAGGTGCGATGTGGTGGTGGGTAGAAGGTGCTGCTACACTCCGGCAGTGAGACTGTTCCATTGTCATGCTTTCCGATAGAGACGCCTGGTATTTTATGCAGTCTTTTCCCTCCTGGCGACCGGAACTGTTCGATCCCGGGCTAGAGATCCTCTGATCCGGAGAGACATCTTTTGGAGGGGTCGGGGGTAAAGTGAACAGGCTGGAGTGGCCGATAGACAGGGAGGAGGACGATGCCGGCGGGTACACAGAAAGGGTTCCTGGGGATCCGTGATGTCGAGAGGATTTGGGGAAATGGCTCAAGTTCCAGGGCGAAGTGTTGTGGTGGGCCCCGATAGCTTTGCTTCCGTCCAGCCACGACAGAGAGCCATGGAGTAGTGGCGGACGGCATACCTGACTACCTGTAGGAATTAAACAAGAAAAACACTAACTTTAGGCCTATATGAAGGTTTGCGCAAAAGAGCAATTTACGATTGAAGACAGTCTTCGTGAAATATTTTAATGTTAAACCAAAGCAAAAACTTAATATTTAGATTTCAAAGATATTTTGAATGCATGTTAAGCATGCAACTAAGAAGCACGCGCGTGAAATACACGTTTTGCTTGGGAAAAAAAGATTTTTTGGCGTCGACTTTTGATTCCATCTACATAAATCCTCTAACGTAATATAGGCTAACTGCCTATGTTGTTTATTTAATTGTAAAATATTATGAAACAAAAATGTCTTTCACTCTACATTTATTGGTAATATAAGGAAAACGGGAATTTATCCAAAGTCATTTTACATCCACTTCCAATTTTATTTCAATCGAAACCATCACAGCTTAGTTCTGTTGAATCCCTATACATAGTTTACAGCTCACTTCGTTCTGAATCAGGAAGTCGTGTATAGACTATAGCTGAAATAAACGTAGACACATTTTTCCGCATTGTTAGGCCTACTTTATTTTTTTATTTCGAGTTTTAAATATCACATTAAATTTTAATTTTCATGTGTCAGATAGACCTGTAATTCTGGATTGTATGCCTGTTCTCATATTTTACGAATATTTCCTTCAAAAAAGTAGTCTATATTTCGTGCCAATGACAAAACTAAACAGGTAATGTGTCAATTAGCCTAAATCAGCATATTGCCAATGCTAAACAAAATGCCAATTTGTTTTAGGCTACTTAAATGTATTTTTAACCACGTTTACTTAAAATAATCAGTCCCACCAAATGAATGTTTTAAACACTACGCCTACTCGTCTATAAAATAGTGGAAAGTTATGAAACCATCGTAAAACCATAAACGTAACCCACATCGAAAAAAGCGGTAGCGTCATACAACTTTGTGCTGATATTATGAAAATATCGTGTGATATTTTAATCTCAAAACAATGTAGATCTACTTTCCAGAATTGAGTTCCAGCAAAATACATGTAACACTGTCAAAACAGCGACGGTGCCGTATTTATCGGTTAAAATAAACCAGAACCACAATTCGTTCACCAATGCAGGTTTTAATTGCCTAATATTTGATCAAACACTTAAGCCTAAATATAACTTACTGTGTGGTGGAGGCGGATATCTCTGTACGGCTCTGACGGAGTTTCCGTAGTAAGGTGCGACGTGGTTACTCTGACCATCGGTGTTAAACAGTACATCCACATCGTCAGCGAGAGGGTACTGAGATGGGTCCATGTAGGAGTGGCCAAGGCCCGGGTGGTGAGAGTCGAGATGCTGACCGTTCAGTACCGCTGGATGATGATGGCTAATCCAGCGGGGCTGGTCCGCGGTTACCTCCATTTACGATAGTAAAAGCTCATAAAAATAATCTTTATGCATGCACGGAAGGAGGAAATTAGCAGTCCAAACTCCTTCAGCAACCTTAAATCCGGGGTTTTTCCAGTGTTTAAATGAATTGCTTACCTTCGGTCACCTGCAAACGAAAAAAACAAACAAATGAACATCGGGCCACCCGGCAAACAAAACAATTGTTTTTGTAATTGGTAATCACGAGCAGCGGTGTTTAATGCATTCACTTCCACGCGAATTTGCTGTTGGGTTTAATAGAAAATCATAAAAATAAAATAAAATTGGACAGCATACATTTTACAACAATCACCCCTACGCGCTTTCATACAGTCCGTCATCCGCTTTATCCAATTCCATAATGAAGTTTCCAGATTTTCACTAAAAGTTTCAATATTGTGCAAGGCGTTTCCAACAAGTTTCTGAAGTGACGTTTTGATGCGACCTCACTCTCAGACTATGTGATACTGGATACTAAAGACCGAACTTAAAACACCAAGATGTAATCTCAATGCCTATGTGTAGCAACATCTTTCCTTTCCCTCCCCTCCTCTCTCTTTTTTTTTTTTTTTACAGTGAAGGCATTCTATCAGGGTGGCGCCACAGCTGCGGCACGACGCAACTCCAAGAGGGTCGACTGGAGTGTTCTCGTCGCGTCGCCGTGGGAGGAGCCAAACCCGCTCAGAGAAAAATGACCAAGAACTACCTGGTGCTCTCTCTCTCTCTCTCTCTCTCTCTCTCTCTCTCTCTCTCTCTCTCTCTCTCTCTCTCTCTCTCTCTCTCGCAGTTGGGGAGCGCGAAGACATTGCGTCCTCTCGCGGTGACAGTCGTGTAATTTGTTTCACTGGTTCTAAATTTACCTACTATTTTTTTCTGATACGCACTAACACGTTAATGAGTGTGGATACCCTGTGGATAATTCTTTTGCTGACTTATTCCACTATTTTGCAGTGAAATCAGTAGAGCACCAAGTACAGCACCATAGCACTGTCATGTTAATCGATTTAAAGCGCTTTAAAATCACAGGTCTTAATCAGTCGTCGTACTTTTAGCTTTTTGGGAGAACATTTTTGTAGCCTATTTTATAGAAGACCGATTCATTATCTAGAAAATTGGAAACTTATTTCAATATGACAGATTGACAGGTCTTTAGTAGTGTGAAACTACTACTTCATTGGTTAAACTTGAACGTATTCATATTGAATGGAAGAATAGTTTCTTGTGCAAATAGGTGTCATTTAAAGGCTGTGATTATAGAATAGAATAGAATAACTTTTATTTTCCCTTTCGGGAACAAACAAACACACCAAATAAAGACATACAATATCAAATTAAGTGAATTAAATTGGAATTGGAATACAGCCATGATTAAAAATAGCCCCCGCTGTCCCGAGATGTCCAGTGTCATTTAGCAGTCCGGCAACACACAAACTCCGCCTCCACGAATTTCCTCCATACACGCAGTGTTGCGGTCTCTGTACTGTCGAAGTGGAGCACCGAACTGCGTCAGCCTTCCCACTCCTCACCTCACTCCTCCCCCGCACCACCTTCTCCTTCCCTTCCATGGTTGCCCTTTGAAAACCTGCACTCTCTGATCAGAGTTATTATAGCTGTAATCCCTCCGTTATAATTAAACAAGTGCAAGTTGGTGGGTTTCCTGAGATGCAGACTCTATTGGTTTGCACAGTTTGCATAATAAACACGCATCTCTCTCTGTCTGTCTCTCATACACACCATGAATGCGTATTTTAAATTGCAGTTATAAAATTAAACCCTATAACCATAATGGTATATTCCCGATTTGACCAACCCAGATATGCATGACGCTGCAATAATATTAGATTATATCACATTCACCTATAGAACAGTTACACGTTATACTGTCTACCTATACTGTTCCCTAAATCGAATTTAATTAAAGCAAGGACAGAGTTTGTTCGAGTTTGATTTTAGGTAGATAATGTCAGGTAGATAATGTTGTTGCTTACTTATGCCTGTGGCCCAACTTTGGGCATAGGTCACGAACAAGATAATGTTGTTGCCTGCTCTTAATGAAAGAACCACTAGACGGGTATCTCGGAGTTAAACAGAGTATAACACCAGAATTCACCTCAATCATTTGGATTACATTATGATGCAGACAAGGATAAAGAGGACAAGTTAGAGTGAGTGTCTCTAGTCACAAAGAAAGGAAATTGCTAATTAAATGTGACTATTTACAGCTAGTCGAATAATAATAACAACAACAACAACAATAATAATAATAATAATAATAATAATAATAATAATAATACTGAGTTATTGAGCGCAATACAACTGTAATGTAGCCTACTAATTTACCAGGAAGTTAAGCAGTTCACCAGGACCAGAAAAAAATCTTTTAAAAAATCAGTTTTTTTGTGCACATGCGTTTATGACTAATAACCTTTGATTTAGGGTAGTCGTCTTTTCAAGAACAAACAGTTAATAATCTGATTCTCAGAATCTAACGGGGTATGAAACCTGGGGTGAGGTATTGTTCTTGGAATGTTCAGCAGAAAAGAAATGCTTGATGATCAGCATACTATGCCAGCGTTATAGACCATTCAAACCATATCTATGATTCAAACAAGACCGTTTCCTTCCCTCAGTCGCCGTCACAGAGGCAAATGTATCGATTAAACGCTCGATTTAAGAGTTCTCAGTGCCTGTTGGAATTATTAGGTAGCCAAAAATATTGAATCTCCAAGAGCTATATTCTATCAGATAGTTTCAAATGTAAAAGCCATTATAACCTTCCTATTATAGCATTTTTTGTGTTGTTACGGGTCAATATAAAAAAACATAAAAGTAAAAAAAAAAAAGTATATTTTTTTACATATATTTCCTAATTCTCTATGATGTCTTCAAGGTGTTTGCTGAAGAAAATAACCAATTTGAAATTACACAAAAACAAAAATGAATTTCAGGTCATATAGACCCGAACATAATAGGGAGGTTAACATTGTTGCCAAATTGAACGCAATTCAACCCTAATATCAAAAACGAATAAACCAAGCATTTAAATTATCAAAATGTAGCCAGGTTGTCGGTTTTTATGCTAGAATGAACGGGACACTGTCACTGAATAAATTGAAACAAATGATAGGCTATGTCTTGTGAGCAGTTCAACGAGGACGTGAATTTCATCCGTATATGAAAGCATCACATCCAGCAATTAACCTTCATAAAACAGGATTTGCTCCTCAAACTATTCTGTATCAACAGGACGCCATGCGATTCCATCCGTTCAGTCCCGTGCGCTTTCCTTAATTGGATTCCATATTCCAACAACCTCTCTTAAAATCAAGCCAATGCGATCACAAATTCCCTTGTCATCTGAAACGCACCTAATAAAAAACCCAGGTCCTTTTATGGTCCAATATTGGTGTTCAGATTAATTTCATGAGTTATAGACTCTAATCTTACCCTGCAGCACGATGGTTTGCATTTCAAAAAACGGTGAAGCCAATTTTTTCGCAAAACGCTAAAATGCGACCGCAATTTCAAAAAGTGCACGAAGATAAATACAATTACAGATATGGAATTACAGAGTAAGAAAGCAAAAAGTTTTTCATATGTGTACTTAAGACGCCCGGCACCAATTGCTAAAAATGTGTATTCAAATCGCGTTTTTTTTTTATCCTGCGAAACGAATGCACAAATTAAATAAATAGGCTACCCCACCTTCACTGACATTTGAATGTATAGCAAGCTTCTGTTAAAATGTTAAAAGAAACGCACGTATTTCTTATCATGAGCCTTACCAAAACATTTAATTTCTGTTTTTTTAAACAATAGAGTATTGGTGCGCATTAAAAAATAATCAGAGTTTCAAATCCAAACCGGCACCGAGAGCAGATATTCTCAAGACCGTAGCTCACCAGACAAGCTGAACAGTTGAATGCTATTCCCTTTTCTAAGGAACAGACAAGGTTTAAATTTAAATTTAAGTAGCCTACTTACTGACCAGTGAAGGCTGTCTAGTACCTTTTATAGCCCTGTCGCAGATTTTCGGGCAAATGACACAACGATCGAAGTGGTGACGGCATGTAGACTTCGAACGGCGAGGGGAAAACCTGGGCACATTACACCACAGCCAACAGAAACGCGTCGCGCACACCAACCAACGCATCCACTTAAGGTATTTAGAGTAGTTTAGATCAGAGCTCTTCCGGGTCGATGTTCGAGTGGAGGAAAAAATACATTTTCCCAGGTTATATCAGAACAAAAGCTTGTACATATATTGAGCCATTATAATTCTACAGCGTAAAAGATAGACCGATCAGGCAGTGAATGACGTAGTGGGTCATTATGTGTTTTTGCGCTGTACATCAGCCTGTATGTCACCTAGAATTTTGCATTATAAATATGTTTTTAAAAGTAAGCGCACATCTTTGCAATTAAGCAACTAGCCTACTTCTACTGCGAATCATCATCATGATCAATTTATCATCGTATTAAATGGCAATGTGTATATTTTTAAATGATGCGTTTCATAGTTTATGTGCTTTGAATAGGCTTGCTTGTGCTGAATTCCTTTTATATTTTGACTAAACATCACATGCAAGTAGGCCTATATTTTGATAGAGGAAGTATGAATGTTTATGGGTTTGCCTTAGGTCTCAGTTTAGGTTATAAACATAAATTGCCTTTTGTAAACACCGTCAAGTGGTGAGATCGTTTCAAAACACTAATCCTTAAATAGGTCCAGAGATTAAATGCGCTCCGGAATGGCCAATATACATTTTTTTTAAGCGTTCTATCAATTGCATTAAAATAATTAATGTACACGCGAAAGGTCTCTTGAAGTGGTCTATCCTATCTTGAAGAGCATTGAGTTTCATGAGGGTTTCCCGAAACGTGTCGTGGCCTGCTGTGTAGTCCGTGAAATTTGTTGTGAATTCACGACATCTTCCGACGTGTCTTGATATTAGAAGAAATGATTGAATGTGATATATATTTTTAATTATAAAGCACATTTAAAAACAACAACTGTTGACCAAAGTGCTACAAAAACATACAAATAAAATATATACATATACATACAAACACATACACACACAATAGTGACGACATTCAAAGAGTAGGCTATGGTTAACACTGTAGCCTATCCATGGTTTTAAATTCAGAAAAAATATGAAAAAACACTGTAGATGAATCCGTTAATCTACGAGCGTTTCTAAGAGCGTCTTAAATTAGGATGCTTTTGGGAAAGGCACCCGAAGTTCAAGAAGCTTCGTACGAAGGGTTTTACGACGTCTTAGCTTTATTCATTCCGTTTTCCATGACAACATTTTTTGGCAGTGGAGGCCATCAGGAGTTTCAAAATAATTTGCTATAATCCATAATGTCGGCAATATTTCTCTGTGAACTGTTACTGTGTGCAACATTTTTAGTTTAGACAGTCTTTGATTCTTGGACCCCAATATATGAGAACTAAACCATGAGATTTTATAGCCTGGTCATATGCATTGAGTAGATCAAGTTATGATTATTTTGTGAGAAATATTGCAGATCACACTGCAAATCAATATTGTGCTATCAATATCAATAAAATCAATACAGCCTTGAAAGCTTGATTAGTCCAGTAGCCTAGACTTCTAGTTATTTTTGGTTACGCTGGGGGAAGGCGGGGTTTCTTAAGTATCTTCAAGTTGTGAGGTTGATGTCTTCAAGCCATGCTTTCGGAAACCGTCGACAAATTTTCACGATATATTTTTATAAGTAGCCTAGGCTATCTGGTAAAATCTCAAGCCCTGAGTATTCTGTCCAAAAGATTAGATGGACACAAGCGATCGTACACAGTAAAATGTCCAGTGTTAATTCAACTCTATCAGAGTAAATATGAGTCCAATTTGGCCTATATGTAGGCCTACTCTGTAAGAGTTGATTTAACACTGAATATGTCACAGTGTGGGGGGGGGGGGGGGGGGGGGATCATTAGGTTAGGCTACGCATGACGTCGCCTTTGACAGGAGAATCAGAACGCCCATGCAAATTCAGTCCAATTACGAATTCAACGAATTGGAGATAATTTGCCGGAAATATCCCACTGTAAACTTTCAGGAGCAAAAAATCTAATCACATCGACTATACTAGGCCTACTCATACTAACAGTCAATGTTTCCATGGCAACGGGAGCTTTCAATTAGGATAGCTACATAATTAGGCTATTGAGTAGGCCTATTTAATACAATTATGGGTTGAGCACACCCAGAAGACAATTCAATACGATGTATTATAGAAGTAAATAAAGTGCTTATGATAAATAAACACCTAAGTCGTTTAGAAACATGTTGTTAATGTGCGTGCGAAAACAACAACTAGGCTTGTTGATAACGTGGATATTCACAGATGATTAGCTAGGAATGTCCTACAATAGCTAATCAAGATTAACTGAAAAAAATAAAACACCGTGAATTAATTAATTTGATCGATTTCAAATAATTGAACATTATAGGCTACTACTAGGACTAGGTTACATCTTATTAATAGGCTAGGTTAACCCATCAAATTTTAATTTTAATATAAAGGCCAACAATGGATTGAATGTAGATTATCCCTCTTAGTGACATCTTTATCAATATGATAATCCTGTAATTTTGTATATAGAGGAATATTTGTTAAGCCTCGCCAAATAGGCCTACAACGTCACACGTTCAGTAGGCCTAGCCTAGAACGTGTGCTTATAATAGCAAAGACACGCATGATTTTACGTCGGATCTAACATGAGATCCCGCGTGACAGTGTGAATTCATGCCAGCCAAAGAAAGAACTGCAACCTTGGCTTTATGTGTTAAATTTAGGCCAGGCCTAGGTTATTTTTTTGATATAGCTATAGGCCTACGCATTTCAAATAGGCTAGGCTAGGCTAGACTAGCTGCGAGTCTAATATGATGGATGATGCGGGTTTAAACTGGTTTAATCGGTTGAAACCGTTAATGTTTGTTTAGACTATTTTGATGAGTTCCATTCGATTTTCATTTTGTCGGTAATATTGTGCTTCCACTTAAGTGGCCTATCTTTATAGCCTACTAGTTTGTATGCCTTGAAATTATTTTAGTCTATACGAGGCTACGAAATAAATTCTTGTCGTTTACGTCTACGTAAGCCTACACATATTCGATACATTTTTAAGACACAATTTCAAAACATCAAGTTTTTCATTTCCCACATTTCTTTTGGCAATAAGGTCTCTTGCTTGTGTGTTCATGGACCACAGGCATACATTCTGCGATTACAGCCATCTTAATTAATCAGATAGGCCTATGGCATGACTGCGATGATTCGGCGGCGTTTTCCAAAGTATTTTATACCGGTGATGTGTGCTCGAGCTACCTTGTTTTTGAGGCGTTTCTTTCTTTCGTCTTTATTTTAAAATATTAGGTCGAGGTGGAGAGAATTAGAAACGACTCGCCGCTTATCTGCGCCCCTCACGAACGCAGGGTGAGAGAGGCTGATTAAGAAAGAAGTCACAGCCGCGCTGGATTCATTATGATTCGGAATAATGAATCCTTATCTCCCTGCGCCAGATTATCAGCCTTTCAGCTCGCGATGTTTTGTTACACAGGGTAATTCGTTGAATCTAATATATCACTATGAATATGGTGGCGGAGAGCGATTGCCAATATTGTGTGTGTGTGTGCGCGCGCTGGGGGGGGGGGGGGGGGGGGGGTTATTTTCCTGTGGCCGTGAAAATGTCTTTAAGATTCTAATTGGTGAAATTTATGGGGCATCTGATAAGAAACGCGACGTAGGCCTATCTCACCTTCTAGTGTTCTCTCACCACACTGCTGCATAATTAGTGTCAGTCCTAACCTGAAATGAACGAGGTCGACCTGCCTTCGCTAGAGCCGGGAGATATTATGTATTTTCCAAGAAGAGATAGTTACCCTAAACATAAACATTGAGAACGACGCTGTCAAGCGGATATAACAAAATGTTATATAAAAACATTTAACATGTCAATTACTAGCCTATATGTTTAACGAATGCAATTTAATAACAACTGATTTTTAGCCTTCAAAAATGTGTAGGATGTAAAACTTCAACTGCTATGGAAGATTACATGGAAGTGGAACGCTGTCTGAATTTATCACATGGTGAGCGGGTGGGCCAAATTAACGTCAATAGCCTACTTGAAAGTTTCATCGAATAGGCTACAACGGACGTGAAAAGGCAGCCGTTTTGGTCATTCATATCATTCTTAAATTACATAACACACATTCCTAAATTTCTGCCATTGTATTTCGTAGGCCATATTTCACGTTGTAGCATGACGTGTTAAGGATATTTAAAAATAAAAAACGGGGTCGCTCACCGCGCCAGAATGAATTTGCAGTTTTTTGTCATCTTGTATATGCCAGTCATTACGTTGACAATTCCTATTTTACAGGTCTCTGTGTGTCTCTTTCAACTGTCAATATACGGCCAATAGGCTAATAGGCTGTCGGTCTCACCCAATGCAAAACCTCGGTTGGTTGAAACAAATCAGCCAACGGGAAGAGCGGCAGTTAAGGCACGGCCAGTTGTAAGGCCTGTAGCCTACGTTTTCGTCCTGGTGGTAAGGTGTTTTGGGGGAAAACATCCCTCTGCCGTAGGCTACAGACTACAGTTGAGCATCAATCCAATGATAATCTATGTCATTATGGTTGTAGTTTTGTTTATATATGTCGGGAATGTGAACTCACCCGGGGGGCTTTGTCTGATCAAGATGAGCAATGTTTAATGAGATGGTTGGAAAATTGAGATTAATAGTCGGCTCAATAGGCTCACGAGAGTGAGACAATTAACAGAGTTTTTCCACAGAAGTGGGACCAACCTGGTTGAGATATTTATTGAAACCTGTAGCATTTCAGTTCAGCAACAGATCAGCCTACCCTGGAAAGCAAGATATGGTATGACAATCTCCAGAAATATTTAAAGGGTTTCCTCGTGGGCCGTGATCTTTGTATATGAATAACAACGAAAGAAGTAATAATAAATCATTCATATTTCTTACATTTCTATTCTATTGCAATTGTTGGAGCACAACATTGCATGTTTAAGATCTAGGCTATACCTGGTGATGTCCTGGTATAGCCTATACATCAAAGACAACCGAGACCAGTCGGAAATGTCCAGAAGTCCTACAGAGAGAGCAGGTCTCTGAATGTCGAGCCTGATCTCATGAAATTCGGCAATATGTACCGATTGTTAGTGTCTCAAAAAACGGTACCTGTTTCCGAATTTTGCACAAGCGCCCCCATGAGCCTGTACTGGGAACTACTGACTAAAGGCTGTGATAGGCCGAAAACATCACGTGTGAGGGTAGTAGTATATGACGTCACGCGTCCCACTGCTTTTCTTGACAAAAAATTTGTGACAAAAAAAATATTACAAAATTAGTGATTCCCGTACCCCACCCACAACCCCTAAACATAACCTCACAGGAGTTCACGTAACTCGGGCTCATGCCCGAACTGTTAAGATTTAAAGAATCTATATTTGCACAACTATATTTTTCTATCACAAGCTTCTCTCGCATTATGTATCTTTCACGAAATCTCCTTACACTCTACAACTGAGCATTAGTCAGTAGTTCCCAGTACAGGCTCATGGGGGCGCTTGTGCAAAATTCGGAAACAGGTACCGTTTTTTGAGACACTAACAATCGGTACATATTGCCGAATTCACATGAGATCAGGTTGACATATTATTATTACCCTACTTATTGTATTGATGTATTGTAGTTATATTTATAAATTAGATTAGATAATTGTTATACTTGGTTTTCTCAAACGCAGATTACGATTCTCCCTTTATTCCGCATGGGATTATTGAGGAGATTCCATTTGTGCCGATTTTGTCCTGTAGCCTATAACTCATATAAAACACACTATTGATCTTGCTACAAGATCTGCAACCAGATAAGGGTAGGCTATATTTCAAGGCAGAAATTCCCAGTCGTTTTTTTACCACTTACATTCCATCTTTAAATTGTCAACAGTAGGATGGTCTACTTACGACAGTATAGCCTAAATATAGAATGTATAAGATATATCTTCCGTTTCAGAATACACTATTGTAATATATAACAATGAAAAAGATATGCAAGTTTGCTTTTTCATTGTCCTCGAGATCATGTTTTAATCCCTGCTTCACTCTAACCTTTTCATAACTCATTTCTCTCGGCGAGATGTGGACTCAGATGGTTACCATAGAGACGGTGATAACGCCAAGCAATTTCTTTGTCTTGGAGAAGGCCGGGAGTCATCCGCATAGACCATTTGCACCAAAGGTCGTCACAAAGTCATCCACAGGACAGAACTCTAATTTTTGACGACTCTTTCTCTCACTCACTGAAAATTTGGAAATATCGGATGCGAATTATGAGTTAACGGTGTGCATATCGCACCTGCATATCAACAGCATTACTGTTGAAGCGCGTGCACTCCCCTGGTGCTCTTTCCATGAACTCTGTTGTTTTTCACACCCTACCAGCCACACATTATGCAAGAGAATACTACGGCCAATCTGGTAAAGTGTGTGTGTCACTGAAGACAACTGTTAGCCTGTGGCCGCTGACAGACAGACAGGCAGCCAAGCAGGTAGACCGAGAGACAGAGACAAGCAGTTAGGACCACTGACATTGAGACAAACAAGCAGATTGGAGCACTGACAGAGACGAGCAGGTAGGATCACTGATAGAGACAATACGGCTCTTATTTCCCTGCAGCTTAGTCTTTGTAACCCTGCCCTGCTTTTTGTTGTTCATGGATCCGTCATCGCCAGCACTAATTGTTTACCACAGAAACGCATTTGTTTTCCCCTTCAATGTTTTTTTGTTTGTTTTCATTGTTGCGGTTTCGTTTATTGCAAAATCGCTCCCCTTCTCCCCAGTATAATGAATTTGCACAACAGAATAAAAAAATCTGGCAACTTGCAGCATTTTCCGAAAAATAAGCGTGAGGAACAGGTCTTGGCACGTTACCCTCGGAGGAGAAGAAGCGTGAATCAACATCATATAGAGCCAACGAGTTGCTGCACTAGTGCCCCTCTAGTGGACGTAGCTCTGAGCGCCACGTGATCCCAACGCCACGGTTAAACAATCGTTATCCTTCTTGAAGATGAGACTTTAAGACCGTCTAAGTTGCTACAAGCAGGGAGCACCAAATCAGGTAAAAAAAAACGTTATATTTAAGTGGATATTTATGTAGTCTGAGAGAACAGAATCTGTTATGGACACTCTGTATGCGGCTATACCTCAGGCACATGAAAGAAAGTGTGGGAGAACAAGGGGGGGGGGGGTAGTCTATAGGGCCCCCAGAGAATCGCAGGGAGGCTGTTTCTGCATGATAAGGAACTGATGGGGTCGTGACAATAGAACACAGATTCCACTATCTGCTTGTGTTAATTATCTAAATTCCCAAATCCCACTTAACCTGTGCTGGGACAGTCTCAGTCAAAGCCGTTCATGAATGGAAGTACGTGACGCACACGTGACGAGCCGCTAAATACTGAAATTGATTACACGGCGTCAAAAATGAACATATAACAGGCTACTGTTGTAGATTTGGCCTAATTGCACGCTTCATTCTAGATGTCATCCACTGAGAAAAGTACTAAAGCTGATACCTCTAGAAAGGTTTTTGTGTCAGATACAGTTTTACTTTACTTGTATTAGCACACAGTAAATATAATACTGACTTTGGAGCTCAGATGTGTTATATATTAACAGTGGTCTTCAGTTCTTTTCAGAGGTCTTGCTCTTGTCTGTCAAGGAATATATTGTGCAATCCATGCTCAGATAAATCACGTTGGTGAGAACTTGTTTTCTATAGTGATTGGGACTATAACTTTAAGCCTGAGCTGGAAAACATAAACATTTGTGTGTGTGTGTGTGTGTGTGTGTGTGAGAGAGAGAGAGAGAGATAAATGATCTTGAATAGAGGGCCACCTAACCACCCTTACCACCAACACCACCAGGGCTGGACAGGGAGCAAAATTTGGTTCTGGTGGAGCAGCCCATCTGGTAACTGCCAGAATTGCCAGACCGACGTGACTACGATATAATCACAGATTCGAGCCTTGGCCTTGGTTATGTCATTAGCTGATACTGGCACTACCCGTAGTAGCCTACTGTGTGGACTGTAAAACAATTAGTTGGAATTTGGAGGAGATTTTTGTTGGCCAGTAGGGGGCACCCTTTCCTCTTGTTCAAATAGAAACCCAATGCCCCAACATGACGATGGGTGCACTTTGCTGTAGACGTTGCCGTCCTTCGGATAAGATGGTAAACCCAGTTCCTTAGCTCACAGTGGCCTTTCAACATATACGACAGGCACATTGAAAGAGTAGTTTCTCAAACCCAGCGTCCTGATCAAAATCCCAGTCTGGCAACCTAATCATCCCTTACATTCGATTGGCTAAACGATGCCTTACGTTACCTAGGTACTTTGATTCACAAGTTCTCAGCGGACCCCCCTGGGTTAAAGGTGGAATAAATAAATGACGGCACAACGCCTGCTGTTTTCCAGGGCTCCGCCCATTGCAGTGATGGAGAGGACTTACCAATACCACCTTAAATGACTGTTTCACAAAATAAATGCAAAACCGAGGTTAAATCCACTCGCAGAGAGGAGTTTTAAGGCCTGCGTATTCTCGTTGTTTGGTGACAATGCTCGTCCTGTTAAAAGCAGCCGTGCGTAATCGCCTGTTGTTTGCGGTTTCTCGTCGGTGCGTCACGCTCGCTAACAGCTCGGTAATGAAGGCTAAATATACGGATGACAGCGGCCCAGCTATAAAGCAGGGATTTGCTGTATCAATGGGGGCATTTCAGAAAAAAAATGTAACATTTGGCAAGATTGTGATTCTTGTGTTAGTGGATGAGTATATGAATGCATGCATGTGTGCTTGTATGTCTGCATGATGTGTGTGTGTGTGTGTGTGTGTGTGTGTGTGTGTGTGTGTGTGTGTGTGTGTGTGTGTGTGTGTATTCAGGCACGGGCAAGTAACGCCAAACAAAGCTGAAAAGATCAGCATGCTTGATTATTTTCCTGAATAAGTTATGATGTATTACTGTAAATTATGTTGGCTATACAAACCTCTGATTAAGAATGTCACAAAAATCATGGCATCATTTTAATATCTGGAATTTGAAATGCAGAAAGATTTGGTCATTTCTATTTTTCTCTCTAATGTTATATGATCACAGAAAAAAAAACAATATGGCGGTAACATAAGAAGCTTGGAATATCAAGTAAGTTGAATATGACATTCGTTGTCTAGTTTTCACATTTTCATCTTAGCTGGATATAAGCCTACAATCATGCTTTATTTAAATGTTATTCTTTGTGTTGTACAGCTCAACATTGTTTAGACTTGCTTATTTTGAGTTTACCTGGCTGTATAAGCAACACTTTCTATAGGATATACTGCATTATTTTAACATTATATTAAATATCGTTGGCCAAACTTAATAAACTATAACATGCTAGGGACTGTAATATGTAAAAGTTTATTCTGTACCCCACATCATGTTACCATATAAATATTAACATGTAAAACAGCAAGTGTAAAAACAAAACCTTTTTATTTTTTCTGTTCATCATCCTTGGATAAGGTACTCCATAATTAAGTCCAGATACACTGGATCCTTATTCTGCAATAAACCACATCCCCAAACACAAAAATGTTACAATACTTCCCTCTGGTGGCCACTGTGGGATATGCAATGTTGAGAGTGGGTAAGAATTAATCTGCTGTTGACCGTTTTGCATGCACTGGAGTTCATTGCCTCACTCCCAGTTAATTAATTCCCAGTGCTGCTACCCTTTTATTCACATACAGATACAGTATATTAACATAGGCATGCACTGGAGACAGGCCTGCCACATTTGGTGGTGTGGTGCATGGTAAATCATAACTGGGTAATGTCCAAGATGCAACCTTTTGCTCATTTAATGCTCATTGCTTCCTGTTTGATACAATTACCCGAGGCTGCCATTTTTCATCACTTGGGTTTTTGATTGATTTCCTTTATTTAACCAGGGATATGCCAATTGAGAGCAAAGCTCTCACATTACACCACATTGGGAAATTAGATGATGCTTTCATTATCAGTACCCTCTAACAGTCTATTGAGCATGTTCTAAATACGGCATGTGTACCGTTCGTCTATGGTACCGTTTCGACTGGTAGCTGCTCTGGCGCCACCTTGCGTTGCATACGTGGAGTTGCTGTCTGAGTGTTGGTGTTCCATTGAATTGTTTTTCCCCGTCCTTTAAAAAAAATAAAAATGTTTCATTTTTTAAATATTCGTTGAGTTTGACCGTAAATGTCAAGTCCACATTCACTTTGCCATCTACTTAGATTTGCATATTCAAAATCAGGTACCATGCAACAGCAGCTGATGAGGTTCTTGTTCAAGATATATGTTAAGGTTGCCAACAGGATTTGTGCCCATCATCTGATTATAACTATTTTCTATAGGAAAAATGCTGCAACTGCACCCATGGAGACATCTACTGTAGGTAAGAATTATTCTTTTGCGTTGCAGTATATGTTACCAGCCACAAGGTGGTGTTCTATAGTCCATGGTTCATACACATGGCTGGGAGCATACAAGAGAATCTGTGCAACTTCACTTGAATATTTTTCTTGATAAGCAGGATTTTTGCCCTGTGAGAATGCGCATATGCTCCGTTCCGCCTTTGTGCGAGAAAACCGTTGACAATGAGGTCCCAGGTTTAATTAACCAAGTCCTAACGCTGGACGTAAAACCTTGCAGATTGGGCGGTCAGTGTGAATAATCCTCCCAATTGGTCCAGATGAAAGGGCGGGTTAAGGATCTTACCTGATTGGTCCAGACGGAGAGATATAGGGATATTTCCTTATTGGTCTGTGTGGGGCCATGTCAGAGTCCTTTGAAGTGTCAGCTTTAGATTACCAAAATTTCGCAAAAGAGTTGAAGGCCACTGTACATTTAAGATACAGAGGACATTCCACATTTTATGTTTTCAGTTTGCAGCCATTTTCATATTTAGTCTATGTTTATAGTTGTACTGAGTTTAAAATTTATGCAAACTATATAGTGGTTTAGTAGACATTTTATTTGCTCCACACACTGAAGGATGCCATATACATGAAGCAGGGAAATGCATCGGTGCCCTCATCACATGACTAATGCCTTGTAACCTTCGGTTTTGGGTGTGCGCGTGTTTTCTGTATACTTGACAGCATCTACTGATTAACAGTTATAAAGCCTTCATAAATGCTCAGAATCCATTATTACATCTTGAATGACAGGAACCGTTAATGATCACAGAGTTATGAACGCTTATAAAATGCTCCTGTTATGTAGGCTGGCATTACACTTTGAAGTGCTTGTGATACAGGCAACTAAGTCAGAATCACAGTAAACAACCTCTGTAGAGCAATATAGGGCAAAAGTCAAGTTAAAACAAATGTAAAAGTTTTATAAAACTAAAAATAAATTCTTACCCAATAATACATGACTTCCCCCACCCCCCCACCGAAAAAAATTAAATAAAAAAGCTAAGCATCCAATATCTACCCATATCTCATGGCTGTCAGTAGGGATGCATACAAATACATAGAAAAATAATTACTGGAACAATTTAATGACTTCATTGGTTAATCGCAGCGGTCAAATGCATAAGAAGCGGGTGGCCATTTTGGGAAGAATTAACAAATATGTACACTAATTTCTTTTTGTGCACGAACACAGCAAACATGGAGCAGTTTAACCATTTCATCGGCCTTTAATTTTTTTGGTAAAGGTTTTAAAAATATTATGATACATTAATATAAAGGCCTGAATCAACATTTTATTGGTTTCCTCTGGCTTTCAGATTTTCTGCTCGGTCAGACAACCATAGAGTGCCACGGTGGACAGGTAATGCACGGCAGCAGTCCTCCAAATACAATTTATGTGACATAGATACACAAGCTGATGATGCGCATTTATGTCTTATCTGAGTGAGACAGAACTGGCTGTAAACACCACACACAGAAGGACAGCGAACACAGAAGGGGAGGGTTGTGTGAACGTTGGGTGGGGGGGGGGGGGGGTAGGGGTGCATGTGTACGCTGTAACAACATCAGACAGGCACCCAGAACGACAACACAGAGAGAGACGAATATTAGGAAAAACGATTTAATATCTGAGACAGAAGCAAAAAAGAAATAACGAACAACAGAAGGAAAACTGCATCACACAAGAACATACGGTTACAAAAATAAGTCTGACCGTTCCGGCTACACAGTTAGGTCCACAGCAAAAGGACAGAGAAAACCAAATAAACCTAAACAGTCCTAATTCCTTTGATATCTTTGTTAAACTAATACAAACTTCTAATTAGCTTTTATCATTTTGTTATAAACTAATACACTGACCCACAGAAGGTGACTAAATACGTCTAATCCTAATCATTTTATCGTGTAAACGGCACCACACAAGATTAAATTAAACTGACCGCTTTTTTGTTTTAGAGGAGCTAATATAATTATGTATGAAAGTCAAAAAATAAACCAACACTCCACTGCTCCCTTCTAAAAAACCAAATCAGAAAGTCAGGCAAAAACTAGAGAGAAGAGGATGAAGAAATGAAGTCAAAGTTCTAGAAAAATCTTACGTGAAAACCCAGCTTTCCTGATACCAACCAGAAATCAAACACGGCAACCAGGCTCAGGCTGGCCACAGTACGAGGCCAGACAATTCTCGCATAGTTTTTTTTTTTCCTTTAATCTCCTGTATAAAAAAATCCACTGGTACAAAATGCATAAATACAACAAGCTATAGAAACAGGAAAGCCTGCTTTTTTTGCTCTTTTTGTACTTTTAAGTCCAACAAATGACTTGGAAGGTTTGTTAAACAGAAATCTGAAATCACACACTGTACAGATACCACTGAAATGCACAGACTTTGGCTTTTCTCGACTGTACTGAACTGAAATTCTTAAGAACCGTAAACAAAATCGATATTCATTTACAGAGAAGCTTTTAGCACAGGAAACAAAATGCACATTCCCCCAAATTTGACAAAAAAAAAAAAAAACTTAACTACACCAAATAGCACTCAAGATATTCATGAAGAATGTGGAAATTAAAGAAAGGTAATCAGATCCGGGTAAGACTGTTTATGAGAGACCCCCGAGGAGAGATGACACGTGGCTCCTTTAAAGACGAGGCCTTTAGTGCTTTGACAATCCCCGGACTTGCGTTCCAGTTGCGCGGTTTCAGAAGGCGCGCATTTCCCTCGTGCTAGAGCATCCAGAGCCTAACGCTGGTTGCGAGTTAAGTGAGAGCCAAACCGCTGCCTAGCGTTTAGTTTTGGAGCGCCGAGTGACAGCCGCCCTGCGCACGTTTTGTGTGTTTTGTATTATCGGGAGAATGACTGCGAAAAAACGTTACTACACAGAGCGCCCCGACTTCGTCCAGAAGGCATCCTACGAGAAACGATTAAAAAAAAAACGTTTTTGGAAAAGTGTTCCGTAAAGATGTACTCCTTACGCGAGAAGGCAAATACTGGTGCACTGACGACCGTCGTGAGTACTTAACAGGCCCGACGGAACCCGTTTTGGCAGTTTCAGTAGAAATGCACTTTGGGTGAGCTTTCACACTGACGAAACCAACACAGAAAGCCAGTACCCTTGAGAATTTTACTGACAGTTCGAAGTCTTCAAACATTTGGCACTGAGTAGACAGACAAGCTATATACATATTTTTTTTTTTAAAGCCAGAGGTTTTGGTGAATATTCCCCTGATGCTGTTCCTTCAATTGGGCTTAGATGTGACAAAGCTAAGTTCTGCCACAGAAATCTTCCAGTTTTTACAATGAAATCAGTAGTATGTCACAATGTCTTACCTGCACATTTTGCTAGGACTAATTTGTTTTGACACCACTTATTTTCTAAACAGTAGTAATAGTAATAACAAAACCAATAATAATTAGTAATAATAATAAACTAACCAGTCTTTATTCCTATTGGGGGCTGTTAGAAGTTGGGCTGTTTTCTCCTGGGAGAGACAGATAGATTTTTAGGACAAAATCTTAGGACAGATTTTTAGGTTTTTAGTTTAATAGAAGGGCCCTCTCCAGGATTCCCACACACCCGGAACGCTGAAACTGCGCATTCCAAAGTAAGGCCACAGGCTGCGCTTGTTATTTTAGGGGTGGCTCCGTAACTGGCACGTTTCTCAGATTGGTGCAATTTGTGAAGAAACTAACGTGAAGCATTCTAGTACTGCCGTGAAACAAATGTGTTTTGTTTATAGTGAGGAATTCAGTGCTCAAATTTAAATTTAAAGGCTGTGTGTATGACTTGCTCCGTATCAGGGAGTTCTATCCGAAGGACATTATCTCTGGTAACTATAAATCAACGAGAATGATAAGCCTTCCTTCAATTTGTAATATAGGTTTACATCACACTGAACATTGCAGGTGAATACAATGTGAAAAATATAGTCCTTTATGACCAAACCCCACATCTAAAAAAACCGAAACTACATTCCACCCACTCTGCTTGTGCACTATACAACTACCTACCCCCCCCCCCCCCCCCCCCCCCATCCACACACATGGTACGGTCCATGGGACAATGGTACTCTAATACTGATTAACATGTTTGTGTATGCATGCGTCTATATGTGCATGTGTGCGTATGTTCATGCGCGTGCGCTAGTTCATGTGAGTGTGTGCACGTGTATGTGTGTTTGAGAGCATGTGCATGTCATGTGAATGCATCTGTGTGTATGTGCACGCGTGCGTATCTGTGCGAGTGTGTGTGTGTGTGTGTGTGCGCGCATGTGTGTATGTGTGCGCGCATGTGTGTATGTGTGTACGTGCGTCTCTGCAAGTGTGAATATGTGCTTGCATGTGCATGTGTATGTGTGCATGTGGAATGCATGCGAGTGCATGTGTGTACAGGCTCTCTCTCAGGGGCTCTCATACTCAGTCTCACAGTCAAGGGGCACACGGGCACTTCTTTACAACCAAAATAAACCCAAAAAAACAACCAACATTTTCAGACAACAAGACCACAAAACAGCAACCCCCCCACCAAAATCTTTACCTTGAAATATGAGGGATCCTTACAAAACATGTAATAAAATACCCATGTTATCAAATAATTTCACAGGAAATACACTAAAAGATGTGTACCTCAGGAATTTGGCACAAAATACCACTGATTCAGGTTTTTATTTACAAGAAAATAAAAGAGAAATCACATTTTGCTGACCAAAAAAACATTTAAGTATCATTTCCCACAGCAAAAAGAAACAAGGAGTGGAAAAAAAAAATCAAAGCTTCACAAGCATATTTTTGGAGGGGTGTGGGGCTGGGGTTGGTACCACTAAATACTCAGGAAATTTAGCAAATAGGGGACTTGTTTAAAAAAAAAAAAAAAAAAACCATGGAAATTATGAAAGGCTCTGTCCAAGTCCACTGATTTTTTTTTTATTTTAGTCTTTTTAAAAATATGAAACGCTTAAGACTGTTCAACTCCTGATGAAACCACGTTTGAATCCACAAAAAGCACTGACATTAGAACATAGGACACACTTTGTTGTTTATTCTCTATACATTTAAAGAGTATAAAATATAAGTCATTTCATGTGCATTTAACCACGGATTGTCTTACTGTGAGTCGGTTCGGCGAAAGGCGACGCTTAGGTAGCACGATCGCCCGCGCGACGGGGCCGATCGGGATTTTTCAGTTTCCCCTTTTCGTCGAAACCGTAAACTGCTTTAGAAAAAAGTGGTTCTACAAATAGGTTTAGGTGAGAAAGTGAGAATCCTCAAAAGGCCTTATCAAAAAAAACGCCGCTGCCCGAAAAATGTAAAAACCGCTTTGCAGAGCGTCGAGAGAGATTTCGGTATTTATCAGACAAGCTTGGTAGGAGACAATGGTCAGACTTGGCCTCGTATTGCCGATCCCTGTACTATCGTTCAAGTTTACTCTCGAGAAAGGACGACAAAACCAACTGAGAGAAAAAATTATATATATATATATATATAAAGGAAATACACAGATTTACCACAGGTTTTCTTTACGTTTTGTGCTCTTGTCTCTTGTATGACTGTAGCTAAGCTTTCACATTTATCTCTCCTTCTTTACCTCTCCTTCCCCTCCCCGTACTCCCAAAACCCCAAAAAGCTCCAAATGAGGTCACATGCAACAAACAAACAAACGAACAAACAAACAAAAAATCCAAAAAAAGGTCAAGCTAGGTTCAAAGGTCAGTAGGAGGAGACCAGGTTATGATCAGGTGAGCTCAGAAAAAGACATCAGAAACAATGAGGGGGGGACGATGAGACGTGTGTTTGGACGCCACGGAGACATGCTAGGCAAACCATGAGCTAACAGGCATGGAGATGTTCTAGGGAAGAAGAACAAGGGAGAGGACAGAGTTACACACGAACAGAGGCGCCGCCGCGCACAGGTAAAAACAAAAAACAAAAACAAAAAAAAAAAAAACACGCTTCGGTCATGGTTGCGAGGAACGAGACCACAATGCAAATCTTACAACCGGGAGTTTTCCGTTCACCACAATTTGCATTTTCAAAAATACACAACATCTGAAATAAAGAGAGAAAGGCACAAGCTTGTGTACAGTACAATACAAACAAATACAAACACACACACACACACACACACACACACACACAATACAAACACACATGTGCATACACGCATACACACGCACACGCACACGCAGAACCCAAAGCAGTCCATCTGCAGCCTTTCCCCAACAGGAGATAAGAGGATGGATGTTATTTTGGGTAAAACCATTGAAAGTTCATAAAGACATTTACAGAAATGGGAAGCAGAAGAAAGTAATGATGCAGAGAGAGAGAGACAGAGAGAGCAGGCACACAGAAGGAGAGATGAAGGGAAGAGCAGGAAAATGGATAGAGAGAGAGAGAGAGAGAGAGAGAGGAGCAGAGGGGGTAGGCTGTGCAGTGTATAAGCAGACTGGTTAACATGGCTCCCTGTTCTGAATCCTACAGGTCTACTTCAGCTAACATCTGCTCTTTACGTATCCCATAAATTAACAATAGGTAATAAATAAAGTCCTTTTTTTCTGTGGCAGTAAAAATTTTGTATAAAAATAGAACTGCTTTTTTTATTTATTTCGTTTTTTTTTTCTTTTTTACAAATAAAAGCCTGTGGCTTTCTGTACTTTGAATTCTATCTTTCAAGAAACATCAAGTATTTTCAATTTCACCCCAGAACACTTCAACACTTTATTATTATTTTCTTTTTTATCTCTAGGCAGATTTATGATTAATGTGATTTTTACCCATAATTCTCAACACAACAACCCATTCCAACAAAGACCAATGTGATCTGACCTAGTAAAGTATAACAACAATAACAATCATACTAATAATACGTAAATCATAATATATTTAGGCAAACAAAAATACTCCAAACAAAGGGGAAGCTGGTTGGAAGGTTTGTGTGGGAGGGCTTATGTTGCCTTTGACTACAGGGGGAGGGGCCAGTGCAACATTAACCCTGTGAGTGCCATAAGGAGACTTCAGTGGGGAGCAGCGGAGAGTTTCCGGCATGGCACAAGAGGGTTCATTTTTAAATTTCACATTTTTTTGTTGCTTCTGTCAGAAATACAGTGAGGATGACTTTATCGACTCTGAGAGCGGTGCTGTGTAACAGTGTGTCAGTTATAAAAATTCCACAGATCAAAAAAAATAAATAAACAAAAAATAAATCTACCTATAACAGCAACCCATGTATTGCAAGTCACACAAAAAAATGACTGGAATGGAAGTGTTCATGTGGGGAGGGGGAGGGGGGGGGGGGGTAAGAGGAATACTTTTAATAACTGTTGAAAATGAAAAGGGACAAAAGTGTGTCGCCCCCTGGTGGTGAAAGGTTGTAAGACCAGTCTCTTGTGGGGGACTTACCCTTGTAGTGCTAGCGTGAAAGCAGTACAGCGCTAGTGCTAACTTCAGTACGGTTTGCTGTCGTTCTTGGAGCGCTTGAGCTGCACCTTCAGCCTCTTCATGCCGATCTGGAAGCCGTTCATGGCCTGGATGGCGGCTTGAGCGGAAACGGCGTTATCATAGCTGACAAAACCTGGGGCGGAGAGAGGCGGCACGGCGTTATTGTAGCGGAGAGAGACAGACAGGGCTCGAGACTAACAAACAGAAATCATCCCCGGGACGCCTTCGGGACGAAAGAGGAAAAATATATATTTAATATATACATCGTATTAGGGTATTACCGACATTTGCCGTTTCAGTGTGTAGGCTAGTAGACAGCACTCGAAAAGCAAGACAAACATTAGAAACGTTTCAAAACTGCTGTTACGGTTGCCCATATTCCCCACTGCTGCGCACGATATCGGTTCGTTAATTTAATAAATTCATGTTTTTACAGTTTTTGTGATTTTCAACAACTTTAGGCCTATTTGAACTTGATTAGTTTAACCCAATGATGTTGGTTTAAATTATTACCGACAGGATGCGCGATTTTAATCCAGTACGAACCTGCAATGTCTGTAGTTTTTACAAGTGTATGATGATCTGTGTGTTCGAATGGACCCTGCAGCAATGTAATTGCGTATGGGAATCGTTTGCCTTGGTTTTTGGCGACCGGGAATCAGAGTTGAACTAGCCGCTTGCATGGCTCGTTTTTTTCTTATTTATTTATTTCTTAACCATCTACGTTATTTATTTCTCGCAGAGGTAGTTATTCATGTAAGGTCCGATCACAAGAGAGAACTGGTGGAAGCATGCAAATGAGATCGTGCGAACCGCTTTAACGACACGACCGCTTCACTTTGGCGTCCATTGTAACCTACCAGAAAGAACATACCAGCCGAGCGTGCTACGAAGCGCCATTTCCGCGTGCGCTTCGCTTGCGATACTTTTGGCGTTGGGTGTATTTTTCTCGGCGCGCCACAAGCGGAGAATTTAATTTACGGGATTGAATTCGGGCCTACACTGTGTGTTGTTATGTTTGCATTTGTATGTGGGCCCCACAATTAAAGAGACTTTACTGGTCTGTGAGGAAACTGACTATGAGCTTCAACTCAACACGAGCACCAACTCAACACGAGGCAGGGGTGTCAAGACTCCGGTCCCGGAGAGCCGCAGTATCTGCCCGTTCTTGGCACTCAATTGATCGGCGTGAGCCGCCGATCAGCTAACAATTCCCTAAGTCCAGCTTCCGAGGCCGAAAGGGAAACCGGAAAAACTGGCAGACGCTGCAGTGTGGAGAGTGACGAGGGCCCCGCTACAGACTGCTGACGCTGCGCTAAACGCGTGAGGAGAGCTTTAATACTCTAAAGCTGCCGTTCTTCTGCATTGATCACAGCACAATACTGTCGCCCGCCATGTTTCTATTGGGTTACTGTGTCCCACTGGGCTGTCAAGTACTTATTGCTGTCGGTAGCAGATATATTACCCCGCTGGCGTCCGAGTTACTTTGGAACAGTACTGGAGCACTTAAATGCCTGTGACTACCGCTCGGGCTGTTTGAGAGCAAATGAGACTTCAAAGGGCCTTCTTCAGGGGGACTACTCGAAAGGAGTCTTACCAAAGCACTTGCTCAGATTGGTCTGTTTGTCGATGAAGACTTTGGCGGAGACCACGTTTCCGAAAGGCATGAACATCTGGAGGATGTCCTGGTCTCCGAACTCCTGCGGCAGGTGGTAGATGAAGAGGTTGGCTCCCTCTGGGCCTGGGGGAAAAGACGCAATGCTGCCGTCAGTCCACTGGAGGGCGCCAGAAGCACATGATGGGTGTGTGAGGGAATTCTTTATAAGAGACAATAAATGTTTCTTTGTGTTGCTATTCGTTTTATTTGCCTGTACATTATTATTTTTGTTGTGACTGTCACACAGCATAGTGATAGTTAATGCTGTTAATGGGCGTTATATGGCATACTTCACTTTGCCTAGTGAGAGAGGGAACAAGAGATAGATCCAGAGAGTGGGATACAGAGATAGAGAGAGCGAGAAACAGAAAGAAAGGGAGACAGAGAGTGAGAAACAGCAAGAGAGAGAGAATACAGAGAGACAGAGCGAGTGAGACAAAGAGAACGGAATACAGAGATAGAGAAACAGAGAGAGAGAGAGAGAGAGAGAGAGAGAGAGAGAGACATATGTTTTGCTCAGACACAATCAAATCCCCGTAGCAGGTTGTGGGAACCATAGGCAGATGTTTGGCTGGTAGAGAAGGGAGAAAAAAGGTTTTGGATTGAAAATGGCTTCAGAAAATGTGCAGATGGCACAAACCTCTGGGGTGAAGGAAACAGTTGAGCTACTAAAATATTTAAAGAAGATTTTAAATAGAATCCAGAACTGGGACCTGTACGCTCAGATTGGGGGGGGGGGGGTGGGGGCGTGACTCATTACATGAGGTCATTACGTTTTTATAAGGGAATAATAAAGTGGGCAGGAGGACGTTTTTCAGATGGACTCAACAGAGATTGGCTGTAAGACATGCCAGCGTACACGAGAGGTGTGGGGATTGGGGACTCTGGTTTGCTCAGGATAGACATTTGTTTTGTAGGTTCACGTACGTCGCTCTGGATAAGAGTGTCTGCCAAATAACTAAAATGTAAATATATATATCCCCAGACTGAAAAATGAAAATAGTAAAAAGAATGTTCTATGTCCCCATGACTCCTATCGCTTCCACTGTGAGTGACCCTGTATGTGGGTCCAGCTGATGTGGACACCCAGGACCTGTTACACTTAGGGGGCCGTTTGGGACCCAGGGCCTGTTACACTTAGGGGACCGTTTGGGACCCAGGGCCTGTTACACTTAGGGGGCCGTTTGGGACCCAGGGCCTGTTACACTTAGGGGGCCGTTTGGGACCCAGGGCCTGTTACACTTAGGGGGGCCGTTTGGGACCCAGGGCCTGTTACACTTAGGGGGCCGTTTGGGACCCAGGGCCTGTTACACTTAGGGGGCCGTTTGGGAAAGCAGAAAATAAAGTGATTAAGAAAGCGAGGGGGAGAGAAAGGGTTGATAAGGAAGCTCGATGGCATGTACAGTGTGACGCCACCTCATCTTTAGCCAAATGGCTAGGCCAGGGGTTGGCAACCCTGGCCCTGGAATGCTGGAGACGGCCCTGGTTTTTGCTCCATCCAAACCTACGACCAAAGGGCCTACCCCTGGGCCAGTGAGACTCATTCCTGGTCCTGGAGGGCCGCAGGGTATGGTGATTTTTGTTGTTACTCGGTACTTAATCGACAACAGTTAATTCACCACACCTGGTTTCTCAGGTCTGAATTGGTTGCTGATATTAAGGCGAAAACAAAAACCAGTATACCCTGCAGCCCTCCAGGACCAGGAATTAGTAGCACTGCTCTGGGCTAAGCCAACAGCAGGCCCCACCCACTGCCCAAGTCCCGCCTCCCAGGATCCTTCCCCTAGCCCCGCCCTGCGGCGGCGAGCTCACCCTCCTTCTGGCTGCCGGCAGCGCCCTGCTGCTGCAGCAGCGATTGGCTGTACAGGGAGGGCAGGGCTGCGGCCGCATACTGCTGGATCCCCGAGTAGGCCTGGGTCAGGGCGTCCATCGCACCCGCAGTCCCGTTGCTCAGCCCTGTGGCCCCCAGACCGCCGTTCAGCGCTGCCATACCTGACAGCATCAGATACACTTTATGACAAACCCGACAATACAGAGAGAGCAACTTTACATCAAAATACCACAATACAGAAAGAGCAACTTTACATCAAACCCTACAATAAAGAAAGGGCAACTATACATCAAACCCAATAAAGAACAACTTTACATTAAACCCCACAATAAAGAAAGAGCAACTTTACATCAAACCCCACAATAAAAAAAGGGCAACTATACATCAAATCCAATAAAGAACAACTTTACATTAAACCCCACAATAAAGAAAGAGCAACTTTACATCAAACCCCACAATAAAAAAGGGCAACTATACATCAAACCCAATAAAGAACAACTTTACATTAAACCCCACAATAAAGAGCAACTTTTTATTGAACCCCACAATTAAGAGCAACTTTACATCAAACCCCACAATACAGGAAAAGCAACTTTACATTAAACCTCATGAAACATAAGTTTACTTATTCACAGGTGCTGCTCCCCACTCCCCAGACTCTTTCACACACCCACACAAGGAAATGAAAATCACAAGGAAGTTGTACAAATGTAAAAATATAATTTAAGATAGGTAGAAATATATATATAGATAAATACATCACGCTTTCCAACCCTAATCACTCACTAGCAAGAGTCTCTTCCTCTTTTGGGATTAATAGCAGTTTGCTGCTGGGGGGGGCACAGTGTGAGAGCAGTCTGTGCACAAATCTTTATTTCTTGCTGTCTGTGTCCCTCTTGTGGATACATTAATGCATGCAGTCTAATAAATTGTGTAGAGAAAAATGGATGCATGACTGATTTTAATCAAACAGTTCTGGGCTCAAATGATCACCATCAGTTTATTAAGTTAATGAGGCAGATGCGCGAGCACGCACACAGACACAAACACACAGACGCACGTCAAGACACACACACGCCGGCACACAACTGGTGGACCACAACCCCGAGTCCTCTTCACCACCGAGACAACCCCCCCTACCCCCAGACCGTCTGCATTACACACCAAATGCAACACAACCGGCGACTCCCCCAGACACTCCTGAAACTAGGGACAATAATGAGCCGTGGCTATTAGCAGGGATTCACCGCCGGTGCCTGACATTTTTACATAGGTGAAGCGCTACCTGAGGTTCCGAGTACGAGCCAGAACATTGACCGCAGCCAGGACAATTCAGCCAGCAATAATTGCAACCGTGACCTTTTACACAAGATTAGATGGATGTGCCGAAATTGTCAGCTCGGCGGGACCGTTTAAGGCCAGGGCTGGTTAATTCCGCCCAACGAGATAGCTGTAAAATAACAGGAAAAGGTCATGAGAAAATTGGCCCGCAGACTGATAAGACGGGGGGGGGCTTGAGTGAGCGTGCGCCTGGAACCCCATCCTCCCGGGGGGACAGAGGAGGGTCGCTCTCCAGACCCGCGGTGAGAGTTCACCCAGCACAGGAAATGCTCTCTAACCAATCGGAATGGGTCCCAAATAGCCGCTGCACATGATATCCGGTATCTCCAGCAGACGGATCCTGCGAACGTTATGCAAACGCTTGCACATTTCTTTGCGTGAGACTGCCTGCATGCAATTCAAAAAATTATAATAATCATTTTATATAAATTTGCTGCCCAACGTGGGGCTGTTTGTGTCCAATTCCCATCCTAATTTGGAATGTCCGATCATATTCAATCGCATACCTTGCACGAACCCCACTGCCGATTCGGGAGTGTCGAGACCCGAAATGTGGCGTCCCCAGCAGCTGCTTTACTCACCGCAGACAACAGTTAAGCCCGCATAGAGCGGAGTCAGAGGAAGACCTTTCCTACGTGGCTTTACGTGCGCCCGATCGATCAGCAGGGGTCGCTAGATATCGATGAAACGTGGACCTCTAACCAACTGAAGCTTCCCGTACCCTCGGCGAAGCAATCGCAGACTGCACATCGCCCTATGGAGCTACTGGCCATTGGCAGAGACGAGGTCCAGATTAGATTATTCATGCACCGCAGCGTAGCGCTTTAACCGAATGAGCCACCCAGCAGTCACCTGTACGCAGGTTAATAATGCCGTTTGTGTGAGAACGGTTGTGGACGGCAGGGTGATTCTGAAAGGCTCTCAGTGTTGAGCCCAAACTCACCGGGATTCAGTACTAAATTTCAGCACTAATCAGGCCTGAGCTCACAAATTCAGGACTGAACTTCAACACTAACCAAAGCCAAACTCACTTCTATTCAGCCATATGGTAGGATAGTCTCATTTTAAGATTCTTACATCAGTATGTAGCTTAACTCACAAAGGCCTCTATTAGAATTGTGAGTGACGGTACGTCGTCAGCAATAGCCTATTTTGGTGTTTGGTGGGAGCTGTCGGTGTGGAGCCTGGACTTGGGTTGCATGAGGATGGGGGGTGGGCGGGGCTGGGTGGGCGGGGTGAAGCTGAGTGGGTGGGGCAGGGGGGATACTCACTGTTGACGCCACCTGTTAGTGCATTAATGTTGTTGAGACCCATGGAGGAGCCAGCGAGCCCCTGTAGGGCGCCCAGTGAGGACAGAGAGCTCATGGAGGCCCCGAGGTTGGAGGAGGCGGTTGTACCGGCTGCAGTGAGGAGAGGGAGAGAGAGAGAGAAAGAGGGGGGGGGGGTTAGACAATAGACAAACATAACCTCCCCAATCCTGCTGTAGGGCCGGGGGATGTGGTGGAAGGGGCAGGAGGGGGCCGGGGGAGGTGGTGGAGGGCGGGAGGCGGAGGCTTACCTGGGCTGGAGGACAGGGGGTTGGAGGGGCTGGCTGAGGTCTGCGTTGCCGCGGCAGCGGCAGCGAGAGCAGCCAGGTTCTGCAGCTGCATTGCACTCACACCTAGGGGGAGGAGTCAGAGGAGGAGTCAAACACCTGCGCTGTGCCTTACACACTCTATACCTGCACTGCATTACACTACACACATTACACTACACCTTATATAAGCCTCTATTAAAAAAGAGCAGCCTAGATATGTCTGTTTTAAATAATTACAGACCTATATCTAAGTTATTGAAAAAGTTATTCATCGGCAACTTAGTAACTTTTTAATTTCTAATGGCTGCCTTGACAAATTTCAATCCGGATATCTCCCCCATCACGGTACCGAGACTGCCCTTATCAAGGTCCTTAATGACATTAGTTTAAATACTGACTCTGGTAAAATCTCAGTCTTACTGTTATTAGATCTTAACGCTGCATTTGACACTGTAGATCATAAAATTCTGCTTGACAGACTAGAAAATTGGTTTGGACTTTCAGGTACCGCCCTAAATTGGTTTAAGACCTATCTAGCTAAGCAGACAGAAAGTATTTTGTCTCCATTGGTAATTTAACTTCTGAGCGGATTACAATGACTTGTGGTGTTCCCCAAGGATCAATCCTTGGGCCTCTATTATTCAATCTTTACATGCTCCGACTACAACAAATCTTACAAAAAAATATCGCTTACCACCACTACGCAGATCACACCCAAATTTACATAGCTCTCTCACTAAATGATTATGGTCCAATCGACTCGCTCTGTCAATGCATTGAACATATTAACATCTGAATGCGTCAATTTTCTGCAGTTAAACAAGAATAAAACAGATCATTGTTTTCGGAACTCACAATAGACTGAGAGTCAGTGCTCACCTTGATTCCCTGCCCCTTCAGACTAAAACCGAGGTTAGAAATCTTGGTGTAATCTTGGAAATTTCAATACCCATATCAATTCAATCAAAAATCAGCTTACTATCACCTAAAAAACATAGCAAGAATCAGGGACTTTGTGCCTAAACAGGACCTAGAAAAGGTTATTCATGCCTTTATCTCCAGCAAATTGGATTATTCTAATGGCTTATTTACAGGCCTATCAAAAAAAGTGGTTCGCCAACTGCAACTTATTCAAAATGCTGCTGCTCGAGTGTTAACAAAAACAAGGAAATTGTATCATATTACGCCAATTCTTAGGTCTTTGCACTGGCTCCCAATCAAGCAGAGAATTAGCTTCAAAGCCTTGCTGCTTGTGTACAAGTCCCTAAATGGGCTAGGGCCTTCATATGTCTCCGATCTGCTTTTGCCATACGAACCCCCCAGAGCCCTAAGGTCATCTGATGCTGGCTTATTAACCATTCCAAGAGTTAAAACAAAACACGGAGGCAGCTTTCTGTTACTATGCTACTCACAGCTGGAACAAACTCCCAGAAGATATTAGAAATGCCCGAACTCTAACCACTTTAAAAACTAAGCTAAAAACATTCATGTTCTGCGCCGCATATTCTTAAATACTGTTATCTGATGTTCAGTTGTTGCTTGTTGTCTGTTGAGCACTTGAAGTCCTCTATAAAGTGGGGCAAAAGACCTCTATACGGGTGGCAGGAAGTCCTTTTGGCGTAGCCAAGGCAAAGTCCTCTATTCAGGAGAGGCAAAAGTCCTGCAGCGGTTGCTGGCAGGCAAAAGTATAAAAAAGACCACCCACAGAGAGGCTAAGGGGCTAAAGAGCACATAGTATGCTTGTCTCACATTTTCATTGTATGTACTGTGCACAGCAGATAGCAGGTAGCAAGCTGATTGTTGGAGTGTTCGTTGAGGTATGTCTTGTGGGCTCAACCAGTAGTTTTGCAGCTTCTTATTAAGATTCTTTTTAACCGTTTTAACTTTTTATTAACATTTCTAACGGTTTTTAACTTATTAAGATTGTTTTCAATTCTAATTTACTTTTTATATAATGTCTTTCTATGTCTTATGTAAAGCACTTTGAGTTGCCTTGTGTATGAAAATGTGCTATACAAATAAACTTGACTCTGTACCTGACAAACTACATCTGCACTGGACCTTACACACACTACACCTGTACTGTACCTTACACACAATACACCTGTACTGTACCTTACACACACCTGCACTGGACCTTACACACAATACACCTGTACTGTAACTTACACACTACACCTGCACTGGACCTTACACACAGTACACCTGTACTGTACCTTACACACAATACACATGTACTGTACCTTACACACACTACACCTGCACTGTATTTTACACACACCTGTACTGTACCTTACACACACTACCCCTGCACTGGACCTTACACACAGTACACCTGTACTGTACCTTACACACAATACACCTGCACTAGACCGTACACGCACTACACCTGCACTGGACCTTACACACACTATACCTTACACACACACTACACCTGCAATATACCTTACACACACTACACCTGCACTGTACCTTACACACAGTACACCTGCACTAGACCATACACACACTACACCTGCGATGTACCTTACATACACTACATCTTACATACACAACACATTACACACACTACACCTTACACACACCACATTTTACATTCACTAGACCTTACACGCGCTACACGCTACATACTCCACACATTACACTACACCTTATATACAGTATACATAGATAAACTGCAATTGACCTCACCTACACAAAACCAATTGTCATTTAGCACAAGGAAAACCTACCTAGTAACTATCATACTACTGAGAGAAAATGACAGGCTATGGCTCCATGTATCAGCCGGCTCCCTTAGCACATTCCCCTGGGAGTATGTGCACAGTAGGAGCCTCACGGCTCAGGAAGCCTGCTTTCTTTATCTTCAGATGGAAAGAGACAGATTGTGGAGAATGATTTAGTCCAAACACTCATCGTGGGCGACGGAGCTCCGTACACTACGGCTGGGAGCAGATGCCAGCTGACTTACAGATGGCGCTTTATGCAACCTGCTCCTGAATCCAGCGTCTGCGCTGGGATTCGGCATCAAACGCACCTTCTGAGCCCTGCTGAGCTGCCTCAATCTGACTAGTGTCCTGGAAAAACCTGGCAACCCAATACTTCCTTTAGCTAAACCTGGAAGCCAAAACAATTAATTAACAAACACCTGACACCCTGAAATTTCCTTTAGAAAAACCCGGCACCATAACATTTCCTCTAGGGAAACCCGGCAGCCCACATTTGCTTTAACCATAGGCATTTTCACACCTACCTAATATTCACCCCACCACTGATCACCGGTATAACACCCCCTAATCTGGGACAAACCAGTCTGAATTTGCCTTTGTTATTCTCACAATGAAAAGCAGTGTTGGTTGTAACACACTGCACACACACGTACGCACATGCACACATGCACACTCAGTAACCTCTTTCCTTTTCCCCGTTGCGTTTGAAGCTCATTGTAACCCAACCCCTATGATTCGCACACTAAAATCATACTCAAAGCCTCCCGGATCCTTCTGCAGGAAGGAAGCTGAATGCTGGATGACTCACAGGCTCATGGGAATTTGAGTGCAAAGTGAAGCGGCAGCTCAGAGAACAACCGTGCCACGCACTGCAATTGCAGAACAGGAGGCTTGGGTTCTCTGTGACACCCCATCCTCCACCGCCTACAAGGCAACAGCCACGCATCACAACCTGTCTTATTGTCGCAGTGTCTTATTGGTGTTCACTTTTCCACATCTCAGCTTGCTTTACACACTTGTGAACATATGAGAGAGCCCAGAGTCCGCAGCCAGCTAACACTAAAGCGACCCTTTCAATAAAGAGACTTTCATTAAAGCAACGCGGAAAAAATGTACAGCGGGTTGGTATAAGGACAGATTGCTCTCTCATTAACCACAAAATTTTACAGCGCAAATTGTTGCTACCAGAGACAACCTCCCTGTGCAGGCGTTAACTAAACAAGGGCTCGTCTAAAAATAGATGTGATTTCGGGGAAGCGGAGGACACAGCAAGAGATTCGGAGCGCATGTGCTGAAAAGCTACTTGGCCTGGAACGCAAGATTCTCTTGGCGTGACAACATTAGCAAAATTCAGGCTCTCTAAAGCAACGACCCACACAAAGGCAGGGTTCGGGGCAGAGGGTGGTGTTTGGACCACTATGGTGATGAGAGGGCGGGGTTTGGAGCATTATGGTGAGGAGAGGGTGGGGTTTGGAGCATTATGGTGAGGAGAGGGTGGGTTTGGAGCATTATGGTGAACAGAGGGTGGGGTTTGGAGCACGATGGTGAGCAGAGGGCGGAGTTAGAGGCAGAGGGTGGGGTTTTGAGCAGGCAGGAGTGAGGCAGTTGGGAGTGGGGTTTGGGGGTAGAGGGCGAAGTCTGGAGCAACGTAATGGGAGAAGGGGGCGTGCTTTGGTGGGAGAAGCGGGTGCATTCTGCAGGCAGTACAGCCTTACCTGCCATCTGCTGAATACTGTTGAAAGCACCCAGGTTACTGGAGGAGGCAGCCTGCTGGAGCAACTGCAAGAGGAGACAGAGAAGAGGCCACATTTCACATCTACAGGAAAGCTTCCGCACGCTATACAGCCTAAAAACCAGTGGAGTCGGTTTGCAAATACCTGCTGCCTCAGGATGACAGAAACTCTCACGGGTTTGCTACGTATTTGGTTACTGCGCAGCAGAAGTGCGTCAGCTGTGTAAACTGTGGTTACGAGGGCGCTTTGTGTAAAAAATGCACTCAGTCAAAAGCAGATTTCTCCTTTTCATAAATATTACACAGCCCAGGTTGCCTTCAGATTGCTGCAGTGTTTCCTTCCTTGTTGTGGAGAGAAAAACACAGGGACTGGCCTTGCACTTACAGGGAGTGCTATTCCAAACTGAGCCAAGATGAAAATGTATACGTATGTTGTCAAAGCATTTCCATTGTAATGACTGTATTGGTAACGATTTACATGAACTCTATCTTCATAAAGCATTGCAAAGGCATTACAATTACATGGACCGTTCTGAATTCTTTGAGTGGGCGGTATTCCGAGATCTGTGAACCTCAGGATCAGATCTATCGGAGGTTGTGACAAAATGCATATGCACATTGTTTTGTACGGTTGTAATTAATGTATTTCGAAGAGCTCAATGTGCAGTCATGAAGACGCTCTGTAGTCCACAACATAACAGCTTCATGAGATAAGTAAAACATTATCAGGTATTCATAAAGCTCCATGTAATGTAATGTTCATGAATGCATTATGATTGCGGAGACTGGGGAGGGAGAGAGGGTGGAAATTGGGGAGAGACAGTGGCGGAGACTGTCGAGGGACAGTGTGCACAGTCGGGCCATGACAGAATACGATCCCTGCACCCCTTTGGGGGTGCATATTTGAATCAACTTTGTCAAAAAGGTTTTGAGTGGGCGACTTTTTCTCAACATGGGGGCACTTAGAATCCCTGGATGAAACCCTTATTTCCAGGGTTTTGTGGGGGGGGGGGGGGGATTCAGGAGCACACTCATCCCACAATTTCAAGAAGTAAACCAAAAGTAAAAATTACAACTTGTAGAAGACAGAGCATATACAGATCCTTTCCAAAAAATTAGAATATCATGGAAAAGTTTTTTTTTTTTTTTCCCCATAATTCCATTCAAAAAGTGAAACTAGATTCATTACACACAAAGTGAAATATTTCTAGCCTTTATTTGTTTAATTTTTCATAATTTTGGCTTACAGCTCCAGAAAACCCCCAAAACAGTATTTCAAGAAATTAGAATAGTGTGTCAAGCCACTCCACTCCACTCATTCTCTGAAATAACTGAAGTAAATGCTGATTTTCGACACACTATTCTAATTTCTTGAAATACTGTTTTGGGGGTTTTCTGGAGCTGTAAGCCAAAATTATGAAAAATGAAACAAAAAAAGGCTAGAAATATTTCACTTTGTGTGTAATGAATCTATAATCTATAGATTCTATAGAGTGTTTCACTTTTTGAATGGAATTATGGAAAAAAACAACTTTTCCATGATATTCTAATTTTTTGGAAAGGATCTGTATGCACGTCTATGGTACAAGAGCGGGACATCTTACAAACTACTTCCTCACTAGTTTGGAAAGCATTTTGCAGGATTTCTTTCGCACACTGCATGCAAAGTGACACAGAGAGAGTGCACATATTAAACGGGGTCTGAGTGGACAGGGGGCAGGGAACAGGGCTCGTATTCGGTCATGACTGCGGCTCGGTGGCGGGGCCTCTTACCGCCAGATACTGAGGCGTCAGGCTGTTCAGGCTGCCCAGGCTGCCCAGGCTGCTCAGGCTGCTCAGGCTGCTCAGGTTCCCCCAGGTGGAGGCGCTGTTGAGCTGCTGCATCTGCTGGGAGAGCTGCATCTGCAGGCGCCGCTGCTCCTTGTCCTTCTGCGTGTCGGCAAACTTCACCACGATGGGAGACGAGCAGCCCTGCGTCAAACAATCAGCTCATCAGATCACTGACGTACAGAGACGTGCGTCAAAGCAGCACCGCTACATACACAATGTGAACTCACACAAACAGAGAAACGACACACACAAACGCATGCATGAACACGCACGCACGCACACACACGCATACACGCGCACACGGAAACACATACTTGCACACAAAATTCTGGATAAAAAAGGGTTATTTGTCAAAAGCTTCAAAAGAGGACATTACTTTTGTGGTCATCCATTAAAGCAATAATGGCAGAACAAGTTGCAGTTTTGTTTCCAGTTCATTCACGTTTCTCAGTTACCTGAAGGTACATGGTTTAGTGCAGTACACTTTCAACAAATAGAGACACACACAGAGTGGATACTGAAAAATCTTCTAGATGTTTCCGGACGTGATTTTCATCTTTAATCCGTGCGCAGACTACAGTGATTCTCATTGGCAGTGGCAGTTTCATTCAGCCAGGTGCAAAGAGGAACGCACGTGGTCAGAATAAGGTGTATTTACTGAACAGAGGGACATGGGAAATGGAGTTTACAAACGTACAAGTCCTATTCGGTCGTAACGTTTCCTGTGAACAGCTGGGGTGGGTTTAGCGGTATTCTCTCAGAGAGCTGGGACACAAGCGTGGGCCCGCAGGGCCCGGCTCTGCAAGCATGTCAGTGAATGTGCTCTGGCCGACGCACAGGGGGGGAATTAAAATGGAAGACAGACGCGGGACTGCGGCTACGTGCCGGCTGGCTGGGGTCTTTTAAGGATTCAGCGCTTAACAAATTCTTCTCTTCCTGGTCTCTCGCTCGCAGTCGTTCGCGGTCGCCACGGCCCGCACTCGCTCACAGTCACACCAGTCGTTCCCCTGCGGCAAACTGGACACCGCATATCGGCTCAACCAGTGCTGCGTGGTTATCGTGGGATCGCAAACCCTACCTATACCCCGTTTTTTAAATTGTTTTCCCACTGAGAAGCACTTTGGGCTGTCACTTGATGTATGAAAAGTGCTATGTAAATCAAGTTTATCGTTATCAGTTGATAACTTGTCAGTCTCGGTCTCGTCACCTAAAGCTTTACATGTGCACTTCTCCAAGTCTCCCAGGATAAGAGCTTCTGCGAAACTAAATGTGAATTTATCGGAAATTCCAAAAAACGATCCCTCTTGAAACGTTTCAATGCGGGGAAACGGCGCCGGAGGTGGGGCTGCTGCAGGTGCAGTCGTTCATACGTTCCTAATTCAGTCATTTTTAGCTGCGCGAGCAAATCAGTCAGTATTCAGACCCCTGCTTTTATATTTGACTTGTTCACAGCCATGAAAATGTAGACCTATTAGAAGATCAATGGGTGTGTGAGTGCACGCGGGGAGGAGGATGGCGAATGCCTTATGGAGTGCGCAAACCCCCCCCCCCCCCCCCCCCCAAAAAAAAAAAAACCTCGATCAGTAAATGCCATCTTTCTGAGGAATCGGTAATGTGGCACCTTTCAGTTGCTGTGGTGCTGGGGTGTAAGTGTAGCCACGGCATCCGCTGGTTTCCAGCGCGCTTGAACGCCAGCGGCTCACTTAAAGCCGTCGATTGATGGGTCTGCACACCTTGTTTCCGAGGCCTAAGCTAGCCTGCCCGTTTAAAGGGAACCATAAAATCCAGCGGACGCTGCAGCCCTAGAAGAACGGAGCTGAAAAAGAAAGACGCCTCGAGTTTGGGAGGTTTGCTTTCACAGGGTGTGAAGTTAATACCCGCCACCAGTCAAATGCTAGTAAAATTTTGCTTGTGTTCTACTCAAGCAACTGGTTTGACAGGTAACCAACAAGGTTATGCGGCTGGAAGAATGTTGAAAATAGCTGGTGATTTTTAAAATCCACAAGCCAAGTGGCCAGTTGGTGAAAAAGTAAATTTCATGCCCTGGTTCACTGCATTTGAGCATTGGAGCTGGAAACTACCGCTGGACTGATAAAGGCGGAAGCATTCACACGGACGAAGACGCGCGCCAGCCTGCTCGACGTGGGTGCGAGAGATGTGTTTCCGCCCCCTTCAGGCAGAGACAGAGAGAGAGTGTGAGAGACCGAGAGAGTAAGAGAGAGAGAAAGAGCAGGAGAGAGACAGAGACAGAGACAGACAGAGAGAAAGAGAGAGAGAGAGAGAGAGAGAGACAGACACACAGAGAGAAAAAGAATGGATAGAGGGGGGGGTACAGTACCTCCATGGTCTGTGACTGGTGCATGGCCTTGATGGCATTCTGTGCCATGGCCCTGCTGGAGAAGGTGATGAACGCACAGCCTGGATGAGGAAAGAGCAGGGAGAGGGAGGGAGAGAGAGCCCAGCCGGGCAAAAAGGTTACACTCAACACGGCTCAAACGCCCACACAAAACTATTCACAGCCCTGAGTGGCTCCACTTGACAGTGTGACGTACATTAGGAGATTTGGGCAATTCAGAGGTGAATCGTAGGCAAGGCAGGCAACATTAAGGAGTCGATAGGGGGGGGCTGAGTTTTAGGTAACATTATGACAGTGGAAGTCGATCAGAAGGAATTTTGGAATTTTCTCGGTGCCGTTTGGCCCCCAAGTGTACTGTGCCCCGTTTGTGGCGCGGGCTAGGACAGGCGGGTTTCTTAGGTGCGGGGGGCATGCTCACCTCTGCTCAGCCCGTCCGGCCCCCTCAGGATTCGGGACTCCTCGATCTGCCCGAACGGGGAGAACATCACCCTGATGTCGTTCTCGTTGCACTTCTTGGAGACCATTCCTATAAACAGCTTCCTGTCTTCCACCGCTATGGAAGGGGAAACGCACAAGATGAGCCAACCGAGCTGATGACACCTCCCTCTCTCCGTCCCTCTCTCTCTCAGCCTCTCTTCCTCCTGCATGTTTACCAGCCTCTCGCACACAGAGCAGAATTATATCAAGCCCAACATAAACCTTTTTAAAACGCGTGACGATCGTCTCCAACTACAACGGCTAAAGGAATGTGTGTTTTTGTGCGCTTTCCTGAATTTGAAAGATGCATTTACAACGCATTCTAAAGCGCACTCCTTGAAATTCACATAGGGTTGAGAAAATACTTGAAATGGGCCCGGAGTATCATATATAATATTGCCTCGTTTTTAAATATGCATTTTCAGACAGGCTAAGGCTGTTGACCTCAGCGGGGTGGCGGGACTGTTGGTCGTTCGGCATTTGGGCGGGTACTGCGCAGCGTACCGGTTCCGAATACCATCTGCATGCCTGTGGCAAGTCGAGAAAGAATGAGCTCCCCGCCAGAATGGGGAACTTTAAATTTGGAGCGGCCGAAGATCATTGCATTTTAAAAGGGCAGCTACGGCCGCTGCATTAGTTCCGGATTTTCCGGAATTCCAGACTTTGACTTTCACAGACTTGTGTTTTATCCAGTGAAGCAGTTACCAGATAAACTGTACAGTGCTGACGGGGTGTCTGCAGTGGTGTTTATGCTAGAGACAGCGCTACGTTTGTTTGTGTGTGTGTGTGTGTGTGTGTGTGTGTGTGTGTGTCTCTCCTCACCTGTATGTCTCTGGCCCACCGACACACTACAGAGTAAATTTAATCCAATCAGTTGTTAATGAGAAGTGCGTAAGCTCTCGCTGAGCATAGCGGGCTAGCACGCTCGCTCTAATCAATAGCGCTCTCGCTCAGTTTGTCGTTTTATTTGTGCATTTTTAAAGAATGCGCCAGGACGTACTCAAGATTAGCGTAGTTTCTCTGGTTTTCTCATTCCCCTGGAGAGAGATTAAGGGTCTCTCTCCACGGTGCTTTCGCACAGAACAGCAATGAGAAAAGAATTGCATCCAACAGATCATAAATGCCTATCCTGCTTCAGACACTCAGGGGAAATGCAACCAAAACTCATATTTGTAAAATCCCACTGTAATAATAAGCTTATTTGAAGAGCGCCTTGGTTGCACGGCTAAAAAGCAAGAAGAAAATGGGCGTGACTGCAGTCGGCGTATACAAATGTTTGCACTCGCCTGCCATTTGTAAACTTTCACTGTGCGAGCCAAAAACGCGTAAGCTGTGTGAAAAGATAACGTGTACAGCGTGGTTTCGTGGTATGACCAGAAAATTCGATTTACGCTCTACTCCTCGTTGTCTAGTGCTGTATGAAGTTCAGTGGTTTTCCATCAATGCTTGTTAGCTGGGAACAGCACGGAAACAGAAACAGGACTGTAGGAATGTACGTGACGTCACAGGGAGGGGGCCTTGCACCTGACCTTCTCCTGCTCCCGCCAACAATTCATTCACGCAGACGGACGGACGGACGGAGACACACACGACCCTTTCGCCAATTACACATCATGACATGATCTTTTAAGCCTATTGCATCACAGCCTCACATCAGACATGTTCAAAGGCACTCTCATTGCCTTCATTAGCCCAATTAGCCCAATTAATAACATTGGCGCATGCCCTTCCGGTTTATTCCCCGAAGGCGCAGCAGCTGTCGGGCGTCACTCACCGTTTGATTTCTCGCTGTCGGCAGGCTTCATCTGAATGGGATGATGCATCTGAAACGCAGAACCACGAGGCACATTGGAGACTCCGCACAGTGCAGTGAGCAAGACACGCTTTACTGCACTACTACGTGCGTCTCACACAAACACAACCAGCACGCACGCACGCACGCTACAGCTTTTCTGCATAGGTCAAATAGCACCACACACATTACACTCTTGGGTCTCGAGTGCCTTAAACTGTAGCCTGTCTTCGGGGAGGGAATCTCGTGCGCCAAAAATGGCAGCGCTCTTTTTGTGGGATATTCAATGGAATTTATTTTCAATGGGAGCTGGTCTACCTCTGCCCTGCATTGGGAGTTTCTCTTTCAATGTAACGCATGCGAGGTTCCACCTGGATGTGGGCCCCACCAGGTGAAGCTCGGCCGAAGAAATGGACCCCAAATCTTGCTGGATTACACCGTCAAAAAGTTTGGACTGAACTGGCACGGGTATAATATAATTTATTGTCTCACTATGGCGTTGTACTCTGACAGCATTGTTGCTGAGGGATGGACTTTGTAGCGTTCTTTATGAGAGAGAGAAGACCTTTTATCCTTGTGTGTCTGGCTGAAACTCCTTCCACTGGTTCGCCAGTGTGAGGCTCGTGGATACAGCTGGCATTCTGTACTGGTGCGCTCAGGAATGTTTCTTTTTTTTGTGCATAAATCCAAATAGCTTGTGTTCCGGCTTGTGCTGTCCCTCCCCCCCCCCCCCCCCCCCGGCCCTATTCTACAGCACACCAGAGATAAATGCGAGATGGGCGTGCTGGCGTGCGTCAGCGTTTAAAGTGCGCGACTGGGAGCGTCGGGATCCCGGGACTTCCCGAAATCGTTCCTCCTTCCTTCCCCGGGAAGAATCGTTAGCGGTCACGGCGGCCCACTGCCAACCATCTGGAGCAAAACAACATTGGATTCACTCTCGACATTTAGAGCCGGTCGCAGAGGCCAACTAACCGCTGGCTCTCTCTCAGCAGGATACTTTCTTTTTTTCATTATTATTCGAAACAGTGAACAGCCAACTTCAGCCTTGGTGGAGACCCGCATTTTCAACTGCATAAATTGCATTTACGATAACCATTTAAAATTCATTTTTATCTCCCCTCCCATTGTACATTTAGAGCGCGTATTCTGATTTATTGCCAAGTTATTTCATAGATATTAATACATGTGGTACTCAGAAAGTGATATTAACATTAAGGCTGCAATGTGTTGGAAATTTTAAACTTTCATTCGCTACAAAGGTGCCCTTGTTTTAAACCACAGCAGGGAGTGGGGGGGGGAAAAAAACCCTAAAGCATCTGTTTGAAGTGCCTGTTTATGAACCAGGCCATATCTGTGGAGCCAGAGAGAGGACAGGACTGCATTACCAGCTGATTGTAAGGATTTTTAATGGGTGGTTCACAGTTCCCTAGCATATCCAACCCCATGGTGCTGACCATGTAAATTCCACTGCATTCATATCTTATCACTTGTAAGTGACTCAGTGCCGATATTTTTAAAAGCAAACACCCCACCACACTCCCTTAGATCTTCAACAAAAGACCTCCTCACTGTCCCAGGGACAGGGCAATCTCTGATATTATGAAAGCCGTGTGCTTGTATGCATGTACAAATGCTGCTTCAACTGGTAAATAGACAGAAAGATGAACTGTGTGTGTGTGTAATGCGTATATGTGTAATGTGAGTGTGGTGATTGTGATGTGTGTGTGTGTGTGTGTGTGTGTGTGTGTGTGTGTGTGTGTGTGTGTGTGTGTGTGTGTGTGTGTGTGTGTGTGTGCGGTGAGTCATGCAGGTGGGATGGATCTGAATGGGTGGCAGCGATGTTATTGAACGCACGCAGAGAACACAGCGATTTGGAGAGATCCGCTTTAAATCAACGATCTGTGCTCGACTGTCCGTGTCTGAACTCTCTCGCCCCTGCGCTCAGGCGGAATAAAAGGACTCCAGGGAAACTGATCCGTGTTTTTTTTGCCAGTAGAAGGGCACAATAAGCACACGGCCCAACGAGGTGCCTTTAGGTGCTGAATCAGGAGAAAGCCGCTGTGGCAGACATTTCTGTCAAACAGTAACAAAGTGTTCAATTTAGCAGAGAAAATCAGAAACAAGCTCATTCTGCAGCTCAGCCAATGGTTTAGGATTCTCTGCAGAAGAGTTTACATCTGCCAAAATCATCTGTGTGGGAGGGCGGGTGAGGTTTCTGTGGGAAAGTGTGTGTGTGTGTGCGTGCGTGTGCGTAGTATGTGTGTGTGTGTGTGTGTGTGTCTATATTATATGCGTGCGTGTGTGTGTATATTATATGCGTGTGTGCGTGCGTGCGTGTCTAAGTGCGTGTGTGCGTGTATAGTATGCGTGTACCCACCTCTCAACCACCTCCACACACCCCTCTCCATAGAAAACTGTACCTGCATTACCCAGTCCATCCACACACAGACGACTCAAAACGGCATTGGTCAATTTGCACACAAACCTGCCCAACGATGGGCACAGGACTAAATTAGGCTGCTTGGGACAAGAAAAATATTATCGATTTGTACGATATATAATGCTATGTATTTGTGTGATGTCTAAATGTTATCCATTTGTGCGATGTCTAAATGTTATTTATTTGAATAGAATCTTAATGACACCTTTTTGTATTATATCAAAATGCTATCCATTTGGTGATGTCTAAAAGTTATCTATGTGAATGGAATCTTAATGGCATCTATTTTATGATATCTAAACAGTATCTATTTGTATTATGTCTAAATGTTATCTATGTGAATGGAATCTTAATGGCATCTATTTTATGATATCTAAACACTATCTATTTGTATTATGTCTAAATGTTATCTATGTGAATAGAATCTTAATGGCATCTATTTATTAATTGCTATCTAAATGCTATCTATTTGTATATACAGTGAGAACCATAATTCATTGAGGTGTGACACATTTTTTGTTATTTTGGTTCTGTATTAGAGTTTGAAAGGATACAAATGACATGAGGTTGAAGTCAAGGGTCTGATGTATCAAACAAGCCTTAAACCATCACAAACCACCACACCAGAAATACAGTAGATATGGATGGATAACTTGAAGGGTTTCTTCTCCTGACTTACAGTGCCCTCCACTATTATTGGCACCCCTGGTAAAGATGAGTAAAAAGGGTTATAAAAAATTCACCGTTTGGTGAATTAGCTTAATCTCACACTGAAAAAGAGAAAAATCCAACCTTTAATTGAAATTAAAGGTTTGATTTATTATGAGAAAAAAAAAAATCCTTATCAAGAAATAATTCTTTAACAAAACCACGTGTGCAACAATCATTGGCACCCCTGCGTTTATATAGAATAAAGTTATCATTTTTAATATTTGGTCGCATATCCTTTGCATGCCATGACTTCATGTCTGTGACCCAACATCAAAAGACTCTTGATATCTTATTTTCTGGTACTCTTACAAGCGATACTATAACGTCTCTGCATTTGAATGGATCTCTATGGGAATTGGGGGGTGGGATTAGATTTAGCTGTAAATTATGCTGGAACAGTATGGAATACATGTTTGGTAAAATGGCTGTAAGTCATCAAGGGTCTGAGGTATCAAACGAGCCTCAAACCATCACTCTGCTGGCAGATATGCAGTAGATATGGACGGATCACTTTAAGGGTTGTTTCTCCTGACAAATTTTCCTATTGAACTCTATGGAAAAATAAGTCAGGAGAAGAAACCCTTCATAGTCTTTTGATGTTGTTGGGTCACAGACATCAGGAAGTCATGGCATGCAAAGGATATGCAACCAAATATTAAAAATGATTACTTTATTCTACATTATGTTAAACTGTCCAATATTTTTTGATGCCCGGAAATGGGGGGGGGGCTACGTACAAAAGGTTCTATAATTTCTAAACGGTTCAGTCTGCACTTCAACCTCTTTGTATCCTTTCAAACACTTTCAAAGTGCTAGAGTACATAACCAAAATAACAAAAAATTTGTCACTGCCCAATGAATTATGGTGCTCACTGTAGTCTAAATGTTATCTATGTGAATAGAATCTTAATGGCATCTATTTTATGATATCTAAATGCTATCTATTTGTATGATATCTAAATGCTATATATTTGTGTGATGTCTAAATGTTATCTATGTAAATTGAATCTTAATGGCATCTATTTTATGATAACTAAATGTTATCCATTTGAATTATGTCTAAATGTTATCTATGTGAATAGAATCTTAATGGCATCTATTTTATGATATCTAAATGCTATAGATGTGTGATGTCTAAATGTTATCTATGTAAATGGAATCTCAATGCCATCTATTTTATGATAACTAAATGTTATCCATTTGAATTATGTCTAAATGTTATCTATGAATAGAATCTTAATGGCATCTATTTTATGATATCTAAATACTATATATTTGTGTGATGTCTAAATGTTATCTATGTAAATGGAATCTTAATGCCATCTATTTTATGATAACTAAATGCTATGTAGTGCATCTGTATGATGTCTAAATGCTATCTCTTTGCATGGTATCTAAATGCTATCTATTTGCATGGTATCTAAATGCTATCTATTTGGATGTGGTTTAGCGTTCCTGAGCCCCGAGCCGGATGTGTACCCGGTGCCATTCTCTTTAAGCGCCGGTTGTTTTCATTGACAAAGTCGCATACACCGGCACACAGCTGGGTCAGCTTTTCCACTGAAAACAACGGACACGCAAGCAGAAATGCTCTCCCTTTGTGAAACATGCCCACTCACCAGTTCCAGATTGTTCTGTAAGTAAGCAGGGCTTAGAGGGGCGCCATGACCGGAGAAGGGGCGGAGTTACTGTGACGGGGGGGGGGGGGGGGGGGGGGTTGCACTGTGATACTGGCTGAGAAACAGCCTGGGGGCGAGCCCACACAACGGCTGCATTACAGCTGTCGCGGGTGCACACGCCCAACCCCTTCAGTGTGGCTCCATCCCCTCAGGAAAGAACATGCAGGCGCACACACAAGCACGCACAAGCACGCACAAGCACGCACAAACACACACACACGCACACAAATAAAGAAACACACGCACGCACACACATACAAATAAAGGCAAACACACATACACAAATAAAGAAACACACACAATTAAACCAAGACACACACAAACACAATTAAACAAAGGCACATACACACATGCACGCAAAGAAATGGCCAAACATTCACTTATTCTCTCAAAGGCACGCACACGTGTACTCACCCCAGATAAGGTCTTAATGTTATGCAATGCATTCTGGGCCTCGAGAGCAGCTTTTCTGGTATAAAATGTTACAAAACAGCACCCTGCAGGGAGAGAGAGAAGGGAGGAAGTGAGTCAGGGCATAGGAGGGAGAGAGAAACATGAAAGAAAAATGAAAGAGGGACAGAGGGACAGAGGAACAGAGCGAAACGGAGCACCGTGGACTCTGTACAAAATGTACCGAACGTTACAAAAGCTCGTAGAAACCCGGCCCGCACAAATGGAGGGAGGGAGAGACGGACGGACGTGTAAAAATGCAAAACGAGAGAGGCGCGTGGGTCAAAGCGAGGGCAGGCCGGGAGATTTTCCTGAAAACGTGATCTGGGAAGCATTTTAATAATGACATCTGCATAATGACACGCCAAAGTACAATATACGTAGCCGATTAAGAATAGGGTTAAAAAAAAGAAAGAACAAAAAACCTATTTCCCTATGTTTTAGTTTGAGTGCCGGATACAATTACCTTGGGGCTATGACTAAGGCAGCACCGAACAGCCATTAAAATGAAGGACTGTGGGATATGCTGGTCCCAGCTGCTACCCCCACACCGAGACAGCACAGCCGGCCCATTTGAAGGCTTCTAAAAATACCGGGCCTCATTAAAGCGAAACAATGATTCAAAGCACTAAAGATAAGTTGACCCTCGTGTCGCTGGATCGCTGGCCGTCCCGTGACAGAGTGCCAGAGAGACCTTCCCGCTCGAGTACGGCCTTTTGAGACGGGCCGTTAAGATCTGGCCGGGCGAATTCGCCAAGGCCTTAATTGTTCGGATGCACGTTTTATTGGAAGAGCGTCGGTGCATTCGCAGAAAGACTCGCTCTTGCCGTTATTATCTTTAAGGCGAGGCTAAAACATTGAAACGTTTTGGCGCAGTGCCATCGCCAGCAAAAGGGGTTTCATCCGCCGTCCGCAGCCTGACATTTTGCAGTCTAAAGCGTCACTTCGGGAGTACAAGCTAATTAGAGCGCAGCTAACAATCAGGGCGTCTATTTTCAGAAGGGCTGGCTAAGTGCCAAACTCATGGTGCCAAACGCAAAAAGGGACAAGCCCGCAAATTTGAAGCAGAAATCGATTTTCTTTGTCCCCCCCCCCCTTCCTTCGCGTACACAGAACGCATCAGTGTTTTCGCGAACACAAGTCGGGACTCGTCCATTTGGGGATAAAAGGAAAAGAAAGAGGCGACGCTCAGCGGTTGGATCCATCGGGAATCCTTCTAGAGTCAAAGGCCGGAAGATCCTGGCCCTTAATGCCCTGCGGGTCACCCTCAACCTATGAGGGCGGTGCGTGTCACGGACGTTAGCGTTCACCGTCCAATCACAGCGCACCGCTAGTACTCAATATGCATCTGACCCTTAAATTACACTATAGTATACAGTGTAGTATATATAGTCTACACTATAGTGTGTATACTATAGTGTGCGTGTTATTCTTTGGCCGTCGTTGTATACAGCTGGCGTGCCACCATGCTCCACTTTGATCTGCACCGTCGAGTGTTTGCCTTCAGGTACTCCAGTCCAAGCTTTCTGTTGAGTGTTGGCAGTGATGGAAGGTGCATTGTTGATTCTCAAAAGGAGGCTTATGAATAAATAATGTGAACTAAGCTTGACTATGTAACGCTGAGCAGGTAGTTCTTGTTTTAATGAACGTTTTGCCAAATTGATCATTTATGGAATGACCAGAACTCCAATATAACAATCAATTCTTATCCCAGATATATTGCTCGCTGAAAGGCAAAGTAGGAAAGCTAGCTAGCTAACTTTAGCAAACCATCATTAGCCGTCTAGCTGGGTAGATTAGCTTGTTTTCTATTGTTATTTCTATTGTCTGTAATTAGCTCACGTTGAGTCAGTTATTCTGTAATTAGCTTGTTGAATTCCATAACGGTTATCTCCTCCCCCCAAAGAAATTTATGAAATGTAAGGTCTTCATGCCACCCGTCTCATGGAAACCGCTCCAGGAAAGACAAGGAAATTGCGGGAAACACTGCATGACTATGTGTGGAACATGTCTTAATGAGAATAAGACTCTGGTGCATGATGGGTCTAAATGAGAATGAGACTGTGGTGCATGATGGGTCTAAATGAGAATATGACTGTGGTGCATGATGGGTCTTAATGAGAATATGACTGTGGTGCATGATGGGTCTTAATGAGAATATGACTGTGGTGCATGATGGGTCTTAATGAGAATATGACTGTGGTGCATGATGGGTCTTAATGAGAATAAGACTATGGTGCATGCCTTAATGAGAATATGACTGTGGTGCATGATGGGTCTTAATGAGAATATGACTGTGGTGCATGATGGGTCTTAATGAGAATATGACTGTGGTGCATGATGGGTCTTAATGAGAATAAGACTGTGGTGCATGCCTTAATGAGAATATGACTGTGGTGCACGATGGGTCTTAATGAGAATATGACTGTGGTGCATGATGGGTCTTAATGAGCACACGGTCTTTACCTTTACTCTGTGGTGGGTTCTGGCTGCGGTCACGGAGGATGTTGATCTGATACACGACGCCGAACGGCTCAAACAGCTCCTTCAGCTCCGTCTCCGACCAGGACCGGGGGATCTGGCCCACAAACATCTTGATGGCATCCGGGTCCGGCTGGTCCACGTCCTCCAGAGAGCCATTCATCTTACCGCTGCCGTTACTGCAGGGGGGGGGAGGGTACGGGAGCAGGTCAATCACCGAACACCAGACTGCACTGAGGTCACATTTTAAAAGGGTTCTGTAACCTAATCATTCTGGCAAGTTCTAAAGGGCACTCAAACCTATAAATTGAGCCTCTCACTTCTGACAAACTAGCAGGGAGCGGCCCCATATCCGTTTTCAATCTTGTACCGTGCAGCTTCAGAAAACCTTACCACGCTAGCTTATGATAGGCATACGCTACAACAGTACCAGTACCAAACGAACACATTCAAACTCTTGAAGATTGTTTTTAGGGTCTGATTTACTAAGACCTTTAGCATGTGCAAAACATTTTAGCACACACAAAACTAATAATACAGCCAAAACATGTCCAATGGGCAAAACAAATACCATGACCAATCACTGGTCATTTTAAGTGTGCTAAACATTTTTGCACAAGCTAAAGATTTGAGTAAATCAGGCCCTTAGTATTTATGCAGTGTTTGTGTACTACTTTATCTTTTTGTAATTTAGCAAATACACAATTATGATTGTCCACAGAATAATCATTACCAGCACTGCTACACTGCCACTATTTTCTGAAGTTTTACAATTTATCACTTCAATTTTTTCTTCATATAAATTGCCTCAAATGAAGATGTTTAATGGGGATTCACTGCGGCAAACATTTAATAGGAAAGAAAAAACACTGATGACTGCTGTCACTGCCTAAGCAATCTCAAAGACTGTGAAGTTAATCACATAAATAGCACCGCAAAACAAAATGACACAAAATATAGCATCTTTCTGCCAGTGCAGAATTTGTATCTGCACACACTCTATTTAAATTTTGACACTCTTGATTGCTGCCGCAGCTTGAATTTAGCAAATCTTCAAATATATACACGTAGTCAGCTGCAGAAATATTGAAAAGAAGCTAATTTTTCACCAATCCATAAAGTTCTCTGCGAAGCCAGCATGTGGACAAAATAACCACGTAGTACGAGAGTAACTCTACTTTCGTTTTAAACACCACGTAGCCAGATTTCTAGCTATCTAGGTTATTAGCAACAGCTGTGCTGTCCTTAAATGAATTCAAGTAAAACAAACCTATAATCGTTAACATTATAATCCCTTCTGCAATATTTTTTTAGTCCCATGGTGCATTTTGCCAAGTTGTCATACCAACAACAGAACTGCTGTATTGGAATTTAATCTCACGCCTGATTAGTGCTTTATTACCTTGGAGGAGTTCATTTTATCCCCACACCACCACCGCATGCTTTCCCCCAAAATCCCAAGCTCAGTTCCCGCAAATCAAAGGCATCCGAGTCGCCAGGTGTGCCAGCAATGTGTGCATCACGTTAACCTTTGCGTCTTTGAGCTCGATCGTCGCCAGGTCACAGGTCACAGGGGAAGATTCAGCATTTTTACCGAAAGCCCCAGGTGAAAATATTTTGGTACACGCGAGATGGTTGGGTAACAGCCCTGGGTGAGTGAACAGGAAATGATCCACGTAGCCTACAATCTCACGGACAAATGATGCACACAGGTATAGCCTACATAATATTTAACTATATGAAATATAGGGCTAATATCAGGGTTGTATTGGTATTGGATGCATCTGATGCATATTGGAATTGCATTTAATGCGCCGCTGATGCTGTGAATTAAGTTCAAACATCACGCTCATAGAGCAGCCTAATCACAGTCATCTGTAACGCTTAGCTTTCATTTATTTTTCATTTATCACTTTTACCATCCAAACTCTCACTCAAAGCTGTAGTGGCTCAATAGCTCTCTAGACCCACGCGCTCTGCTTAATAATGAAGCAAGCTGCAACACTGTCATAAAATAAAATGCGTTTCAACTTTTGGTTCATAAGCCGACATCTGTGGTCATCTGCTTCTTCCATAAAAGTGGAAGCTTGTCCGCACGCACACGCACCTTTCCTTCTCACTGCATAAAGATCAAGCATGCAGAGGATTTGTTTCCATCTTTATTTTGCAATTCCTCAGAAGCAGCACATTAGCTATTGATCGCAAGTGCCCCTGGGAACAGATACACTGTATTACAGTGTAGCTCTTCCAGCCAAAGGGGAGGGGGAAATCAATCCGTATTGGCACCGTCTTTTATTGCCTTTAGCTTCAGTGCCCTTTATTTGAAAAGGGACGGCAAGAAACACAGGGGTACTGCACATGTGCAACAGTGCCCAGGGAGTGCAGGCCATCACTGTTTATTTTGGGAGGCTGAGGCTGAGAGAGCATGAACACTCGGACCTGTGCGTGCGTGTGGACGTCTGCATCCTGCACGGGGAGCCCGAGTGCGGGGCGCTTGGGATGAGAGCGCGCGAGCGAAGCCCCTCCCTCCTCCGGCGGTTCTTAAGCGCGCTTCCTCCATGAGCCCTGACACTCCTCACCGTGCCATACTGCTGCGATCTTGCGCCTCCCTGCCGGCCGTTTAAAACGAAGAGGGTGGCAGGCAGGTTAGCCGTATATAGAGTGCGGGCCGGGTTACAGGTGGAGAGTGAGCAGCGTCTGTCTGTCTGTCTGTCTGTCAAAGTAACACAGAGTAACCAAGGGAGTATCGTCATCTCCTAGGATTCAGATATGTACGCTATTCCTGTTTTGTGCAGTACAGCTTGTTAATGCAGTGTGTTTACAGTGCTGCAGTGGCAGCTGGGATAGCTGGGATGTCTGGTTCCGCTCGCTTCCTTTTGGTGCCGTTTCTATGGCGAAATCGCCAAGAAAACTGGGAGAAACTGGGAAAAATGGCTCGTCTGGGTTCAGTAGAAAAAAGCTTTCCTCTTGCCCGGCCCTCACTCCAGTTTCACCGGTGGTTTGGGGAGGGGAAGTACGGTGGGATGGTTTGAGGACTGACGCTTGGAGTAGGTCCAGCTCAGCTCCACTACGCCCAGAAAAGGACCTCAGCCCAAGTTTCAACGGGTGGGATTTGTGAACAGTTTTGAGAGCCGTAACCTTGCCTTGCACAAACCCCCACACACACTCGCACCCCATACACAACCCCGCCGCCCTGCCCTCTCCCTCCCACACACACACACACACACACACACACACACACACACACACACACACACACACACACACACACACACACACACACACACACACACACACACACACACACACACACACACACACACACACACACACACACACACACACACACAACCTGACACACGCACCCCCACAAATACCACACACATCTTCACCATTTAAAATCACTAGGGCTAGGAAGCAATGCAATTCCTCCACACTCAGCGTCCTGGGTGGTGCATCCACTGGGGAGGACAAATCAAACGAAATAAAAGGATAGAAGATGATGATGACGACGATCACTATTATCATTTCCATCTTCATTTCAGCAGTGATCAATGTTTCCCTTATTCACCCTTCCTGTATGGTTCTGTTCCAAACCCTCTGTTGTCCTTTCTCAAAGCCAAGCACATATAAGCCTGTTGGCACGGCAACTGGGATCAGATCAATGGCAGCTTTTGGAGACGAGAAACAAGTTATGAAGCGAGAAACACAGTGGAGAGGACTGTTAAACACACAGACACACAGAGACACAGACACACACACAGACACACACAGACACACACACACACACACACACACACGTTAGACTCCAAGGGCAGCAGTCTGTGCTGGTTTTTTTTTGGTTTATTTCAGCACCAGTCGTGAATGCGCACACCTTGTTCTCTAGTTGCTAACAAAGGAAACAACAAATTCCTGCAGATACTGTGGCCCTTCAGGACTTCAGTTTGACACCCTTGCTCAGTGACACACAAACCATCACACACACACACACACCTCTCAAAAACACACAAAAAAAAACAAACACACAAACTCTCAAAAACACACACTCGCACAAACTACACACACTATCGCTCTCTTACACACACAAACAAAAAAATTAACTATCACACACACACCTCCAGGGTTTTAAGGTTGAAGTTGTAGGGGAGGGGCTGACAACCACTTCCCCATTGCGTCGTATTCTGTTGTGAAAGTTGAAAACTCTCATGCGCATTTTTCTGATGTAGGCTCCTTTCTCACTTTTAGGTGAATTTTACTAGGTCACAAGTCAAAAGGTAGGTTAAAAATAATAATAATGAACAGCATTTTGCACGTGGCACACCGCAAAATGTTGAGAGCTAAACCTCCCCAGTGAAGCTTACAACAATTTACTCAAATATAATCATCTTGGTATGTCGGTTCTAAGATGTAGCCTAGCCTGCCAGCATATATAATCTAGACGCACAGCAGTGCCGAACGGGTTTGTTAGCTCTTGTGGTAACCATGGAGACCAGCAGGACTGGACGATTTTCAAGGGACCGTCACATCGCTAATAAAGCTGCATTAGAGAGCCGCTTTCCCCAAGAGGGAGAAAAGTGTCCAAGGAAAGAGGCCAAAGTGTCTTTGTGTGGAACATTAGACGGAAGCTGCCGATTAGCGGTTCTGGGGGAAAATAACAATTTGTCAGTGTTGTGAGGTGATTTGTTTGGTGGCACAGCTAAGCTAACCTATGAGCGTTCTTTCTATAAATATAAAAAAAGGACACTACGCCTGCGAATGTTCCCTTTTATATTTATAGAACGACTCTCACCCCTCCTTTCATATGTTTCATTTTTTGCTTTGTTCAGCCACGGTGAAAGCACAGAGTGTTGCAGATAGAGACGGGAGCACAGCGTAGGAAGTACCCGGGCAGGGGATCGAACGCCCAACCTGTGTTTGCTGAGCCTTTTTACCACATGACAAATTCCATAAGCACCTAGTGCAAGTGCAAGACACCTTCCAAAATGAGCCAATCTGTGTCCTATGGACTGCATGTTCTATCAAATGAGACCATTTCCAACACCAATTAACAGAAGACTGAAGAACATTAATGTGGGTAAGGAATGCCACTCCTCAACTGCAAAACATAATATGCACGAGTTCGCCTGATTTGGGAGCCATCTTTAAATCGGCACATCTTTAAGTCTTCATGCACCATAAGGCTTACTGCCAAAAAATGTGATGCTTGTAATCCTTGGCTGAATATTTAAAAATAAAAATAAATATATATTTTTTAAAAGGCAAAGGAATAGCCTGGATGAGCAAAACAATAGAAAATGGCCGTCTCAACTTGTGGAATGCTACGAATAAATAAATAAACAAATTAGCTAATCTTTCATAGGTGCTGACAAATTTTGGCAGATTCATAAAGTTATGGTTATTGCTTTCAATGAGGAATTCTGATTTGACAAAATATTGGGAAAACATTACTAAACAGTGTTTGTATTTGATTCAGCCTCTGATTACCACATCCATGGGACGGTGTCACAATATCAAATACAGCCTGGATCTCGGTCAGACGCTTTAGTGGATTTTTCTCTACATATTAATGGAAAATGCACCTCTAGGTTCTTGTGAAAGTGGACCACGTATGTTTAAAACGTGGCCGTTTCAGCTCATTTTACCCATAGGTCCCTGGTTACCGCTGCTGACAGCTACGTGCCATTAGAACAAAGTGTGCTTGTTCCAGCACAAGCACTAAAATGGGGATAAAAACGTTGAAGCTGCTGAAACCACACAAATGAATGAGATATACTGCCTTTGGTCTCGGCGCACCCAAAAAACTGTTTTTAAAAAATAAATAAAAAATAAAAAAATGAAAAGAAGAAACTCAGCGCAGACAATGTGGAAATTCTCTCCAATCGTTCTGAGAGACAGTGAGGCACATCTACCCCAAATGTCACCCAACGCCACCGCACAATTTCATTCAGGGCGCGGACCAAAAACGTGTGCGGAAAATGTCAAACCCGCAGGAGAGGACAATGCCTCCAATCAAACCCCCGTCTTCCGTTCCCATTTCATTTGACAGGCGTCCAACGCGCCTTTCCGTGTAAAATGGCCAATTTTGACAGTATTAAAATCACGAGAAATCGTTCTCTTCAGCGTACTCAGCGGGGGGTCTTCCGCCCCCCTGCATTCACTGCAGTCCGTCTTTTGCTCGCACGATGTCACGTTGCGGTTTGCAGCTACGTAGGACGTGAGTGTTCCAAACTGGTCAGTCGAGGTGAAGTTGGATTCATCTGGCATGAAGGTAGCGCACAAAACAATTAAAACGCAAAGCCACTGAATAATATGGCCAGTACAACCTGTATGAACTGTGGTAGAGAGTCTACCAGTGTATGCAATTCAGGAAGAATACTACACCACTTTTCCATGAGAAAGTTCTCAGCTCATGCTTAGTCAATGGGAAAAAGGTCTTAATCTAGGATATCCCATTAATGCTTAATTGGTTTAGATCTGGTGACTGAACATACGGATTACTGCAGAGCCACTGGGAGACTACTCCTGCTCTGTGGATGGATGTGCAGTCACGCTGTAGGAACGCCCTCTCCACAGGAAAGGCAGGGGTAGGTACATGATGCCCAACCACAGGGCCTGGTGGAAACATGCATGCGACGGACCAGCTGGAGCGAAGGCCAGAGGTCTATTCATATTTCTTCCATGTGGAAGTCTATGGGCAACTTATGGACTGTGCTCAGCATCAATTTACCCGATCGGAAAAGGAGAGAGCGCGTATGCATGAAAGTGTGCGCGTACGAGAGTGCGAGCAAGTGCGTTTGTGCAGTTACACCGAGCTGAAAGGAAACCAGGCCATACTTAAGTGCTGTGCCATTTCCCCCGTATGGGAGAGCTGGATAAAGTAATCATTTTTCCTGGCCCAATTAGCTCTAATTAATGGCCTATAGATTTTCATGCTGACAATTCGGCTCAAGGTGGAAGATCTGTGCAGAAACTATTGACGGAGATGCTGCTTTAGAGTCTATTAAATTACACAGACCACGAAAACACAAGCAAGCAGACCAGAAAAATTTGGGAGGCGGAAGAAGAGCTCGATTATGTATGACGTGCATAAATACCTAAAATTCCTATCATAACGCCACACCTTCCTTATAATTATGTCTCAAAACGCATTAAGTTTTTACGTGCAGGTTTTCCCAAATATCTAATTTTGCATACGTATATAAACTATGACAGATTCCCGTTCGATTGCATGTTGGAGCCGCCAAGCGTCAGATCAAACGGCCTTTCGTGTCTTGGCGGCGGTACCAAGCTAGCCAGCGGGGGAGAAAGGAGTTTTTGTATTAAAGGAGTTTTTGTATCGACGCCGCCACAGCAACCCAACACCACGACTTAGAAGCCACAAGAGAAAGAGACCCATTGTGGAAAATGATATTTCGGGTAGGCTGAACTAGTAGCGGAATTCACAGAAGAAGAAAAAAAGAAAAAAAGAAAAAAAGTCCTGCTAAAGCGTGAATAAATCTTAGATCTGCAAACAAATATGCATGTTCACTTGTATTATAGTAAGGACAAGCACTCCTTTAGTACAACCAAATAACACAAAATAACAGAGGAATTAACAGCTAAATATTAGGGTCCGGGTTCAATAGTGATGCATTCTCACAGCAAAAGTAATAACCCAAGAAGCACTGCAAGTGATCAGTGTAGACTGGATATAAACATATAGCCCCGTGGTGAGCGTGATGGAAAAAGAGAGGAAGGAGACAATGGATGAGAAAAAGACCCAAAGGCAGGTTTAGCTCCCGTCTGTTTGTTATTTCTTTCTCTGTACATTCTGTCTATTGGCCCTGCAGTGTTTCTGCATTCAGGCTGTAGACCCAACAGTCTTCATCAAGGCTGCAACAGACTTTCCATTAACGCCCGCCCACAACCCAACTGATCACAGAGCGTTTCCCTTTCTCTCCTACTTCTTCACTGATTCATTATTAATTATTATTATTATCTGTTAATGATGAGGATGATGATTATGAAAACATGCTCAACTGGGAAGACTGCTCTGAGGATCCCTTTTCCAGGCCAGGAGGGAGAGCTTGTTAGTGTTTCCTAGAATGCAAGTCATTGTGAGGGCAGCACAATTTTTTGTGATTCTGATTGCTCAAGGTCAGAATGATTTTGTCTGGTTTACATGAAGACTGAACGAGCGAGAGAGGGAGAGAGGGAGAGGGAGAGAGAGAGAGAGAGAGAGAGAGGGAGAGGGAGAGAGACAGACAAACCGACTGAGACAGAGAGAGGGGGAAAGAGAAGCAGGACACAAAGGGCAATCCACCCGCCCTGGGGCTCATACCACTAATACTTATTGAGACGAATCAGCCTCAGCACTAGCACATGCTAACACAAATCAGCCTCAGCACAAACACCTACAATTAGTCAGCCAAATGAGAACACAACATAGGCCGTGCTCATATCATATATATATATATACACACACACACACACACACACACACACACACACACACCCACTATAGTCTGAGATCACAGACGTAAGAGTAGCAAGTAAGTAGCAGTAGCCAATAAGCAAGTTTCAATCGAACGGAATCGAGAACGAGAACAGGAGAGTCTAAGCCACGCGGGTAATCCTAGATCCTGCTTTCAGTTTATTTTACTGGGAAAGGAAAAAAGGGTTACAGAACGGAACATCACAAGCCTCGGTGGATTAGGTAAGGCCGCAGTAAAACTGGGACGTACAAGACTGCCAGGAGGGCTGCCGAACTAGGCCGGCGTCTCGGTAGTTTCCTGCAACACAAGGTTGTGAAAATGTTTATTTTTTTATACCCTGGTACGATTAGCTTTTCCTCCCCCCCCGCTCTATTTTATCCCCAATATGGACTGGCTGATAATGAATCTTAAGCACCTGTTGCATGCCAAAGGCAACTGAAGCAGGCGCTCCAATGCGCTCTTCAGGGAGACGTGAATACTTTAGCCCGGCACTTCACGTGTTACTGCAGAAGAGCGAGTGCCGATTGGAGGACAGTTGCACCTGTAGTTCTGTTGGGAGGAGCTAATAGCATGATAACCCAAAGAACCCTGGGTAATTCAACCACGCTGCACCTGGCATACTGCATTGCAATGTGCAGTGTGTCATCTGCTTGTGATTTGGAGCAGGGAGCATTTGAACAATGCGGTACACACACACACACACACACACACACACACACACACACACACACACACACACACACAAAAAGGTATTGACTCACAGGCACAGACAGACACACAGTTGTACGTGTGTGTACATACACGCATGCATACATAAATACATACATACATACATACATACATACAGGGTCTGGCTTTGCCTTCCAGTGGGAGCAGTCGTGAATGGTTACAAGTCAGATGAGACCGTTTTGCCATTAGCTACACGGTAAAACAGAGCAGCCAAGCCATAACTACAACCCCTCGCCCCCACACACCCATCCACAGGCTGAAACCTGCTGCACATTAATGAGCCAATCCCAGCTCCAACCACAAAGCAACCATAAGCCTACTGGCAAAACCAGCAATTCAACAGGGCGACTCTTACTATCACTTACAAAGATTGAACTTTAACCAATCAACTTGCTCAACCACTTCTGGTGCCTGTTATTTACAATGGGTTACAATGAGTGTAAAAAATAAAAACTAGCTATGCTAGTTACTCATCTATGTTACTTAAATAGCTATGGTAATTACTCAGCTTTGCAGCTAAATTAGCTATGCTGGTTAATTATCATTATTTAATTCCCAATGCAACATAATTAACTACGCTGGTGAATTACAAATACCATTTAATTACCCATGCTTACTTAGTGCTAGTGACTTAGCTCTATCCTAACGCTCAATATGCTGGTCATTCAGTCTCAGATTTTACGGTTACAGAAAAACTTTTGAAGGCATGCAATTTACAAAGCTACTCCCCCACAGAAATGGATTAAAAAGGAAAGCTAATAGCAGGCCAGTGACTGGACATGGACTGACCTTATTGAGAGCCCAGTTATTACTACACTTTAAAAAGTTTTGTCTGAATACCCGGTACCCCCCCCTCCCCCCACCCTCACACCCTGCCACAAACCACCGGGAGTGTTCCTTGTGCCTGCAAAGCCTGAAAATGGAACGGACTGCATAATTTATCATTTACAAAGATGCGCTCTTTACAAAAAAGCCTAAGGCCAGGTGCAGGCTACAGCGTAGGACACAGTCACATCAAATTCAATTTATGACCCGTGACTTTTTCCAATATTTTCCAGGATACTAGGGAGCTCTTCCTTTCCACTGTAGCCCTCGGCTTGGTTTTTGCCCGGGTCTGCCGTGAAGTTTACTGTGAAAAATGCTTTGCAAAATAGGCCATAAGTACACTCGGTTTGGCTATCGGGTTGCCACAAATGCGGGCGCTAGACTCTCCCCATAAGACAGACATATCCGGTGTATTAGCCAGCCCGCTGCTAGGCACTTTACAGCTACCGGACAATGACAATGAAGCATGAACCAATGCGAACTTGAATGCTGCAAATGATGGCGCGTTGTGCTAGCGTACGGCAATAGTGGATTCCATCCCCGCTAGCATCATGTAAAAGTGATGACAAATTATCCTGTGAGGGCAGTTTCTTCACCATGCCACTTTAGCAAGTGTGTTTAAAAAAAAGAAAACGTGTGCATTCAGTGGTGCTATTGTTACTTTCCTCTAAAGAAGGCTCTCAGAAACCCAGCCCTGGGGCTGCGCCATGCACGCTAGTCTTCATTCCAAACACAACTGCAACCTCTGAATTATAATGAGCTCTTAATTGCTCGATTAAACACTTTTAATGTGTACTGAGGAATGTTTTACCCTCTCAGGCCTACATTATGTCAGAAATAGCTACGCAACCATGAAGAACAAATGTCCCAAATACACTCCCTGGAGTTTTAGTCAAATCAAATCAAAGGCAAATTATTCATTTGCAAAGGAGGTTAAATTGTTTTCATTCATTCAAGTATAGATTTGCAGGTAAACATCAGCCCAAACAGCTGAAAGTGTGGAGGGGGGAAAAAAATAAAAACATTCAAAAAAAAGAAGTTCAAAGACAAGCTGGCAATGAGCCAAACCAGCATTCCCTTAAGACAAGTTTAAGGGGGAAAAAGTCATTAAAGAACAGGTTTTCAACAACCGTAAGTGGCTAAGTGATTGGCTGGAACAAATAAACAAAAAAAAAAAATAAATAACAGATTACACAGGGGCCCCAGGAACAAGCTGGAAAGCCCACTTTACTCAGTACTTGCAGCCTTTAAACTGAGCATTACGTTGCAGGTTTCAAATATGAAAGTGTAACTAAAGGGGCCTTCATGGGGACTGCTGGGCGGTGCGTACTGCAGATAAGCTGGGCGTGGGTGCAGCGGCCTGACCCCTGAACGTGCCACCGGCTCTGGCAGCAGGGCACCTCAAGGGGAGGCGCTTGGGCATGCTCAACAAAAACCAATAGGGGACGACGTAGCAAAGAGGCGGGCCAAGCAATGCGATCAGCCGTTCCAAAATGGCAGAAAAGGAACAAACTGGTTTAAAAAAAAAATCTACCAATATGTTACCAAGGTTTTAGTTCCACGCTGCCTGTGTTAATGTTGGGCACGCAAGGACTTTATGGGCTGGGGTCTGTGAGAAGCAGACTATAAACAAGAACACATAAGCAAGTACTTGTAATTGAACGTGAACAAGGTAAAACTGTAGCTGCCAAAAATTATGCATATCATTCAATACATGAGGTATACCTGCAGCTTCTGGGATATACCTGTAGCTTACTGCTGTACGAGTCGTACCTGCATGTGCTAAATAAAGTAGCTAATCTGTGCGGTGAAATCCGAACCAGTTAATTCTCTTTTCTTATGCAGTGAACACCGGTGGTCAGCTCTGACAAATATAGGCCATAGATTAAGGAAGTGAAATCTGCTGCTTCGGTCTGCTGAGTCATAGAAGGTCTCGCCCATTTCCCCAAAGAAGGCCCGACAGGCACGCGGGTGCCGTCACCCACAAGAGCACCAGTGGCTTCCAATTAGGGATGATTTTGGCAGCGGTCTGGGCGATGCAGGCAGCTATTTCGCTGAAGAACGACCCTGGCACATCAGCCGGGGATTATGCCACAGTTCTCCAGTTTGCAAAGCATGATGGGAAAAAAGTATATGTATATTGAGCTGTGTTTTCGTGCTTAATTATTCAGTGCGTTTACATAACGTCCAGGTCCTCTTAGTGCTGCAGTGGAGCATCTGACTTCGCAGGCGTCATTGTCGCCGTGTGCACGAACCGCCCGCGCCTTGGGGCCGTTCCTCACCTAGATCTCGCAGCTCGATGACCGGCCCCGCATTTTATGCATCGGGATGTAACGGAACAAGTGGCACTAGCATCTACCGCTCTGAAATTGACAGGGCAACATATCTCCGCATTACAGTTTTTGCCACGGACCACCGGCAAGCAGTCAGAGTAATACTCCTGAGGAGAGAGAGAGAGCAAATAGAATCATCTTCAGCAGAGACATCAGCACTGGCACACCTCACTTCCCTTCACACGGTTAGAAATCACCAACTTCTACTCTGAACTGCATTAGAAAGAAATCGTTCAAAAAAGCTTTGCATGCTTTCCTTCCTACAGCAAATGTACCCCTCTCTCCATTACAACAAGGAATTTTCTACTTTAGTAAGAAGTGGGTGGGCTGGTGTGTCCAACACATTACGCACCATTCTACATTACTCATCTGCTGCACTCATCCAACAGGCTGAACTTACAGCGCCGTTAACCCATTCGACACGCATCCTGCAGTCCATTTGCACCGTTCAGTTTAACGGGAAAGCTTCAAACAAGTGGCCCATTCCCGGGGCAATGACGGCAGCGATAAGAGTTGGACACCAATCTGCACCGCTACCATACGAAGGCTCGGCCAATCGTACGCCGATAGGAAAATCCAGGGCCCGGTTCTTCTGTGTCTCCGGTGCCCATTGCCGGCCATTAGCCGAAGCCAGTGAAAAACGTTCTAATAGCTGTGGAAAATGTCACAGCTGATGTGTGGACTGGAGAGAGGGGGTGAGATTATATTGCATTTCCACTCAGGCATTTAGAAGACGCCCTTATCCAGAGTGACTTGCACGGCTATTTTAACATACCATCCATTTATACGGCTGGATATTTACCCTGCTCAGCGGCAGCGCCCCACCTGGGAACCTACAACCTAAGTAACAGGCCCAGTTCCCTAACCACTATGCGACACTGCTGCCAGTTGTTAAACCAGGAGCTAATTAGCAACGGACTGCAGTGGCCAGTCGCCCAGAGACTTAGTCATACGCTAGAGAGCTAGCAATGACTAAACGATCAGGAAACTCGTCTTGCTGTGATTCTACTCCATTACCCCGCAGAGCACAGGCAGTACACCAGTGGATCTGCAGAATTAACTGTGAACAAAGAATCTTGGTTCAGGACAGGAGCTGGACAGACCCATAAACGTGTGGATGGGCCAGGAGTGGACACAGATGATTAGACTGGTGCATCCCAAGTTAACAATATGAAGATCAGTGAATCAGCACGGCCTGTTCTGTATGAAACGTAGGCTATGCAATCCCACTGGCTTCCTCCATTACGCACTATGGAATAAGCAGGGAACTGAGCCTTTAGGCCTGTAAGACGATGGGGGAGACGGCGTAGTTGGTTTCTGCTGCGGCATTTAACTGAGCACTGCTGTGTGTGTGTGTGTGTGTGTGTAGTGCAAACAAGTCCACGGAGACTAGAGGCAGGCAACTCACCCCTACTTGGAGGCAGTGGGATGGGCCAAATGCAAAAGATTAATGGCTGTGAAAAGAACCAAGCTCTGCTGTGCCTGGAGGTACGGAAACCAGGTTGGTAGGTTTTGCCATAAACAGCCCTCCTCTTTACGCAACAGCTTCTCTCGCCCTCTCTCTATGTATATATACAGACACGGGACAAATTAAAGGAAAAAACAACTTTTTTTTGTCTTAGTAAAGTGTTGGGCCACCACAAGCCACCGGAAAAGCTTCAATACACCTTGGCATAGATTCTAGTCTCTGGAACTCTATTGGAGGGATGGAACACCATCCTTCCAAAAGATATTCCCTCATTTGGTGTTTTGATGATGGTGGTGGAGAGCGCCATCTCCCATAGGTGTTCATTGTTCAATTTGGTTGAGATCTGGTGACTGCGAAGGCCATAGCATATGATTCTCATCAAACCATTCAGCGACCCCTCGTGCCCTGTGGATGGGGGCACCCCATATGCACCCCATATGTGCGTGCGTGCGTGCATGCATGTATATTACACTGAGCACAGTAGCATTATATTGTATTAAACCGCTCTAAGGAAATTAATCACAAAAACTATGCTTTAAGTGAAATGTTTGGGTTTGCCAAGAGCCTCAAAAACAGGAAAATAAATTAACCAGCCCTAACACTAACATCAGCCTGCTCCCCAGGTGCAAGGTGCATCAGCACCGAGCTTTGACAACTGCTGTACTTCAAACAACATGTACTCACCACTGAGCAAATTGCTTAAGTCTTAAGATTCAAACATTAGATTCAGAGTATAGTAACTCGCATATAAATGTTGGTTATTTGCATGGTATTAAGATGGCAGTACAGTTGACAGGGCTGTAGCAGTTGTCAAAGCTGTGTGCTGATGCACCTTAGAGAGCAGGCTGATGTTAGAGTTCGGGGTGTTAAATTTAATTTCCGGTCTTTTGGCAAATGCAAACATTTCACTTAAAACGTAGTTTTTGCGATTCATATACATATGTGTGTACATGTATGAGAGGGAGAGGGAGAGACCCTCAGGTGATTTGAGTAATAACAAATTTCATCACATTTGGCAGGCAGCAACAAGCACTCTTGAACAGTAGGACTGCCTGTTATTCAGTGAGCCAGAACACAGGGACAGACACCGGAGCGGAAACAATATGAAGACAAAAAGAAAGAAAACAAACAACTGAAACCGACTACGTGATGAGAGAGAGAGAGAGAGAGAGAGAGAGAGAGAGAGAGAGAGAGAGAGAGAGAGAGAGAGAGAGAGGAGAGAGAGAGAGAGAGAGAGAGAGAGAGAGAGAGAGAGAGAGAGAGAGAGAGAGAGAGAGAGAGAGATATATATATATATATATAAATAAAATTATTGCTTAATGCAGATGACCTGGTTTGCAGTCTCCTACACAACATGGGCTACAGCAGAAACTGACTGTTAGGGCAATTCTGTCAGCCCAGGGCCCGGGCTGCAAAATAAAACAAAAAAAAAAAAAATAACCTCTGGAAAAAATTAATAAAAGACAAAAGGAAAACAGATACTAGTCCTGGCGACACAGCCCTGAAGCAAATCTTAAATTAGGTTTGTTTTGTTCTTGTCTGACAATCAACATATCAGGGACCTTTAATATGGCACAGAATGTATTAAAAAGTAAAACTAAAAAAAAAAGCGCACGAGAGAGAAACTTGTGTAATAAATTGAAAACCCAGCAAAAATACACTATTATAATCCGTCCAAACTCTTTGATAATATAAATTGTGTCCAGCCTACCGAGCTGTATGGAAGTAACATTTGAGGAAGGCCACACTCACTCAGCACAACATTAAATGGGACATGCATCCGACAGAAATCAGGTCTGAAAAATTTCAGAGGCCTGGACACCTAATCTCTTTGGGCTTAGCAAACGAAGACCGGGGGGGTTTGACTGAATTTTTTCCATTCACTAAAGATATAAACAAAGCACAACTACAATTGATTTTTGTGTCAGCAGTTCTGTCAACCAGACGTGGGGGCAAAAGTGAAAATTAGATTTTCCATGTCAAGATGCATTGCTGTAAAGAGAATTGTCAACGTGTGGAACAGCTTGCCAGGTCAGGTAGAAGAAAACAAAGATGCTAAAGGTGTTCAAATCCAGGCCTGACGCAGTGCTGGATACTCCCTGTAGACTGCAGGCAAACTACAAGCCTAGATGGGCTGAATGGTCCATTTTCATCATGCTGCCAAGGCCTATTTTCATGTTATATTTCTATGTCCTCCCATAAACACAATTACAAGTATAGAGGAAGGCTCAACAAAATACATACAAGGCAGAATTAGGCCAGTTCCCATTTACAATAAATATAAAAAACAAATGGCACTTGGCACTAGTATTTACCTTTCAAATTTTAGGCATTTAGTGGATGCTGTCATCAAAAGCAACTCACTCATCTTACGTTGGTTTTGAATTAGGATCCATTACATCGCTGGGTATTTAAAGCAGTTCAGGTTAAGTGCCTTTAGCTCAAGGGTACAACAGCAGAGCCCCGCCTGCAAACTGAACTTATAACCTCAAAGCTACCAGCCCAGTTCCCTACCCATTATGCACCACTGCTGCGCCACTGCTGCCCCACTTACATTCTGGATACATCTAAAATCAAGTCCCCAAGGCACATTGCATGTAAAGATTTAGACTTTCAAACCCAAGGCGGTCGGAGTACCCAGAGTGCACTGCACCATAGTGTAGAAGTCAGTCATCATCACCTACATTTTGAGTGTTTTTCCCCCTGAAATAAGACTTAGCCTAATTACAGTTTGTTTGCCTAATTATGAAGGGGGTAAAAATCAATTTCTAGATGGAATATCCAGCACCTAAACTGTCCTTTATTTGGACTGATTTAGAAAAAATGTGGATAACAGACAAATTCTATAAGAAACTTGATGCAAGAAAGATACTTGTGGAAAATGTGATAAGACTTTATCCACAGGCTCCAGAGTGATTTTACATTTCCAGGCCGAGAGCCTATGTGGACCGTAAAGTTTAAGTGTCCACAGCCCAATTGTACTAATGACAAAAAGAATAACCACAAATCTGAACAAAAGTACACAATGTAATATGCTTTCCTAGAAGTGGCTCGGATTACCACCTAAAAATGGGAAACGCCTGTTGGATCTCTGTCAAAGCCTAGGTTTAGGCAATTATCCAATCAAAAATATAAAACAGCAGGACCCAGATTTACAGGATAAAAGCATAGAGACACCTACTCATAAAGAGAAAAATAATGTTATTGGAAATAACTGGCACTGGAGCAAATCTGTTGATTCAAATAAGTTCTGGGAACTGGAATGTAAATCAATCCCATCAAGAACAACAAACAAAACAAGCTGTTCCTGTGTCAGATCCGAATCCCTGTAGGAGAAAACTTGCTCCTGCTGCCTTTATTAATACATCAACTTCAATTTACCTATATACGAAGCTTGTTAGCTTGTAAATTAACCTTGACGGTTTGCAAAAGACCTCCATCTAACTAGCACACGATCCGGCCTAGCTACATGCTGTGTTTGCATCTTCCTAGCACTTAACCATTGCAAATGTGCTACCTCGCCAATTTTATTGCTAGCTGGCTACCAAGCTAGTTACCTACTGCACACAAGTAGCAAGCTCGTCATTCATGCCTTTTTATCTGGTCACTGGCTGGTGACGTGATCCAGCTAGCAACCATCAAGAACGATATCCCAGTAATTTTCTGGCTTAGCCACAATGAAAACAGAGGATTTGCTTGCTCGTAAGCTACCCAACACATTTGATATTTTTAGTGTTGCGTGTCATTTTTTGCATAGCCTCTTAATGACATGACCTTGGCTTACTGGCAACTTTTTCTCTGGGGGTATAATGTCAAAAGCAAACCTGAAAACAGCATGCGCACGCGTAGCAGAACGTGGCTGCGCGTGCAGGACGAGCCACCGTCTTCAACTAACTTAGCAGAGCTGCGCAGACGCAGGAGTACACTCAATGAGCAGCTGGTGCAGGCGGACTGCGCGCGTACCGGAGAGAGTTGCTCTTGTACAAGGTAAGGTGGATGGTCCCATCAGCTTTAATGCTCTTAGTGGGTGACACTACAGCCAATTAGGCCTATGTCGCACAGTGAGGTGGACGGCCACCATTGGCGCTGGCACATTTAGAAATGCGATGGCACACCGTGAGGCAAATCCATACACTGGAGACCAGTGTCTTGACAGGCCACAAAATTGTATGTGGCACAATACCTACTCTACACTTTGCTACTCCATGATTTAAAAGGCAAACAAGGATGTAGGGCAGCACGATATGGGCAAAATGTGCGATTGACATGTTGGATATTGCAATGACAATATTAAATGTGACTAATTTAGACTAATTTAATTTTACCACTAAATTAGACCCTGAGAATGAAAAGCCTAAGTCTGCTATGTAATAAAATGAAATTGTTATTTTAAAAGAATATATTGAACAAACACAGGTATCAGTGCAATCTTCTTTTGGTTATTTTTTTTAATTTTGTTTTTAATTTTTTTTTTTTTTTTTTTAAAAGAGCAACAGTCTAATTTCTCAAACTACAAACGTACTTACCTATGAGGATTCAGTGTTGTAGCAAAGAACTCCACTTCCACATTCCACTTGGGAGAAATACGTACTTGGATGGGATCGTGGTACCGTTTATCTAATTTCCTTAATTGGCTTGCCCGCCATTTTTGCCAACAGTAACTGCCACCATGTTATATTTATGTCTCTGTTAACTCTTGAATTTTTATTTAAACACTGCGGTGCCATGTTAAATTATTGAGATTGTAGTGGAGGAAGAAATTTTAAATCTACTTTTGTTAAAAAATTTAAAAAAACTGAATGGAAAAAATAAGTTGGTCCGTCCATCCCATAAACCAAGCGAGGGAAAACAGGGATAATATGTTCTTACGTGAAATGCTTGAGGAACACACACATTTCAAATATTTTAGGATGCCGGTCAACCGGTTCAATTATTTAATTAACTGCATCCGTCCCTACATCATACATACGATAGGCCTACTTTCTTATTTATTTCAATTGTTTTTCCTTTATCCCCTCTAAGTTTATCAACACCAGTCAAAACTAAAATAATGAACCGTGCAGCCCTGTAAGTTTGTATCCCATATAACCAGAAATGCATATGAAAACTAACTTGGCATACTACAATTCCTGAAACTTGGCATTGAGAATTAACATGCCGTGATTTTGTAGGAAAATAATGGAATTGGCCATCTGGGGAAGGATGTGCAGTTCACATCTTGCTGAAGGCAGACCGTGAGTGAGATCAAAGTAAACACATAATTCTAAAATCTTACAAAACTATCTCAGTGTGTCTGGAAGCTGAACCACGGACACGAATGCAACCATAAAGAGGGGGGAAAAAGCACAGAATGGGTGGACGCAGAGGAAATTGCTGAGGTGAGAGTGACGATGAGGATGATGTTTATGTGTGAGTAAAAGCAGCCCAATCAGGATAACGGAGGCTAAACATGCTAGAATTCACGGAATGCCGTTATCACGCCAGGCCTTCTCTGACGCTGAGAAGAACCGGTTCAACACAGAAACCTCATGCAAAGTGGTCTTCACCCACCTCCACCCACTGCAAGCTGCATGATTCACATGAGAAAAATGGCCAACAAACAGCTGGAGAGCTTTCACGACGTCTGCCCATACTCCTGCTACAAACGGTCCTGTGAATACTGGAGGACGTAGGAGACCACTGATAAAACACACAGCCACAACTGCATGAATTACGGGTGGGATCACACCCTATTTATTGGGGAATATTTATGATCACCTTGCTTTCAGGATAAAAACAGAGGAATCAGTTTTTTCTGCAGTCGAATTAATATGGGAAACCTGCAGAAATATTTTGCAAAATAAGGCACATGGTTACGCAGGCCGACAGCATTGTTCTGTTCACTTCACCAACCAGGAAGTAGTCCCCTCTGTCACACAAACTGCATGTCCGGGTTTTATATACATACATAACTGAATGAACAAAATGTATGCGTGTGTAATATGTAAATATTTCCCAAAAAAAAGTATGAAAATAAACGTCATTTCGCAGATCGTAGCGGCCCTGGAGCAAAACCGCTGAGTTTGCAAGGCTGGTACGAAGTTCGTCATACGTAAACGTCGCTCGTCGACACAGCTGCAGCATACTGCGAGTTGCATAACGTTACATAAACCGGACAGATTCAAAATCTACAGCACCAGCTAGGCCTACAAAACAACTGCTTATCTATAGCAACGTCAAATACCAACTTCGTCACTCTTCCTGGAATTTTTAACTCGATAAACGTCAATAAATAGACGTAGGCGTGCGGATTGAATACACATCACGTGAGCATGTCGCCTTTAAAAAAAAAAAAAGAAAAAAAAACTGTGGGGGATGGGTAGTTCTTGGATATTTCAAAGATTTGGCTTAAAATGCTAAGGTTCCAGCATAAAGCATTCAATTTGCAGCATGTGAATGGGTTTCGGCATGTTTTGACCAACTAGGTGGTGTTTACTTACCATGGTGTAAACTAGGCAAGTGCAAATGCCTTATCATTCCAGTTTGCGCATGCGCGGTAAGACATTGTACACGCACAGCTTCAAGTCTACTCTAAAATACTTGCAGGAACCGCGAAATCAATACCTTTCGTTAACTCGGAAAACATACGTCCGTCTCTGTGTACTTTTTTGTGGTAAATAATGTTCTCAAACGTGATAAAAGCCGAGTCTTTTTGCCCTATCTCGAAGACCCCCGCCGGCAGACTCTCTTCACCCTGGCCCCACCAAACCACGAGGCGGTTGCCGCGCGTGAAACAATATATTAACGTTACCCCCATTTACCAAAAACACCAACAAGCAAACACTCGGGGCCGTGAAAAAATAAACTACACGATACTCCAGCAATATGCGAATCTAACCAGAGGCCATAAAGTATTAATGGTAAAATATCACAAACTCCATATGGTACACGCATAGGCTATGTTTACTTCGCTATTATTAGCCCGTTCGTCTAAATTTATTCAGACTGGCGGCGGAGGCTCCTTTACGTGAAGCTTCGTTCACGTCTCAGCTTTTTAAATTGTAACGTTATATCTACGACGCTTTCTTCCAAATTTGACCGACAAGTTACCGCTTCGACAGCGTTCAGCCCCGAACAGCGCTATCTTACAAGCCCCTGTGCTCCATTACCACTCACCAAACAACCAACAAAGCCCCATGTTTTCACACGGCTGCTTTCGACATAGATAATTCAACAATGCTTTCGAGGATAACGCTTCGGTAGGGAAATGCCTAATTACTTACATTATGTCGTTGGAAACGAGCAAATTATTTTCTCCCATCATATCGGGAAGAAAATCCAGATTGTAAGAGGAAGTCATGTTCCTTGTAATCCGTGCACGACGCTGTGGTCTCGAGCGCGTCTCTGCTCTGCGCGTGTCTGATTCCCCTGTGCTGGCCACGCGACTGAAAGGGACAGGTGCGCGGGCCTCCCCGAGGACACAGGAGACAAGGACCGGCAGTTGTCACGTTCTCCTTTCACCCCCTTGCATTTCCCCTAAATTCCCACCAAAATCCTTACTGTTGATGCAGCTGTCGCTATTACACCAGTTGCTGAGACGAGAGGCGGGGCTCTAGTGTACCGCAGCCACTGCTTAACCATTTGTGCACCTTAACATTGTCCAGTTTATGCGCCGTCACGGAAAAGTAATTGCGCATATTACACACAATTGCAGGTAATTGCGACGAGTGACGATGGATATGAGAATTGCGATTCGTATGAATGCTGAAACACATCTCAGGTAGCCTATTTCCACTGCACGGTAAACATGATCTATCAACACTTTCAATGCAGGTCAATGTGCATATTTTCCTCTTGTTCTCAAACCACTTAATTAGGCCTACTGTAAAATATTTTTGTTTATGTGTAGCCTATACCTCCAAGAAAGCTTGATAAAAAAACGAATGATCTCTTCGTTCACGTTTTGGTGTTTGAAGACCTAAAATGTAATCCTCAATTAATCGTAGTCACTAATGATCATGGTCACGATTTAGCTCATGTTTTAATAGCCTTGATCATTTATTTACAAGGCTATAACGATTGTGAATTTGCTGGAAGCAATGGTGGGTGTGCCTGCTAACCAGCAGCTGGGCTGTTTCTGAGCTCTCACGGGGAATCCTACATTCGCTATTTAATCATTATTTAAGAGGTAAAGTGCTATGAAACTAGGTCAGCGAAAAGAAAGTATGAGAAGCAGGTTGCTGTTTCAGTCCAACAGTTTCAACATATCATCCAGTGCTCTGAAGGCACTTTATGCACAGAAAGACGACTTCAGTGCAGTAGTTTACCATGGTCTAATACACCAAGAAAAAGTACTCAATAAATCAGTATTCAGTCATAGCCTGTTATTTAACAACTTTTAGTGAAGAACACAAAATAAATTTTTAAATGTGCAAATATAGCTGGTAGCCCTGCAAAGATAAAGCAGAATTGTAACCTCATAATACAAAACAGAATCAAATATGGAAAGATTCTTTGACCCCTGTTTAGTGTAGTACTGTGTACTTACTGTAAAGTATAGCCTAATGGCTTAGAGTTAACTGCTTTATCTTTTTTTGTTTGTTCGGTTCCTGACTGTTACAAAATTGCTTACCATTTTTTTTGTTATTCGTTTTAAAAGGTTGTGGCCTTGGCTTACAGACACAATGGAGCACTGCACTATACTCTACTGATTAAAACAAACTCAAATTTCTTGCTGAGACAGCTTACAGAGAACTCCATTTTTTGTGTCATGAAATCACTGGTCAGGACTTTCTCAATGGGAGCTGCTTCCATCCCGTGCAGAAGACAACACGTTTTATCAGAGGCCAACTGACCCCCGAAAACAAGTTTGGTTGTAAAGTATCAAATCAGACGCTGCCTTTTCCCAGTCTTTTTGCCAATATGTCTGCAAATCCATATTCATTACATTATATTCAGTGTGACAGGATCCCTTCCAGCCAATGCTTATCCAGTAAAAGAGAAATGAATGTTCTCTCAAGCCACATTCTTCTTGCTACATTGAAGAAGTGTTGACGCTTAGGTCTGCAGGCCTACTCCTTCTTCAGAGCAGGGATCTTCTTTCTCTTTGTGCTAGTGGTCATGTTCAGCTGATTTTAACAACAGGCACTTTGGACACCGGCAGTCTCTAAATACTAAAATCTCACCAGCAATGCCTGCATTCAGTGTTTTGAACGCAGGCGAACATACTGCATGTTACGGGCATGGGAGAAATAGTCAATTATTTACTGTTTGCCTCGAGATTGAACCAATTCTTTATTACATGCCATGAAATTAGATGCATTAATAATTCATTTAATAACATGTTGCCAATTCAAACTCCGCAGAATGCACGCCAGCTGAAGAATGGAATTAAAACCTGTTCGCAAGGTTGCAGAGCGCAGCCTTCGTTAGTTTTACACGATTTGCCTGTTGGTGTATTTCATACCATAGTGCTGATTAATACTGTGTAAACAAAGTAATATTCATATTCAATTAAGCGTCTGCTGAAAACACAGCTTGTGAAAACAATTTGGTTAACCAGGACCCGTGTTTTCCACAGGAAACTGAAACAGTTTTCCTTTATTGCGCTATGGGTGGTTTAAGAACCATTTTCATTGCAAAAATGGCTCAGTACTATCTTTCTCATAGTGATCCAGTAATTATATTCCATCTCAATGACTCAGTATTGAGTGGCTGAGCTGTCAGAGTAAAATCTTATTCAAAAATTGATATTGGCATATAATGCTGAATGAAAAATAATCAAAATATTGCTTAGGTGTCAAATCATTACTTTGTACAAATTATAACTTTGCCTGGAGGCTAAATACTTGCTCGTTATGAAAGCTTGCAACAGTAATGAAGATACATGCTGTTTTTAAATTAAAAAATATATCACACATTACATTACATTCATTTAGCAGATGGTCTTCTCCAGAGCAACTCACCATGGAAGAGAACATGAGTGCATTCACCAGAGTTATATGAGCAACGTTGCCAGACCTGACTAATGACATTCCCAGACAAGTGAGTGTACACGCACCAGTGATCTGTAATCCCACTACGCATGAGCGGCCAATCAGAATTGAACTTGAAGCGAATATCCAAACAGAACTGGCAGGCCGCATCAGGCCTCTAGCACTTGCGTTTGGAAATGACATACTTTGGAAATGACATACTTTAGATCAAAAAGAAGTATTAGTACTTTACGGTTTACAAATCTATTGAAATCAACCATAAATCTTCATATTGGGGCTTAATGAACAGTTTAAACACAATAAAGGTGACTGGACACGGTCTTTAATTTGTAAGTCAACTGAGAGCTCAACCTGACAACATGAGGAACTGCACAAAGAGGGAATCAGATTTATGGGGATGTTCTGATTGATATACCAGCTGTTTGTGGGGATCTGACCCGGACACCAGGGTTAACACCCCTACCGTTTTGTAAAGGGCCATGTGACCTTAAATGGACAGAGTCAGCGATGGTCAGTAGCTCCACAGGGCAATGCGGCAAAGGCAGTCGGACAGGGGTCCGCATTCATCGTTATCTAGTGACCTCCACTGGTCAATCGGGTGCCCGTGGATTGCATGCTAATGCCTCATATGAAAGGTCCCTCCTCCGACTCCGCTCTATAGGACTGATTTACGAAGACCTTTGACATATGCAAAACCTTTTAACACGTGCAAAACCAATAACATGACCAATGATTGGTCATGGTATTTTTTTTTTAACCAATCATTGGTCGTGTTATTAGGTTTGCATGTGCTTAAAGGTTTTGAGGATGCTAATGGTCATAGTAAATCAGGCTACAAGAGAGCTTAGCCGTAGTCTGCGGTGTGAGAAGAAGCAGTTGGCAACACCTTGTGGTTCGGAGGAGAACCGTGGATGTCTACTCTCCCAAATCGCCAGTGGGGTTCCCACAATGTATGCGGCTGTGGTTGCAGATGATGGCCATTCCAAATTGGGGTGGGAATTGGATATGCTCAGTCCCACGTTGGGCACCAAATAAAATTTAAAATTTTATTTTTCAGGACCTCACATTGATGTCTCATCCAAAGGATGGCGTGCCTCCGCAGGGCCACCAAGACCACTTCCAGAACCAAGGCCTCAGGAGGCCTCCCATTAGCGTACTGACCAAGCCCATCAGCCCTGCTTAGCTTCATTACAGCCGTCACAGCCAGCCCCTGGAGAAAGGTCGCATTTGAATATGTTATTTTGCCTGTTTTTTGGGGATGCGTCTCCTGTTCTTGAGAACAGCTGTACAGCAGAGAGCAGAAGGCCAAGTGGCGAGCATCGTGCCTCAATGAGCGGGGCAGGGAAGCTTGGCATTTCAAACCGGTGAAAAAACGGTGAATCTGGCATCACTGAACTTGCATAGCAAACATGAACTAGCATCAATTTCAACTAATCCTACAAAAACAGACCATAGACCTTATTTATATAGAAAAAAAAATGGACGCATACAGTTTGACACACAATGCTGGAGCCGACTAAAACAAGTTTTTTTTTTTGGTACTGGTGGGATTCGCTTATACTCAACACTCAGTTCTCTGTGCTGCTGGGGTCTACGGGCATTCTGCATTCAGACCATGTAAACCGTTATGACCGCATGGTTCGTTTTGCTCCCTCAGCGCATCTCGCTGACCAATGGCAGCAGACGGGTGTCGACAACCTAAAAGCCCCTCTGTTAGCGCACATCGCTCTAGACTCACTGACATGCTCACTAGAGAAGCTGCCGTTTGCGGTTAAACTTCCTTCCACCTCAACGGAGCAGAAAACTGAAGGAAAGACTGCAGTAACAGGGATTAAACTGCCTGCACTGAGGCTGAACCCGACCCAGATGAGGCTCTGCAATCCCACAATGTTCTCACAGCGTTCTCATGACAATACAAGGCAACATTCTAGGAACACAATATGAACATGAGATCTATGCAAATGTTAATTAGCTCCAAGGCATTTTCTGACTCAAGTTACTGCTGCTAAGAGTCCATGGAAGAAACAATCTGTTTATTTACTTGCTTGTGCAGTTAACCCTTCACTTTCTCCCATTTAACGCTTGCCCTTTCACGTCCACTCGTTGACACCCAATGGCTGTTGCTGTGTCTGCATCTACAGTCCGTTTCACACATAAATGTCACAGCAGACATTTCATGGACAGCTGGTAAGGAGAAACGTTCAAGTACACAAGCAGAAAAACTGCTACAAATTTTAATTGGTCCTTCATCATACAATTCTTGCACGATTAGAAGGGAGAACAATATATGAAGTTTTCTATTTCTTAGGAATTAGTTGTGTATACAGGTTCCTTTGAATATTACATTGATATAATATATATATACAGTCAAGCCGGAAAGTCTCCCCACCCCTTTCACCTTCTGCACGTTTTATTACGTTACAGACATATTCTACAATAGATTGAGTACATTTTTTGTCTCAAAATTCTACACAAAATAGCCCATAATGACAAAGTGAAAACAGGTTTTTAGACATTTGTGCTAATTTATAAAAAATCTAAATGTAAAATATCATATGTACACAAGTGTGCACACCCTTTGATATGACACCCAAAAGTGAGCTGAGGTGCATTTTGTTTCCACTGATACTGCTTGAGATGTTTCTACAACTTAATTGGAGTCCACCTGTGATAAATTCAATTGATTGACATGATTGGGGATTGCCAACACCTGCCTATATAAGGTCCCACAGTTGACCGTGCATGTCAGAGCAAACTCCAAGCCATGGGGACAAAGGAATTATCTGCAGACCTCAGAAACAGGATTGTGTCAAGGCATAGATCTGGAGAAGGGTACGGAAAAATCTCTGCAGCTTTACAGGTCCCAAAGAGCACAGTGGCCACCATCATTCGTAAATGGAAGAAGTTTGGAACCACCAAGAATTCCTAGACCTGGCCGCCCGGCCAAACTGAGCAATCGGGGAAGACGGGCCTTGGCCAGGGAGGTGAGCAGGAACCCGAGGGTCACTCTGACAGAGCTCCAGCGTATCCTTGTGGAGATGGGAGAACCTTTCAGAAGATCAACCATCCAGGCAGCACTCCACCAATCAGGCCTTTATGGTAGTGGCCAGACGGAAGCCCCTCCTTAGTAAAAGGTATATCACAGCCCGCTTGGAGTTTGCCAAAAGGCACCTAGAGGACTCTCAAACCATGAGAATCAAGATTCTCTGGTCTGATGAAACCAAAATTGAACTTTTTGGCCTGAATACCAAGCGGCACGTCTGGAGGAAACCAGGCACCGCTCATCACCTGGCTAATACCATCCCTACAGTGAAGCATGGCGGTGGCAGCATCATGATGTGGGGATGTTTTTCAGTAGCGGGAACGGGGCGACTAGTCCGGATAGAGGGAAAGATGAATGCAGCTAAGTACACCGAGATCCTTAAAGAAAACCTGCTCCAGAGCGCTCTGGACCTCAGACTGGGGCGAAGGTTTACCTTCCAACATGACAACGACCCGAAGCACACAGCCAAGAGAACAAAGGAGTGGCCTCGGAGAAAGTCTGTGCATGTCCTTGAGTGGCCCAGCCAGAGCCCAGACCTGAATCCAATTGAACATCTGTGGAGGATATGCCAAGAGGAATGGGCAAAAATGTCCAGAAACAAGTGTGCCAAGCTCGTAGCTTCTTTCCCAAGATGCCTTGAAGCTGTAATCGCTGCCAAAGGTGCAGCAACCAAGTATTAGGCTAAGGGTGTGTACAGATATGTAACCCCTAAATAACCTATTTTTGTCAGTAAAATAAAATTGCATATTTTCTAAAAACCTGTTTTCACTTTGTCATTATTGGCTATTGTGTGTAGATGTTTGAGGCAAAAAATGAACTCAATCTATTGTAGTATAAGTCTGTAACGTAATAAAACGTGGAGAAGGTGAAAGGGGTGGGGAGACTTTCCGGCTTGACTGTATATATATATATATATGAAAAAAAGGAAAAAGCTTTGTGCACAAAGGAAGGAAGTTGATGAAGTTCATTCAACTTTTTAATAAATCTTTTTTGCATCTAAACATTCTGAAGGTCAGTTTTTTAACTTTTTCGTTTGAGTGTGCGGACTGAACATTGGATCTTTGCATTGTATATTTTCGTCCTGATTTTCTCTCTTTTTTCATATATATATATATATATATATATATATGACTCTGTGGTGGATCAAGGGATTCCTCCAATAACAGGGTGCCATTTAAATTAATGAACATTGGCAATGAATAATTTATGAGGTAGCTTACCAATAAGCAAAGCCCACATATTAGATTAATGAGACAACACAATTTGTTTTTAATAATTTATTAAAGGCAAATATAGAAGAATCGTTCAAAAATGATAATACTGGCAGTGACCTTGGCTAATTTTTTTTCCCACTGACATTAAGATCTTCATCTCAGGCTTACGCAGTATCATCCATTGTTAGTAGTGAAGAGAACAGTTTAATTTGCCTCATTTCAGGCAAGTCGTAGCTTACAATGCAAATCTCGTATGATGTCTTTGTTCATCATAAGGGCGACAAACCCTGTTTTTACAGGGCCCAGTCTGTCCTTGTCAAGAGCAGGGATCTCAATCACAAAGCAGGATTACTGATTCAGCTGGATAACTGCACTGAGTAAAACCCAGAACAGCTCCCAGAATCAGATCATCCCCAGAAAACGTTCCATTTTTTTTCTTATTTAAATTTTTTTGTTAGATACACTATGGCTCAAACATATAGCCAGTGACTTTACTTTGTGTCGTCGTTGTTTGTTCTCTGGCAAACATGTCCACATACACACTGACACGCACACACACATGTATTATCAAACACACAGACTCACACACACACACACACACACACACACACACACACGAGGTGCGCGACTGGCCTATTGCCTGTCCATGGCCAAAAACAGCAACAAACACTCAGCATCTGGTTCCCAACCAACCAAATGGTGGACACTGAATCCATTTGCTTTTTAAAATTGCGGGATCGCCATTCAGAGCACCATGTGGGGATGAGGCAAACGGGACTGGCTCATTGGTTCGGTTGGGATGAGAGAGGATTACGGTGGCAGGCACGTTTCGCTTTCATTTTCCAGCGAAGTATCGAGTATTCAACTCTTTTCTGAAAGATTAAATAAAAGTGGCAACATTAGCTTTTTTTACCAAATGGCTACAAAACGTTTAGATGGTGCCCTCCATTTAGAGAAACACAGTTTACTTTCCCATTTTAAGTGCTGTCTTCTTTCCTGCGATTTCTTAATCCCAATGTCATCCGCTTATTGGATCTGCAGTTTCCCTGAATATGGACGTTTTCTACCCAGGATGCATCTTTAGCAGGCTGCCAGCACAGAGCTAGAGGGCTTCAAGGGGAGGTTAAGCAAGGAACTGAAACAAGCTTGCTGGACATTGGACACCAAACTGGGATCTGGGCTGGACCAATGAGATCGTTCTCTCCAGCAAACAAACTGCCGTAGAAAAACCCCCACGCTGCCCCCCTCAGTCCAGGAAGCCACATAACATATGATGAGGGTTGGGGGGGTTGAGTTTGTGTTTTCGGCACAGATGCCCTATGCAAAGCCCGACTCTCCGGCATCAACTCCGCAATGGGTGTCCTTCCTCTCTTTATTTGTCCCTTATCTGCCCTTCTCTTGCTATATACCTTTAGATCTGCTTCTTTCTCCATCCCTCCATCATACCCCACCGCGCCCCATCACCCCGTCTCCTTGACGATGGAGGTACTCCCAGGAGCTGAGATAATCCCCTCCAACAGCTCATTTTGTCGCAGGCCTATCACGCAAATGCGTGGAGCCGCCTACCCGCCCTATAGGAGGCGAGGAACATCAAGGTCTATCAAAAAACAACTGTAGACCTGGTCACTCTCAGGAGGAGGGCGCAAAACCTCCTCCAAGACGGCGTTATGGTGGATTTTGTAAAGGACAAGCATCTGGCGAGAGAAAAATGGGGGGTGGACCATTGGAAAGAACTGATCATCTAGTCCACCCCCCTCCATCCCAAAGGAAGAGAGAGAAATCAAAAACAGAACATTTGCCCGCCCAACAACCCAGGAACGCTTGTTTTCTTTCCTTCATTTGAATGTCTTGTGATTTCCTTTCTGTTTTGTGAATTCTTGTATGTGATGTATTTTATTGTGGCTTCTTGAATGTTGTATGTTAATTTTAAAAATTAAAAAGGGAAGGGAAATGAAAATCCCCCCCCCCCCCCGATAAAATATGTCTTAAAAATGTATGAAATGAAGTGACGTTGATTGTAATTTTAAAAAAAATGTTTTTATTGGAAACTGAAAATTTAAAAACCAGTAAAGACTATAGGCTGAAAGGCTTGAACACGCCAGGAGGTCTTCTGGGAGGGGTGGGGAGGGGCTTTTAACACCCAGTTAGACCGCAGCTCAAAGCAGGCAAAAGAGGGGGCATGTAGCCTCAATACTGTCAATACAAGCCTGTTTTATGTTCATGTCCAGGTTTTGGAATAATACCGTAAAATATGTATTAGCAGCAGAGGCCATTTAAGAGCAATTGGCCCTCGTCAGAGACTCCGTGACTATTAGAAGTTTTACGGTAGAAGGACGTATGTCTGTAGAAAGGACGCTCTACCCCTTGGCAAACGGGCAGCTGGATGTTCTAGTATGATCGCAATGCATGACCACAGTGCCCAACTGCAGGGTGTGGCCACAGTATAAGAATGCGTTTTAAAAACCACAGCCAATCACAAGTACAGCCACAGGTTTTTTACAGAGCACAACCACAGCCAATCAGAGAGCACAACCACAGTCTATTACAGAGCACAACCACAGCCAACCACAAAGCACAACCACAGCCAATCACAAGTACAGTCACAGTTTTTTTACAGAGCACAACCACAGCCAATCAGAGAGCACAACCACAGCCAACCACAAAGCACAACCACAGCCAATCACAGAGCACAAACACAGTTGACCACAATGTATAACAACATAAATCAGCAATCAAATTGGGATTAAGTCTTTGCTTGGGTTGTCCACACAGACCTCAGAAACAGCTCAGTCTCTGGATCTGATCCCTTTGTTGTTTATCGAGTCTGTACATTTTTAATGCCCATTTCCAAACCCACATGCAGTCCTTACAATGTCTCTGGAAGATGCTTTTTAAAAATTCATCATGTTTATTATGATTTATGAATATTTTATGCGGGCAGAAAGTAAATTAGGTAAGGCGGAAAACAGCTTCATTACAGAGAGCTTGCAGAGATCATTTAAATTGTAAAATTTATTCACAATGCTTAGCAATCGGCAAAACTAGTTATTTTGCAAACAATGACGAGAGAGTAGCCATTTCATTCTGTCACGGTTTATCGTCTGTGGTACAGCACTGAGTTTTGACCGTGCGCCAACCATTTCTTTTCTTTTAAAAGATTACAGTGGCGCATATTAAACATCCTTAAAAGACTGCCTGAACGCTGGTCACCTCACCCTGTTTTCAGAAGCATTACCTCAGAACCTAGGGCAGTGCTGAATGCTTAATCCTCTCCACCTCCCACGGTCAGGCCAGAGAGGGAAATGCCATCACTGTCACCGGATTGTGTTGGAACACAGGACAAGTTCAGAGTAGGAGACTGTAACACGGGCCACATGTCTTTGAATAAGGCCACTGGACAGATGGACATTACATTGGACTACACCCTGACCGCTACGCCAGACTGCTGCCCTTCACTTTGAATGTGTGGTGGCCATTGAGACAAGATGGCACACAGGTGCACACAACCCGTCTCTGTCTCTCTGCATTACATTGCATTATGATCACTTTGCAGACTTTGCATCTCTCTCTCACACACACGCACACGCACACGCACATGCACACGCACACACACACGCACACACACACACAAACAGTGACACACAGATAGACACGAACATGCGCATATGCACCCACACACACACACACATCCATTTGATATTAACATTACATTACATTCATTTAGCAGATGCTTTTATCCAACAATAAGTGCATACAGAGACATCATCAATATCACTACAGAACAGACAAGACAAAGCACATCCTTCCCATAATGTAGCAGCTATCCCTAGTAATGAACGTTGACTGTAGTTCACAGTAAGCTGTGGGTAAATCAGCTATACTACACTTCTATTCTATTCTATTAAAAAGCATCATCTCATAAGAACCTCCCGTCTTCATCAAACCATGCAACTCTACGAGTTCCATGCGTTCAAATATAAATAACCCAGTACACCCACGTGGTTATTCGCAGCATGTCTAAAAATAAGCACTCTTTTTTTTTCCAGTCCCTTCCACCCGTTGCATAATTGGCAAATAGTCCCAAGCTCTGTACTCGTTTTGGAGAACTGATTTAATTCAATGTCCACCATCTGGAAGCATCTGGGAGACTAATGTTATGAGCGGAATGGCAGATATACAGTAAATGAATTCTAATTTGTCACAGTTTTGTCTCAGTGCGATAGCCGGATAAGTGAGCCGTTTTGGAGAGACGGCACAAGGACAGGTTTGGTTTCTTGACGGCCTTTAAAGTTAATCTTGTCAATTGCCGTATGCATTCCTATCAAAGACAGAGGAGTGAAGGTAAACTAGCAGTTAGCACTGATCTGCAAGACAATGCCCTTGAGTGTGGAAGATTGGTCAGGGAATTGGGCTTGTAACGGGGAGATTGCGGGTTCAATCCCTAGATGAGGCCTCGCTGTTGTACCACTGAGTAAGGTACTCATTGGAGTTATTCAGTGAAATAACCAGCTGCATAAGTGAGTTGCATGTAAAAATGTTTGCAAAACCGCTCTGGATGAGATCATCTGCTCAATGCTTAAATGTAATGTAAAAAAAGAGTGACTGACAGTGAGGCACCCGAGATGGTCGTTCCGTTTCCTTGCCAAAAACATTTTGTAGAGCTGGGGTTTCATTGCAAACGGACCAAGCCGGTCACAACCTTAATAAGTTCTGTGTCTGTAATCACTGTGGGATAAGATCTGTGTTCGTAATCACAGTGGGTCAAGGTCTAGGTTAGTCATCACTGTGGTCTGCGGATTTGAGGGCCACAGTCTCTGACAACTCGACGCCTACGGTTCTCCCGTAATATCACAAAAATTTGAAGTCAACAAATCCTGCTGCGTCTTTTGTTTGTGCTGTATTTACAGCAGGGTGAAATGACCTGAAGTAACCCCCTTCTGGCACAGCGCCCAGCCCGTCACTCAGAGCGACAGCGAGGGCACTGCCCGCTGGCCACACGTTGTCATGGAAACCCCGCAAGCTGAGCGATGCTCCGTTCAGCCTCTGCGACTCGGTCACAGACCTCACACACACCGCGAGCGTTTCACTGCCGCAAACAATCACACACGCTGCAAGAGACCAGCTGCCTCCTTTTATCCTAGCCAAATCCCAAGGCATGAAAACAGGGAAGTAATTGAATGTTCAAATACACCATTTTAATCCACATTTTCCAAAACTGTGGGCCGTGGGCAGAGGCCCACTGGTAGGTTAACAACACCATCCATTACAAAATAATTACTGTATATCATTTGTTTTCCATTGTTATTTGCAACAGTCAATACCGCAAAACATACTTCATACATCTGAGAGAGAGAGAGAGAGAGAGAGAGAGAGACAGAGAGAGCTGACTGCCTTATCCAGCCCATCCTCCTCCATAGGTTTGAAATTTCAGTCCCTCCATTACACAACAAAAACAATGGGATGAAAATCAAATTGAGAAATTTCACGTGGAGTTCTGCAAAACTACATTACATGGTCACAGAAATGCCCGAAATAATGTCTGCAGGGCCAAATTAGGCTGCTTCCCCCTCCTGCTGCTAAATTCTGGGTTAATTTGAATCAGGCTGACCCACACTGCTACCAGCACAAGGCACTGAGGAGCAACCAGTTCAACCCATAGAGAGACCCCCTAGCCTAGGACAAATAGCCATCAAAAAACTTTTTACACAACATACAAGAAAATACGACAACAATTACAAAATTTGACAAGATCAACAAAAATCTGAACATTGACTGAACTGGCTTGAAGGCACTAAATTAAATAATACATTGGAAATGTACTGTTACTCTAGGCAGAGATTACTTCCTGTCAGAATATGTGACTAGAGTTAAAAACCCAAAACACAGGCACACATTAACAATGTATAGGCTCAGTGACCGCAGCATTGCCATCAAATGTGGTCACCTCAAAAGAGAACAGGCTGTGTGCTCACTGCAACCTGCCAGAGATGGAGACAGATGCCCACAAGTACCTCTTAATCAGAAACCAATATTTCCCCAAATTCACAGCACAAATTAATCGATTTCAATACCCATCAGAACCAAATAAATTAAAACTACTTCTGGGAGAAGAGGGTACCACAATAGAGCTCTGTACGTCTCTGCCCGCCATAATTTAAGAGAGGGAGTGGTCTAAATGCCTAATATTGATACATTGTATCATTTATGTTTATTGTTAATACTGCCAGGTTTTTTTACAGTTAGATTATTTACTGAATGTCTTTTGACTTGGGGTTGTGTGTGTGTGTGTGTGTGTGTGTGTGTGTGTGTGTGTGTGTGTGTGTGTGTGTGTGTGTGTGTGTGTGTGTGTGTGTGTGTGTGTGTGTGTGTTTCCCCCTTTCTTGGATGTGGAGGTTTGCTGTTGGTCATTTAGCCTATGTATCTCAATGCTTTTGCAACACAAGTTTACTTGTCATGCAAATAAAGCACATTTGAATTTGAGAGGAGAGACAAAGAGTGATAGACAGAGAGGGAGAGAGAGAGAGAGAGAGAGAGAGAGAGAGAGAGAGATATGCTGAGGGTCATAGCACTAACACCTCCTGAGTCAAATCACCCTGAGCACTGACACGTGCTAACGCAAATCAGCCCTGTCTTAACGCAAATCACACCTACAATTTGTCGACCAAATGACGTAACACAGTTTAGACAAAACTACGTCACACACTGAGAAACATAACTGGCAATATATATCCAACTACCGTCGAGGGCCACTGCATAAGAGTATCACGCCAACAAGGAAGCTTTATACTGCTTTATTGACACGCCAGAGTGAATTGTACAACAGAATTCACTCTACGGCCCCTGGGAAGCAGTGCAGAGGCAGACATGCCCTGTCAAACAGTGCAGAGATAGAGACAGAGCGGTACGCTTAATTCATGCAGTCCGACTCTTCAACATCAAGAGTACAGTATTATTCTCGCGGAATATTAAAGCGTCATTTTCATGCAATGCCTGATGCTATAACAATGTGAGAGGTTTGACAATATGCAGAGACATTAACCTCATGCAGGCTGCTAAAGTGGGGGTATTTTAAGAAACTAAATGAAGAAAAAAGCAGACGCTGTTTATTATCCTGAGAAGAGAGGCGAGAGGACGGGGACGGGGGGGGGGGGGGGGGGTTGTCTGTGAGTGTACGAGTGCACGAGTGCACGAGTGCACGAGCGCCGCTGTGTGCACGGGGCCTTGCACGGGTTCCTACTGATAAAAGGAGGATTAGCAAAGTCTGCAGACTTCTCCCAGTGCTCCAGCCGTGCTCAGCTTCAAACCAGCCAGAGATGGGAGGGCATGTGCATTCCAACCGCGTGCAGCCGTTCAGATATCTCTCTCTCTCTCTCTCTCCCTACCTTTATCTCTATCTCTCTCTCGCCCTCCCTCAATCTCTCCCTCTCCATATCCATCTCTCGCTTTCAGCAGGAACAATGCGGCAAATATTAATAAATTATTTTTACTCATTTCCAATGGAAAAGGCAAACATTGTAGTTTGCGTGCAAATCGGGCGGTTCCACTGGGCGTGAAGAACGACGTGTTGATTTTTGAATGTGCTGGACAACTAACTGTCAAGACGATTTCAATTTAGGAAATGAACGGCGCAGCATGGCGTTTCAAATGATGCTGGAGGGAAAACGTGCGGAGGCCGTTCAGTGTCCGCCCCTCAGTTTTCACCAGCCCAATCGTATTCACTGCAGGTGATCTCCTCCGAAACATGCGATGTAAAGCCACCAGTTCTTTGCTCACTGTGGTTGAGCTGGCAGAGACGCGTGTCGGAGGAAGGCATTTTATGTGCAGCAAGCAGGCTGTGGGGCCTGAATGACCAGCAGGGGTCACTGGCGAGGGACAAGAAGACACAGTCCCACTGGGGCCCATCCATACACTGGAGCAGTGCCTTAACATATACCAGACTGTGGGGCTCATCCACAAACTGGAGCAGTGCCTTAACATATACCAGACTGACAAGGAAGCTTTATACTGCTTTATTGACACGCCAGAGTGAATTGTACAACAGAATTCACTCTACGGCCCCTGGGAAGCAGTGCAGAGGCAGACATGCCCTGTCAAACAGTGCAGAGATAGAGACAGAGCGGTACGCTTAATTCATGCAGTCCGACTCTTCAACATCAAGAGTACAGTATTATTCTCGCGGAATATTAAAGCGTCATTTTCATGCAATGCCTGATGCTATAACAATGTGAGAGGTTTGACAATATGCAGAGACATTAACCTCATGCAGGCTGCTAAAGTGGGGGTATTTTAAGAAACTAAATGAAGAAAAAAGCAGACGCTGTTTATTATCCTGAGAAGAGAGGCGAGAGGCGAGAGGACGGGGACGGGGGGGGGGGGGGTTGTCTGTGAGTGTACGAGTGCACGAGTGCACGAGTGCACGAGCGCCGCTGTGTGCACGGGGCCTTGCACGGGTTCCTACTGATAAAAGGAGGATTAGCAAAGTCTGCAGACTTCTCCCAGTGCTCCAGCCGTGCTCAGCTTCAAACCAGCCAGAGATGGGAGGGCATGTGCATTCCAACCGCGTGCAGCCGTTCAGATATCTCTCTCTCTCTCTCTCTCCCTACCTTTATCTCTATCTCTCTCTCGCCCTCCCTCAATCTCTCCCTCTCCATATCCATCTCTCGCTTTCAGCAGGAACAATGCGGCAAATATTAATAAATTATTTTTACTCATTTCCAATGGAAAAGGCAAACATTGTAGTTTGCGTGCAAATCGGGCGGTTCCACTGGGCGTGAAGAACGACGTGTTGATTTTTGAATGTGCTGGACAACTAACTGTCAAGACGATTTCAATTTAGGAAATGAACGGCGCAGCATGGCGTTTCAAATGATGCTGGAGGGAAAACGTGCGGAGGCCGTTCAGTGTCCGCCCCTCAGTTTTCACCAGCCCAATCGTATTCACTGCAGGTGATCTCCTCCGAAACATGCGATGTAAAGCCACCAGTTCTTTGCTCACTGTGGTTGAGCTGGCAGAGACGCGTGTCGGAGGAAGGCATTTTATGTGCAGCAAGCAGGCTGTGGGGCCTGAATGACCAGCAGGGGTCACTGGCGAGGGACAAGAAGACACAGTCCCACTGGGGCCCATCCATACACTGGAGCAGTGCCTTAACATATACCAGACTGTGGGGCTCATCCACAAACTGGAGCAGTGCCTTAACATATACCAGACTGTGGGGCCCATCCACACACTGGAGCAGTGCCTTAACATATACCAGACTGTGGGGCCCATCCACACACTGGAACAGTGCCTTAACAGATACCAGACCATGGGGCCCATCCACACACTGGAGCAGTGCCTTAACATATACCAGACTGTGGGGCCCATCCACACACTGGAACAGTGCCTTAACATATACCATACTGTGGGGCCCATCCACACACTGGAACAGTGCCTTAACAGATACCAGACTGTGGGGCCCATCCACACACTGGAACAGTGCCTTAACAGATACCAGACTGTGGGGCCCATCCACACACTGGAACAGTGCCTTAACATATACCATACTGTGGGGCCCATCCACACACTGGAACAGTGCCTTAACAGATACCAGACTGTGGGGCCCATCCACACAACTGGAACAGTGCCTTAACATATACCAGACTGTGGGGCCCATCCACACACTGGAACAGTGCCTTAACATATACCAGACCGTGGGGCTCATCCACACACTGGAACAGTGGGGGTGAGGGGGGAGTAACCTGAACAGGGGAAGGATGGATCTCTCTCTAAACGAATGCTCTCCCTCCCTATAACCAGGGGAGGGACCACATATCCCAAATGCTCCACTCCAGATATGCTCGTAAGGACGTTCACTTGTCACTTTGAATCATGGGGGACAAACTCCGACACTGACGCAACTTGTTTTCCAATTCCTCTCTACAAGGCACCGCAATAAAAGCTTTCTCAGAAAACAGAACCCATAAGGCGTCACTTCAGCCTCTCGTTTTGGAAGGGAGAAGGTTAAAGGCAAGTGTGGCAGCATTTGTTCTGCAGTTTCTTTACTGAAAGACACGAGTCTCGACAATTCATTTAAAAGGGGAGGATGCCAACTTCATTCGAATGGTAATAAGATTTCTCACTCCTTTATAGTACAGATGGAAATGCACTCAAAAGCACTTAATGCACGGAGTCTTCTGAAAGCTTAAGCCCAGCCTTAACGTGTTATTATCAAAGCTATTCAGTGACACAGTCACCATCATGTCTAACTAAAGGGAATTCAATGCCGTTGACCTGACATCTGATGCGTGCCTCCTCTTCTTACTGCAACCAATAAGATGTATTTTTGTGTATACATGTTTGCCTTTTAATTAACCACTGTACAGCTCCACAATTAAAAATGAGGCGTGTGAACGGGTGACAAATCCTCGACTGGGTATGGCGACGCCACATTTTGTCCAAAAACAGAACAACTTTTTCTAAAATTACAATGGAGTTAATTCATCCCAGACTCTGAAACTCCAGCGGGCGTGAGATTTTGGGACCTGGGCGTGCGAGCATGAGATTTTGGGACCTCGGCATTCCACTGTGAGATTGGTCCTCAGTGCACGAGCGACCAATGCCTGAGGCGTGAGATCGATGGTGTTGAGTTGTGTTGGACTGGAGCCATGGTGCCCGGAAGGCATGCAGACATGCGGGGGAGGCGTGCAGAGGAGGCTCAGATGTGCGGGGGAGGCGTGCAGAGGAGGAGCAGATGTAAGGGGGAGGTGTGCAGAGGAGGAGCAGATGTGCGGGGGAGGCGTGCAGAGGAGGAGCAGATGTGCGGGGGAGGTGTGCAGAGGAGGCGCAGATGTGCGGGGGAGGCGTGCAGAGGAGGAGCAGATGTGCGGGGGAGGCGTGCAGAGGAGGCGCAGATGTGCGGGGGAGGCGTGCAGAGGAGGCGCAGATGTGCGGGGGAGGCGTGTAGAGGAGGAGCAGATGTGAGGGGGGAGGCGTGTAGAGGCGGAGCAGATGTGCGGGGAAGGCGTGTAGAGGAGGCGCAGATGTGCGGGGGAGGCGTGCAGAGGAGGCGCAGATGCGTGGGGGAGGAGTGCAGAGGAGGAGCAGATGTGAGGGGGAGGCGTGCAGAGGAGCAGATGTGCGGGGGAGGCGTGTAGAGGAGGCGCAGATGCATGGGGGAGGCGTGTAGAGGAGGAGCAGGTGTGAGGGGAAGGCGTGTAGAGGAGGAGCAGATGTGAGGGGAAGGCGTGTAGAGGTGGAGCAGATGTGAGGGGAGGCGTGTAGAGGAGGAACAGATGTGCGGGGGAGGCGTGTAGAGGAAGCACAGATGTGAGGGGGAGGCGTGCAGAGGAGGAGCAGATGTGCGGGGGAGGCATGCAGAGGAGGAGCAGATGTGCAGGGGAGGCGTGTAGAGGAGGCGCAGATGTGAGGGGGAGGTGTGCAGAGGAGGCGCAGATGTGAGGGGGAGGCGTGTAGAGGAGGCACAGATGTGAGGGGGAGGCGTGCAGAGGAGGAGCAGATGTGCGGGGGAGGCATGTAGAGGAGGCACAGATGTGAGGGGGAGGCGTGTAGAGGAGGAGCAGATGTGCGGGGGAGGCATGTAGAGGAGGCACAGATGTGAGGGGGAGGCGTGTAGAGGAGGAGCAGACGTGAAGCAGTGCCTTGTTATTATATGCAGACGAGGTGCCTGCAAACTGCATTCAAAATCAAACTGTTCTCCTTTACATATGGAAACTTCTCTCCCTCTTTCTGAGTCTGCGAACGCATGCACTTGCACATAGCCACAGACACATGCGATGGTTCTGCAGCTTTATCTCCCTCCCGGCCTCCTTATTTCTGCCCTCCCTCCCCTGTAACAGACTGTAGGAAACCGCTTCAGTGATATCAGGCCAGGCAAACCAGACAGATGCATCTGTAAACCTGTCACAGATTTAACTGGAATTCACACAGCACTCTTCAACAGTCAGTGTTCAAAAAGTACCCCTCAAAAGCCTGTATTCACAAAGCATTCCGATGCGACTGTGAACTACAGTCAACGTTCATTACTAGGGATAGCTGCTACATTATGGGAAGGATGTGCTTTGTCTTGTCTGTTCTGTAGTGATCTTGATGATGTCTCTGTATGCACTTATTGTATGTCGCTTTGGATAAAAGTGTCTGCTAAATGAATGTAATGTAATGTAATGTAATGATGCAGTCTGTACTCACAAAGCCCGCTCCCACAGTCAGTGTCCATGAAGCACGTACACAAAATATTTCCTTTCTTCATTATACCTGGCCATTAGCTTGAGTCCTTTCATTGTCATGATTAAAGGACTGTTTCCTCAGCTAACAACCGTACACAAGGCTCATTTAGCCAACATCAGCTTGAAGCGTTAATAGAATGGACAACCTTAAAGGCAATGCTGCCGCTAGCTGTTACATCTTCTTTCTATACAGATGATTAGCAAGGTAACTAGTGAGGTCAGTGCTGTCATTTAAACGCTGGGTTTTCAACAGGGGGTTTGCACACCCCTCGGGGGCCTTTGAAGGTGCGGTACGTTTTCCCTGGCCATACTTCACATATCTGGGAAAATATTTAAACCTTATATAAACCCAAATTATAAAACCGCACATCTGCTCCTCCTCTGCACGCCTCCCCCTATAACCTTGTTATAAATATCCCCTAGATGCCTTTGAGTCTGGGGATGGGGGTCCCTGGATCAAAAAAGGGTGGGGGTGTTGGGGGTCCTTTCAGGACCAGTTTCTGAGACACTGTGCTGACTCTCCTAAGCAGCTTCCTGTTCTTAAAATGTACGTTTCCTGATCGATAAAGCACTTAGCATATGAAGAGCAGACAAACAAGCCAATCAGAAAGGTGCATTCCAGCTGTGAGACAGGGAGAGAACGTCTTGAATCAAAGCTGCATGCCGAAGATCATTTGTTTTCAAAACTCTGTCCGCAGCCAATATCATGTTCAATTAAAGTTGAAAACATGTTTAAGTTCAACCAAATTTTGGGCTTTCACTTATTCCAGCACAATGCAGGTTTGGATCATTGCCATTTGATCTTTCATTGAACTCTTCATTTTTCACAAAGAGTTAATTCCAGTGACCACACTTTCAGCAATGATTTCGCCTGTCAGTCTATAATTGAATCAATTATAAAATGTAACCCCATTCTAAAGGAATCATTTGTCATGCAGCACATTACAGAAAATTAAAGCATTATTTAATCGGACTGATTAAAAGTCCAGGGATGTGAATGTTCGATATTTATTCTTCATGGCACACAAAGCTATTTCTGACATAATGTGACCTTAAGGGGGCAAATCCTTCAATAGACATTAAGTGTCTAATTAAGAACAATTAATAACTCATTACTATTCAGTGCTTTCAATTGTAGTAGGAATGAAACCAGCATACACTGTGGGGACCGGTGATGGAGTTTGAAAACCCATAACCTAGATCAGTGGTGTCAAACTCCAGTTCTGGAAGGCCACAGTGTCTGCTAGTTTTTGGTGTGTTTCTGCACTTAAACAATAAATTCAAGTCACCGATTGCCACCTTGGTTCCAAGGCCTGAATTGGCGACAAAAAACCTGCAGACATTGGGTTCATTCCAATCGCTTACTTTTACTCCTTGCATCCTTTCCTCGCATCCTTTCCTCGCTCCTTAGCTCCGGCCAAAGGAGGACACGAGGAACGAATGCAAGGATCAGATACGAGGATGGAGGAAACAAGGCAACATGTATTAGGCAAATGGAACGTCCTTGCTCAATCAAGCGTCAGCGTCATTTTATGCTCACGTGCTTATCTATAATGCTTTTAAACTTATTTTTTCATGAATAAACAGTGCTTTTGTTAGTTATAAAGAATGAGTGTCATTATGGATTAGCGCTTTATAATAAATGGAAAGGAACGGTAAAATTGCATTTGTGTAGGGGTGTGCCTGCAACATGGCAGATGTGGAGAGTGATGGATAATTTATACATGTCACGCATTCCGAGAAAAGCCTTCCGCAAAGGCTACACCTGTGTTTCCTCACTGAAGCAAATTCCGGGGGCCTACTCGTTCCCCACTCCTTGCTCCTCCAAGGAGCATTTAGCAGTTTGATGGTGAACCTCTATCGATTTCCGGGTCAGGCGAGGACGGATAAAATAAACAATTGGAATCCACCCAAAGTAGTACACCCTGGGTGCGTCCCAATACTCGAAAAATGCACCCTCCCTTCCTCCACTACCACCTCCTCTACTCCGTGCCCCGGAAACTGATTTTTGTGTTTTAATCTAATGTCGCTGATTACATCTTAATTACATATTAATGGTTACATATGAATTGTCTCGACGCAAACCACAATGTCAGGTACATTGTATACTGTACATGCAAATACTTGTACTCGAAACGTTCAGACAGTTTTGCATACTTCCGGGTAGGAGAGGAGTGGTAGTGGGGTAGTGGAGGAAGGGAGGCGGGGAGTGAAGAATATTGGGACGCAAGGCTGCGTCCGAATCAGAGCCCTATCTACTGCATCCTGTCTCTTGTGTACTTTTTACTAGCAGCTATGTACTTTTTCCTGTGTACTGTCTAGTATGTGACGTGCAGTATGCAAAAAGAAATCCTCCATACGTGTCGCAAGACATTCCACCCTTGCTCGGCCATATCACGATGTTTTTGTTGTTATTGAAGGAAAATGTTAGCAAATCAACGCCTAATTTTTTAAACTAAGCTGCACGTCATATTTATGCGACCAAAATGTGTGCATATTTATACTTCTTGAAAAGTATGGTCCTGAATATACTGAGCAAAACCCCGGGAGTAAATATATCATCCAGGGGTTTTAAGTATACTACATTTAGAGAAAATTCCGCTTACTTAACTACTTTCTCGTCCAGTCTACTGAAAAAGCATACTCAATCGTGTGCTGATTCGGACACAGCCCTATTCAAACATGGCCTCAAGGCCAATCGTGCTGCTGGTTTTCTTTCTGACCTGATAGTTAGTTGATGAATTGGTTGATTAATGTCACTGATTGGCCAGAGATTTAACTCGCCTGGTGTTCCATGTAAATCAGTCCTGATTAGAAGGGAAGAATAACTTTGGGGTTCATTATATACACAAGGCCACCCCTCTGCACAACCAGATTGCCAAAGTTTAATAAAGGTTTCCAACTGAACTCATATAGAGTTTCCCACTCCTCTCAAAGTTTGTCTACACCAGTGGTTCTCAAACTCAGTCCTGGGCACCCACTGAGCAAGCTGGTCTTCATTCCGACAGTAACTACAACCGCTTAATTGAAACAAGCTGTTAATTGCTCTTAATTAGATACATAATGGCTACTGCAGAAAGATTTACACCGATAAGACCATTTTATGCCAAAAATGCATACCATGAAGAATTAATGTCCCATATTCACAGCTCAAATCACTAATGCTTTCTGTAATGTGTTCCTCAGGAAAGATGGTACATTAAAAAATTTATTAAATCACAGACTGGCAGGTAAAATCAGTGGGGACCTAATTAGTGAGAGCGTGGACACCTAGTCACTGAAACAAAAACATTTTTGGAAAATAAAGAGTTCAGTAAGAGTAAACGAGCCAAGTCTGCATTGTTTTAAAATAAGTAGTTTTGAAAAATATGGTTTTTAATCAAGAGACTGGCCGTAACAAAAGCCACACAGTGGGTCCCCAGACCAAGTTTAGGAATGACTGCTCAACACTTTTATGAAGAAACAGCCTTGCCAACCTTTCAACGCGTTGTTCCACTTCCTTGCTCAGCTGAGTCAGTCGCAGAGGACTACGCCGTCTGTTGTTATTAGCGAGCGTTTGCTTCTTGATTTTTAATCTCACCGTTCTCGGGGGGATAAATTAAAACCGCGGCAGACACTTAAACTTGAGTAATGACAGCTCGCTTTTTTGAACGTAAAATAGACTTCATTGCTTTCTGGTCCGCTAACGTTTTCTTTTTTATTCCTCCAAGGCTGAAAGTTTGCCTTCAGAAAAGAAATCTTGCCTTCATTGTGAAGTCTGACAGCACGAGGGGTGGAGTGTGACTGGAGAAACGCGTCCCTACATGCTCTTTTTGAATGATGTTAATAGCGGCTCGTTGGAATATTTAGTGCCATCTAGTGAGACAGTTCACAAATGTATAAGAGTAAAATCTCTCTCTCTCTCTCTCTCTCTCTCTCTCTCTCTCTCTCTCTCTCTCTCTCTCCTGACGTGACAAGAATAAACGTAGCCTAAGAATTGCCAAAGCATATGCTAACCTATGAATACACAAGCATTAATAAACTGAAGAAAACCATCAAACCATTCAGAATTAATAAAGAGAAAATTTTACAGCTAAAAGAATATGCATGATATTACCCTTTGACCATAAACGCCCTCCATTAATGTCTCTGTCTCTTTACATGGGCAAAATGGCCATTTCCAAAAGCATAAAACGGATAAATATAGGTATATAGGTATAGTGTTGAAAATGTTTTCACAAAAATGTGCACGCCTAACCTGCACTTTTGAATTTTCATTTTGATAAGCAATCTTGAGCATTTTAAGATATCTAGAGGGGTAAAGGTGCTGGAAAGAGTGTGGCCTGGAAGATGAAGATGATTATAATTATTATAGACTATAATTGTTATTATAAAATATTATCTGCGGGGCAGAAAGATGTTGCGTTCTAGTCCAGTTAGCTGTATTATTAACAGAAGATTATAATTATTTAATAATATTCTTTATTAATAGTCATCTCCTCTCCACAGTGACACACTGGGGCCAGCAGTCTAGGGGGACAGCCTTGTGTTAATGGAAAATCTGAATCCCATCTGTCATTTTTGGAACAGGAAAAAAGCATCGCTTGCTGAGTTTTTGTTTTGTCTTTTTAGAAATTATATAACTCCTCACCGTGAAAGAAAAGGTTTCAGTGTTGTTTTTGTTGATGCTGATTCGAAAAGGGAAGATATAGGCTACTGTAGCTTATTATGTTAAGTGGGCTATATGGAAAAATCATGTTTTTTATTTTACAGAAGAAAATGAGTGACACACTTGAGATAGACCTACATGTTTAACCATTGGCAGTGGCTCAGCCTCATCACTGAGGTCATGGGATGGCACCCCACAGTGCCTCCCAAAGGAAATTACTACACATTTCCTGAACCAATTAAAGATCTCTATGGGTGACCCAGCTCTCTGACACTGTTTGCTGAATGGTTTAGTGACTGAAGCGTGTGACTATCAGCGGGAGCAGACCTCCCAGAGGAGCAAGTCTGAAGCCCGCTCTCTGCCCCATGTCTTAAAGAAACAGCGCTCTGTGGGCGGCCTTCAGAGGCCTCTTAGCTCCTCATTTATTTCTGCTAATTTACTATGCTTTTTATTGCGCGTTGTAAACATTTCTTTCAAAGAAACCAGATACCCGCCCATGTTTCACTGTTTTTCTCCAAAATTAGAATGACTAGTTGAATTTGCTACCCTGCCCCATCACCATTTTGGGAGAGCAGAGACAAGCCTGTGCTCTCTGGATCATCACCCTGCTGCGAACTATAGGAGTGAGCCCCCTGCTGGTTCCTCAGAATAACTACAAGAGTGAGCCTCCTGAAGGTCCCTGTCTACAGGAGTGAGCCCCCTGCTGGTCACTGTGATTAACTACAGGAGTGAGCCCTCTGCTGGTCACTGTGATTAACTACAGGAGTGAGCCCCCTGCTGGTCACTGTGATTAACTACAGGAGTGAGCCCCCTGCTGGTCACTGTGATTAACTACAGGAATGAGCCCTCTGCTGGTCACTGTGATTAACTACAGGAGTGAGCCCTCTGCTGGTCACTGTGATTAACTACAGGAGTGAGCCCCCTGCTGGTTCATGTGATTACCTACAGGAGCGAGCCCCCTGCTGGCGCCTCATGTATAAATGGTGCATACGTACAAAAAAGATGTGTATGCCCATCATCGGAGTCGCCAATTCCCGCAGTCTCAAAAATGTGTGTACGCATGAGTCATACTCTGCGTAAATGTGCGCATGTTTTGACGTCAAGTTTGTTTTTATGAATCCCAAATCCATGGGGAAAGTGGCGTACGCATCTTTTTTGTACGTATGCACCGTTTATACATGAGGTCCCTGGTCCCTACGATTAACAACAAGAGTGACCCTGCTGCTGGCTCAGATTAACTACAGGAATGAGTGGCCTGTTAGTCCCTGGCTGTGACCAAATATGATCCCTTCACCCCTTTGAGGGGGCATATTTGAGTCAACTTTGTCTAAATGCTTTTGAGTGGGTGACTTTTGCTCACAAATGGGGGCACTTAAAATCCCTGGATGAAACCCTTATTGCTGGGGTTTTGTTGAGAGGATTCTGGAGCACACTCATTCGACAATTTCAGGAAGTAAACCGGAAGAAAAAACTACAAATTACAGCGTATGTGCATGTCTATGGCACAAGAGCGGGACATATTACGAACTACTTCCTCACTAGTTTGGAAAGAGTTTTGCAGGATTTATTTCGCACGCTGCTTGCAAAGTGAGGGGAGAGGGCATATAGTAGACAGGGGTCTGAGTGGACAGGGGACAGGGGGCAGGGATCATATTCGGCCACAGCCCCTGTGATTTACTACAGGAGTGAGCCCTCTGCTGGCCCTCGTTATGAATGCATCAGTTAATTTAAACTGCATTATTTTCAGACTGATTTCTTTTTGTGGGGTTGGTGGGGTGTCTTGGCTGAGATTAAGGACCACTTGTTCTCCGTTCCTTTATAAAGTCCTGCAATCTGCTGATGTGTTCAGAGTTTTGTCCTATAAGAGTCGTTAAGCATGAGTGTGTATTGATCAAGTAGTGTAGTGTAGCAGGTGAGGGCTGATCATCAGGGCCTTGGTTGCAAATTGTATGGCAGGAGGACAAAGGCTGAGTTTGGACAGGCCTCTACCCTCCCTGACCGGACATCTAGGTGCCATAAGGTATCGGACACACATGAATAATCATGTGTGTTGTTGATGAATAAAAGCATATGTCATTATGGAACAGAGAGATATGCCCTCACAGATAATATTACATTACATTACATTACATTACAATCATTTGGCAGACGCTTTTATCCAAAGCGAAGTACAATAAGTGCATACTGAAGGTCATTGACGCGACTACAAAGCAAATCCGACAAAGCACAACTTTCTCACAGCGTAGGAGCTATCCCTAGTAATAAACATGAGTAGTACACACAGTCAGCTATACATTCTGAACTATAAAATAACCAAAAACACAAGTTAAATAGAAAACAGGAAGCGAATACTATAGAATGGCCCTATATAGGTATAATTTTAGTCGAGGTGGAGTCTGAAAAAGTGCGTTTTCAGACCACGACGAAAAACAGACAGTGTTTCAGCTGAGCGCAGCAGAGTGGGGAGTTTGTTCCACTACTGGGGAGCTAGGGTGGAAAAGCTCCGCAGTCGGGATGAGCGGGAGCCTTTAACACGGAGGGAGGGAAGTGCAAGTCGCCCTGCGGCAGCAGAGCGAAGTGGTCGAGCAGGAGCGTAGTGCAGGATTAAGTCCTGTAGGTAGGAGGGGCCTGACCTTTTGGCTGCAGTGTAGGCCAGGGTCAGAACTTTGAACCTGATCCTGGCCACAACCGGCAGCCAGTGGAGTGACCTCAGCAGGGGGGTGATGGATATGGTAATATGGACGTGTGCGTCAAGTCAAGGCCTCTGAGGGTATTTAAGCCCGATAAGACGCAGAGTGTGTTGAAGGTTGCTGCTCACGAGGGCAGTGTGGCACTGTAAGGAGTGTCGCTGTGGTTCTCAAGAAGGCCGATTTGAGATTAGCCGAATTTGGCGCCTGGCACAAAGGCCGTTGTCGTGGCATCTGCGCAGATCTGTGTACGTGCACGTGCATGTATGGATGGTGTGAAATGATAGAACTGAAGAAGTGGAAATGTGAACACTGTGGATCCAGTCGTTGTGACCGTTGCACGGGTAGGGAAGAGGATGCACCCGTTGTGCACTCAGGACAGGCCTCCATCCCGCTGGGATGAGGAGTACCCCTTTAATCATGCCGTCCCCCCGGCGGAGCCCGATTGCCGGTAGGGACCCCTCCCCTGCCATGTCCCAACAATGCAAAAGTGTATATGCCTGAAAACTAACATTGAAAACTGAACGTCACTAAAGGAACATAGCCAGGATTAATACTCATTAGCGCCGTCCACCCCGGGCTTAACGAGCAGTCTGACACAATAGTGAGCCCGAGGTGACACTCTGGTGTTGGTCTGTAATTATAATCCCGTGTAGCTAGGAGACTATAATCACCACGGAGAGGTGCAATCAGGCGACGCTCTATGGCAGCGCTCCACTGCTATTGTCAAACACGACATAAACAAAAGAAGCTCAATGTCAAATCACAGTGGCCAGATTAATTAACACGCGTTTATTCGGTTTTTTTCTCTGAGGAGAAATAACACCGACGCAGAGCTAATAACCAGGGTCTCCAGCCAAGGGGAAGTAATGACACTCTTCCTGCTTCTACATGGGTGATGACACATTCTGCGCTAACTTGCATCTCTGAACTCCACAATACTAACTTGGCTTTATATATTATATTTGGGGGAAAAAACTATTTTCTTGAGCCTCTTTCTGCCGCTGACTCCAATTTATCTAGCACTGCTCTTCAATCAAGGTTAGATACGCTTGCTTGTAAATTGCTTTGTCTGCTAAATGCCTAAACGTGGTTAGTAGTTGCACCCAACAGTCCACCACGACAACCCACTTACCTTTCGACTCAGCAATTTAATTAATGAGCAGTTTATCCGAACATCCACTTCTCTTATTCTACCTATAACACGTCCTTCCCTGGAACAAATTTAAATAAATTGAAAACAATTCTAAATGTCATTGTGCCAGAGAATGCGAAGGTGAGGAAAATTAGTTTTGTTTTTTTATTTACTGGCGTGAGTAAAACTGCCTGTTATTTGAAATGTGATCGTGATCGGGCAGTGAAATGGTTTGCAATAAGAGCTGGGCGTTTTTTGGAGAAGTATCCAGTTGGAGCCCATGGGGGAAGCACACTTAAGGATATACTAGGCAATCTATTGCTCTTTTTGCTCTATTTCACACTCATAGTAAATGGCAATACCTGCCAAAAGTGGTCAAATTATTTCAGAAATAAGTGAAGGCTGTGTCTTGATGTTCAATTAAATGCTGTAAATATTATCAGAGCAGTCTTCCATTGTCACTAACAAAGGCCAATCAATAATTGCAATGCATTGGGTCTCCATATAATATTTTGTTGCATAAGGGATAGGCCACAATGGGGAAGGTCAATTGCTTTTTCTCAACGGACTACGGCCTACAGAACATGAGGTTGGGGATCCTGACTCGCATTCTAAGTGCTAAATAGCAGGTTAAATTGTGGATCAACTTGATTTCGAGACAGCTCAGCGGTGCCAAATCAATGCCTCGAAAACTATCCCTCTCTTGAAATCAATGAGCGTCATTGCTATGACAAATCAACACCTGTAGTGCGAAGGTGTTAAAAACTCATAATCAACTAATCTCAGGCAGACGCTTTCCGCATCCACGGCAGCCAAGCACGGTGTCGATTTCCCAGCCTCCGCACCTCGCCACGGCTTAAAATAGAAAATGACAGGGATGAAAAATAAGCCCTTAAAGATGTGAAGAATAATAAGCCGTAATAACTCCCAGAGAGAAAATGTTCTGCATTTTATCATGGCGCATAGGGCCCCACTCATATCCAAGCTGTAGATCAGGAGGTGGGGGAAAGAGATTTCAATATATTCCTCATCTTCTCCGTGTAATTAGATTACGCATCTGCCTCGAGGTCCAGACTCTTTGGTGAATATCAGATTTCAAGCGATGGCAATTTAGCAGGGCCACTCTCTGTGGGATATCTGCATCGGAGCCGACAGATTCTAATAACTGCGCTTCACAGCAGCCAGGGTAAACACTACACCGTGTCATGATTTCATTATAACAAACTGGAATTCCAGTGCTTTTCTCACATGGAATTTCGCCTCGAAGAAAACGAGGTTAGTTTGAACGCCAGATTTTGTGCGCATACGATGGTCGGAGACAAGCTGACCACTGTGGTTTCATTTTATTGAAAAGTTCACATTTTTATGAATTATGAGTGACTATGGTGCTGTAGAGGGTGTCTTTTATTGTGTCGTATTTGTTAAAAAAATTGATTAAATCTCCAATAGGCAATATTGATTAGTCAACTGCCATAACTTATTCATATGCCTATCACCAGTAATGGCCTACATACTGTAATGTCTACTGATTACTGGAGATCCATTACTGGTGATCGGCATATCAGTAAATTGTTATGACATAGAGGGTAACTTTTATTTATTCGTATTTGTTTTAAAAAAAGAAAAAATGATTAAATCATTAAACCATGAGGCAATGTTCAACTGCCATAACAACTTACCGATATCCATATAACCAGGAACCGAAACAGGCCGTTTTCAAATGTAAATTTGTAAAAATATAAAGCATTTTGGGAAACTCAGTATTCTGTAAGTTTGTAAAAGAAGCTTTTAAAAAGTTCAAACTCGAGAAAAACATCACATGTGAATGTGAGTCATCTCCCATCTTTCAGCTTGGAACAGGAAGATTTAATTTTACATAGTAAACAGCGTGGGTATATTTCTGAAATTTAAGTAAAATAATATACTTAAATTGCTTCCAGTCCCTATAAAAACAATATATTCCAATACTTTAAGTTGGTGTTTTAAAAATGGTTACATAGCAGTGTTACATTTTGGATAAACAGGTAAAGGTAGTTGCACTGGAATCTCCTCATAAGACATTACAGGCATTTTCAATTCATTAATTGTATTTCAATAACTTTAGTGAATTGAGTGAGTTGGAAAGAGAACATACCCCAACCCTCATCCCCATGTGTACCACAGACATTGGGGTAGGTAGTTTTTATTACACAAAGCATAATATGGGTATAATACGGGTACCTCTGATTGGCTTAGCCTGGAGTTTCACTACCAATGAGATAAATCTCAGGCAGGAAGTCTGTCAGGCAAATAGTGCATTTTTAAAAATCCAAAGTAAAAAAAAAAAAAAAATTATATATATATATATTTTCCCTTTGGTCTCACATGAGGACTCGCTAACACTAAAAAACCATAAATATAAAGACAGATACCCGAGCGCTAACACAGTGTTCATATGGCATGACTTTGGTTTATTACTGAGCAATTGCTACGCACACAGTGTGGCCATCCAATAGGTCAGTGGGGATTTTTTTTTTCTTAAAGTTTTGGAATGTAATCCCTTTCCTAGAAAGAAAACAAAAGTATTCAGTGGAAACCGATTCTGCATTTTTAAAATGTTTATAATTTTTTATTAGCATGTATGCTACACCTACCTAATGTTCTATATGGAGAGTTTGGTGCATTTCTGGGTGATACTGGATACTGTTACTTTCTGTCAGCTTGGGGACTGCACATGCAAATGAGTTCAATAGATAACTCTGGTACAACCGACTTATAAAATTATACATAGTCTCCATAAAGTAAAGACAAAAAATAATAAATAAATACTTAAATCACCTAAATCGTCTTCCCTGTTCACTCTCAGCGAGTGAAGCATTCCAATATCATGAACGTCACATTTATTTTTATGTATATTATGTATTTTTCACAAATGTTATGTGATATTATGTAGACCTCCCCACTGTGTCAGTTATACATTTTTAAATGAGAGGAGACGGGGCACCATCCAATGCTGAGCTTTGATTGGAACCGCGTGCTGTGGTCAGGGGAGACCCAAATTGAGATTCTGTTGGCCAGGCACACCCGATGTGGTCGGAAGGAAAGACACTAATGTTGACAAGAACGTCAAAACTACAGTGATGGACCTTTGATGTTTTGTGGTTGCTTTGGCATCCTGGAGCTCTTGTTAAGGTCAATGGAACCATGAACTCCAGAAGAAAAGAAAACAAGAGATTTCGGTCAAAAACCTTGTGTTCCCCCCCCTGCACGAAGCTCAAACTTGATGTGCACCGGGACAGTTTTGTTTTGCGCTTGTTCTGTCAGCACATGAGTTCAAATAAATGGATGTTGATTCAGTGAAGACAGAGATTTGAGTGCGGTCAGCATTTCTGTTTTTTAAGTACATTAAGGCCATGCACACAGTTGCCTTTTTAAGTGAAGACAATACACAAATTATTAAGAAGTCCCCCAGGTCTAAAACCGCACTATCACATGAAATGGTGTCTGGATAACCCTTATGGAAATGTAATATACTGCAGTATATTTTAACTATAGTGTGAAGATCACTTTGATATATTTACAATATTTACAATATGCAATTTTTTGAGAGCACTGATTTTTTTGATGAAGTGAAATTAATTATTTCATTTCATGATAAGAATTTCAAACACTGCTGAAAGTGTAAAATGGTTGATTTAAAGCTTATGAATATTAATCACGCTATATTTGGTATATATGACTACCACAATAAACAAATAACATACATATTTAATGAAATGGGGAATATTTTTTCTGTTGAGGTCTACATTCGATTTCAGCAGCATTACTGAATCGCAACGATTGATGTTTATTAGCTGATTATTTTAAACAGCCTCCTCTCAATATCCTTCGTTTTTTTTACCTTTTGACTGTTTGACCATTCATGGTGTCCAGGGGTTTCCATGATTAATGTACTGTATTTGCACTCAACTGAATACCTTGGTTTCAAGTCAGTGACTGTTAAAAATGCACCAGATTTTCAGTTAATTGCAGGATTTACATTTTACACATTTACATTTCATGTTTATTGTACACATGGAAGAAAAACCTTGGCAAATATATTGTTTTGTCATAAAAGATGTCTTTATAAAATACAAAACTAAACATTTCCTGCACAGTCTGGGGCCTTCGAAAGCGAGTGTTTGTCCATGAACGCTGTGTACCTTTGTGTGAGTGAGGTTTGTAGTGAGTGCCATTTTGTGTGTCTGTATGCGTCAGTCTTAGTGAGTGGGACCAGGGAATGGTGTGTACACAGGCAATACACAGACTCCCTCAATGACTTGTGAGGACACAAACAAACATGGACAAAGTAAAGTACTGACAAGGAGGCAAAACACACACATAAACACACACACAAATAAGTTCATACAGGTTAGCCTGTAAAGACTAACATAGGTTCCCTGGTATAATAACCATATAGGAAACTGTACATGAGGCCTCAGGAAAGAGGCTTTATCACACAACTTCCTGTCAAGACAGGATGTCATGACAAAAACTGCCTGAAACCCTATACAACTATCCTTATGAAAATATTCCTTATCATATATGTTAATATATGAGACTACAACAAGACACATAGGTAACACTTTCTATGAGTGGTCCTTCATAAGAGCTTTATAACTACTTCATAAGCACTATGTCAACATTCATAAATGCTTATGTCAGTTACTGCCAAATAGCATATGCATGCGTCACTTATATCATAGTAATGTCGCTGCATTGGTAGTGACATAACATAGCAAGTGCCTATTTGCAGGTCATGACATTGGCATTTATGAATGTGTATGTAGTGCTTGTGAAGGTGCTATGAACTGTTTATGAACCAGTTATACAGCTATTAAGGAGCATTCATAGAAAGTTCTATTATTTTTTTAATATGTTGAAATATAATTATTCTAATTCTCAGTGTTCACCTTACATTGCTAATGCATGCACTTACATTTTGTTACTGGTGCGAGTACACAAATTAACATTATATACTGGATATGAAGGTACATACATTTGATATACTTTCATATAGAGGGAACATTTCAAAAAAATTTCAGTTCATGTATCAACATATATTCATTTTCATAAGGGTAGGTTTACCATCAGTCACATTAGCGAAGCTAAACTTTCAAGACTTCCTGCAATTTTTGTGACATGCCTTCACAAGTTCGGATGAATAAACACAGACCTGCGATTTGTGGAATGTTACAGATAGTAAACAACAGCCAATCAAATTGCTCCATGACATACCATGAGGAAATATTTGGAGAAAATCAAGGGATGAACCATGGTAAAACTCACCATACGTTCACCAGTTAACTAGCTCACAATAAGCCTACTGAAGTCCTGGGATAGGCATGGCTTTACATCGAGGGTGCAAGCATGCGCACTAAAACACAAACACATACATGTATGCATAGGCACACGTGTACAAACACACATACACACTCACATATACATGCATGTGCGCACAAAACAATAAGTGTGCGCAGATGCAAATACATGTGTACACACACACACACACACACACACACACACTGTCCTCTTGGCAAGGGTGGAAGGCAGTGTAAACTCAGAAGTGGAGTCCCTGGGAACATTGGCTCAGAAGAGGAAAATATACAGCGTGCCAAAGCCAGGGCTGGGGGGGGGGGGGGGGGGGCAGGGTGGAGAGAAAGTGCCGGAATGCCTCTCAGAGAGACGTCTCCCTGGCCTCCACAACCGTCGGCTGAAAGGACAGGATCTCTGTGAAGGTGTGTCCTGCAGAGGGAGGCAACGTGTGAGTTTCTGCACTCCTTTATTAAAGGGACTCACTCACTCACTCACTCACTCACTCACTCACTCACTCACTCACTCACTCACTCACACTCTCACACTCTCACACTCTCACACTCTCACACTCTCACTCACTCACTCACTCACTCACACTCTCACACTCTCACACTCTCACTCACTCACTCACTCACTCACTCACTCACTCACTCACTCACTCACTCACTCACTCACTCACACTCTCACACTCTCACACTCTCACACTCTCACTCACTCACTCACTCACTCACTCACTCACTCACTCACTCACTCACTCACTCACTCACTCACTCACTCACTCACTCACTCACTCTCTCTCTCTCTCTCTCTCCCACTCTCTCTCCCACTCTCTCTCTCCCACTCTCTCTCTCCCACTCTCTCTCCCACTCTCTCTCTCCCACTCTCTCTCCCACTCTCTCTCCCACTCTCTCTCCCACTCTCTCTCCCACTCTCTCTCGCTCACGTTTCCAGAGCTCCAGGGGCAGGTCAGTGTTGTCCAGTGAGTGGTCGTAGGGCTGGGCCTCCGTCTCCTCCTCGGGGGTCCCGGAACTCGGTGAAGAAAGGCTGGGACAGCGCCTCGGCTGCACTCGCCCTCCGCTCTGGATCCAGGACCAGCATACGCTCCAGTACCACGACCGCTGCGGGGAGAGAGAGAGAGGGACCGCATGTTGACTGCACGCTCACCACACACAAAACATACACTCTAACACAGTGACTGCTGGGGAGAGAGGGACCACGTGTTGACCGCACGCTGACCACACACAAAACATACACTAACACAGTGACCGCTGGGGAGAGAGACCGCACGCTGACCACACACAAAACATACACTCTAACACTGTGACCGCTGGGGAGAGAGGGACCACGTGTTGACCGCACGCTGACCACACACAAAACATACACTAACACAGTGACCGCTGGGGAGAGAGACCGCACGGTGACCACACACAAAACATACACTCTAACACTGTGACCGCTGGGGAGAGAGGGACCACGTGTTGACCGCATGCCGACCACACACAAAACATACACTAACACAGTGACCGCTGGGGAGAGAGACCGCACGCTGACCACACACAAAACATACACTCTAACACTGTGACTGCCGGGGAGAGAGGGGCCGCATGTTGACCACACAACCAAAATACACACTAACTACAAACCACAAGCGCAGACTACAACTGAAACCTCTCTGAGGAAGGATTACAACCTTAAAGGAAATTATTATTGATCACTTGTTATAGTCTGGGTTATTACTTTTGTTCATTGTGGTAAAAATTTAAGAAATGCAGCTTGATTCACTACAAAAGATGATTCACTTTGAAAAGATTATTTTTTATTTGAAAAATCTTCTTCCGATTAGGCTGTGTAATACAATTCCCAGCAGGTGGGAGTTAGAGGCAAAAATAAACATGGAAATGGCTGCAAAAGTTTAAAAGATATGAACATATTACTGACCAGCCCCATTTCTCAACTGACAGAGGACAAGTTTCAGCGCACACACACACACACACACACACACACACACACACACACATATATATGATTGATATAAAATCACAAGGTAGCTGCAAGCATTAATGCTTATGTACATATACTTTTGGTATAACACAAATGTAGAAAAGGTTGGGATGCACAAACTTTAATTCAGACAGTAGTTCACTTACCCAGAGGGTTAGCTTTAGAGAAGAGCTCCCGCAGGTCTTTCTTTTGAATTTTTGGCAGGCTCTTGATGTAGTTTTTAGCCTGACAGGAGAGGAAAGAATGTGTTCAGCAATCAGGATGTGGCATTGTACCCTTAAAGGGGTGGCTTTTTCATATTATTTCAGTTTTAGTGCATGTTTTTAATTGGCCCAGACAGTTTCTGTGTGCGATGGAGGATATTTAAGATATTTAGAAAAGTTCCTGAGGACATGCTGGCTTTACAATGGCAGCTTGTACAGCAAGTCTTTTGATTGGTTCCTACAATGTGATGGTCAGCATGTAGTAGCGCCATTCACATGGGGTTGGTGAAGCCCCACCCACTGACTGAACACAAAAGGCTCAAGCAATTTGCTTGAAATTCCAGACTTATGTAAGCCTGAGAACTTTGTGTTTTTATTCTTTAATGTGTGTTATGGTGTGTGTGTGTGCATGTGACTCACATCCTGAGACTGTAGTTTGGAGATAAATTCCTGAGTAGGAGTCCCTGTAATCTTCATGATCTCTGCCAGCTGATCCAGGTCTTTACTCCAGGGGTCAAGGGTCAAAGGTAAGGATACGGTCGTACGGTACTGAGTGAGAGTAGAGGGGTACTGAGAGAGTTGAGCGGTAATGTGAGAGTAGAGGGGTAATGAGTGAGTAGAGCGTTAATGCTGAGCACAGCAGGATACGGTCGTACGGTACTGAGTGAGAGTAGAACTGTAAGGCTGAGAGTAGAGGGGTACTGAGAGAGTTGAGCAGTAATGTGAGAGTAGAGGGGTAATGAGTGAGTAGAGCGTTAATGCTGAGCACAGCAGGATACGGTCGTACGGTACTGAGTGAGAGTAGAGGGGTAATGAGTGAGTTGAGCGGTAATGTGAGAGTAGAGCGGTAATGAGTGAGTAGAGCGTTAATGCTGAGTACAGCAGGATACGGTCGTACGGTACTGAGTGAGAGTAGAGGGGTACTGAGAGAGTTGAGCGGTAATGTGAGAGTAGAGGGGTAATGAGTGAGTAGAGCGTTAATGCTGAGTACAGCAGGATACGGTCGTACGGTACTGAGTGAGAGTAGAACTGTAAGGCTGAGAGTAGAGGGATACTGAGAGAGTTGAGCAGTAATGTGAGAGTAGAGGGGTAATGAGTGAGTAGAGCGTTAATGCTGAGCACAGCAGGATACGGTCGTACGGTACTGAGTGAGAGTAGAGGGGTACTGAGAGAGTTGAGCAGTAATGTGAGAGTAGAGGGGTAATGAGTAAGTTGAGCAGTAATGTGAGAGTAGAGGGGTAATGAGTGAGTAGAGCGTTAATGCTGAGTACAGCAGGATACGGTCGTACGGTACTGAGTGAGAGTAGAACTGTAAGGCTGAGAGTAGAGGGGTACTGAGAGAGTTGAGCGGTAATGTGAGAGTAGAGGGGTAATGAGTGAGTAGAGCGTTAATGCTGAGTATAGCAGGATACGGTCGTTGCCTTTGAAGAGTGGTTTTCCTGAAAGCATCTCTGCCATGATGCAGCCCACAGACCAGATATCCACTAAGGACAGGGGAGGGAGAGAGGGAGAGAGGCAGAGTAAGTACAACATGTACACACAGACACACACAATATATATTTGCAGTGTGTGTATGCAGAACATAAAATGGTTTGTTATCTTGTTCCTTGTTATTGTTATACTGCTGTGGTGTTGGCCTAATTATTTTAAAATCAATGAAAGACAAATCACCATTTAATTCAATCAATAGATGAAAAAAGCTAATATTATCTTTATGTTTAGAATTGATATTGCAAGGAAGAAAGGACCGTACAGAAAAATTCTATTTACAAAAATAGGCACAAGAAAAGCAAAAAAACACTTTGTATGACTGAAGATCAGTTTGTGTTAAACCAAGATTTCAATGTGAGATTTAATGGTATAAGAGCACCCCCTGGTGGCTGGAATTTGTAAGGGGCGGGGTGGCATGCTTGTGCGTGAGGCTCACCAGTCTGAGTATAGTGCATCCAGTTGAGGATGACCTCTGGGGCCCGGTACCACCGGGTTACCACATACCCAGTCATCTCGCTGTCCGCCTGCCGGGCCAGGCCAAAGTCCAGAATCTGTGAACGGAATGTTGTCATCATTGCTTAACTGAACAAACCGACGTATTGACTGAGTTAAAATAAAAGATTTAGGATACATAATCTCTTCGGGTTTAGTAAAAGGAGGCTAAGGAGGATTACACTGAGGTTTTTGAATTCATAAAAGGGATTAACAAAGTTAGCTACAAAATATTTATCAAGCTGTGTTCTCCCAGTAGAACAAGGGGGCATGGGTGAAAATGAGTTAACCCCTTAACTCGCACTGGTTTAGTTTACTTACATTCATTGCATTTTGTTAAGGTGAAATTTTCAATCAATCTGGTAACACAATGTAAATTTGAAAGTGTTAAAACTCACAATTATATCTCTATGAACTATTTTTTTATGATCACAATGTTATAGCGACAGCAGTTCCTTATTTTGAACATGACACAAAACAGGCTCAATCAAAATGGTAAATTCCATACAGATATCAGTGAGTATAAAGATAAATTGTACACTCATATCAGTGAGTATAAAGGTAAATTGTACACTCATATCAGTCAGTATAAAGGTAAATTGTACACTCATATCAGCCATTATTAAGGTAGATTCCTCATTATATGAGGAAGTACGCTTTTACACAGAGTTGTCAGCATATGGAACTGCCACTTTAGTTTATGTAACAGAAGCCAGCGTTCAACTGTTCAAATCCAGGTTAGATGCAGTGCTGGGTTCTCTCCAGTTTGCAGGCAAATGATAATCTATTGTTCTCGTCATTATGTACTCTAGCATTCTTGTGTTGTGTCCTGATCGATCGATTAGTTGAAGCCTGCCCCCACATCACATTGGCTCTTGGAGAGTAAAACTCATGAGCTCTTCTGCTTTAGAGCATATTAGTGTGTGTGTGAGCCTTGGACGGCGTTAAGCGAAATGCAGTGATCGGTTGTGAAGATCCCATCGGCGACAGGGTCAGAAGTGTTGGTGGGGTGGGGTCGTACCTTAAGCTCACAGTCTTGGTTGACAGCCAGATTCCCCGGTTTGAGATCCTGTGGGTGTGGGATACATAGAGAAGACTATGCCAAGCGTTCACATGCAGACATGCGCACGCTACATCACTTTACATGTTAGGCATTTCACAGAGGCTCTTATCGAAAGCCCCGCTGTCATTCCGTAGAGGTTAGAGGTTAGAGGTTAAAGGTTAAAGTTCACTCACCCTGTGGATGATTCCAGCAGAGTGGATATACTGAGAGACAGAGAGAGAGAGAGAGAGGCGGGGTCATCACAATGAGAGAGGATCCTTTAGCCATGACCTTTCCTGTCTGCATGTGCAGTGCGAATGTGTGTGTGTGTGTGTGTGTGTGCGCATCTGAAAGTATTCTTGTATGTTTTTACATGTGTGTCAAAAGTGTGGGAATTTCTGTGCTTCTTGTATACATATGCTTGTGTTTTGTGCGTATGTATGTGTATAGATGTGTTTGTGTATGTTTGTTGTGCATTTGTAAAGATGTGTACGTGTGTTTGTCTAGATGTGCCTGTATATGTGTGTGCCTGCGTGCATGCATGTAGATGTGTGTATTTGCTGTGTGCATGTGTGTGATGTGTGTATGTCTCGATGTGTTTGTATATGTGTGTCTGTGCGTGATGCGTATGTGTGTAAATTGGTATATTTACTGTGTGCATATGTGTTTTGTGAGTACATGTCTCCGTGTGTGTCAGTGTGTGCATGCGTATGTGTGTAGATGGGTGTATTTGCTGTAGGCCTATGTGTGATGTGTGTTGTGTGTGTATGTGTGATGTGTGTTGTGTGCGTATGTGTGATGTGTGTTGTGTGCGTATGCGTCATGTGTGTTGTGTGCGTATGCATGATGTGTGTTGTGTACGTATGCGTGATGTGTGTTGTGTGCGTATGCGTGATGTGTGTTGTGTGCATATGTGTCTCGATGCGTTTCTGTGTGTGTCAGTGCGTGCATGCGTATGTGTGTAGATGTGTGTATTTGCTGTAGGCCTATGTGTGATGTGTGTTGTGTGCGTATGTGTGATGTGTGCGTATGTGTCTCGATGCGTTTCTGTGTGTGTCAGTGCGTTCATGCGTATGTGTGTAGATGTGTGTATTTGCTGCAGGCCTATGTGTGATGTGTGTTGTGTGCGTAAGTGTGATGTGTGTTGTGTGCGTATGCGTGATGTGTGTTGTGTGCGTATGCGTGATGTGTGTTGTGTGCGTATGCGTGATGTGTGCGTATGTGTGATGTGTGTTGTGTGCGTATGTGTGATGTGTGTTGTGTGCGTATGTGTGATGTGTGTTGTGTGCGTATGCGTGATGTGTGTTGTGTGCGTATGCGTGATGTGTGTTGTGTGCGTATGCGTGATGTGTGCGTATGTGTGATGTGTGTTGTGTGCGTATGTCTGATGTGTGTTGTGTGCGTATGCGTGATGTGTGTTGTGTGCGTATGCGTGATGTGTGTTGTGTGCGTATGCGTGATGTGTGTTGTGTGCGTATGCGTGATGTGTGCGTATGTGTGATGTGTGTTGTGTGCGTATGTCTGATGTGTGTTGTGTGCGTATGCGTGATGTGTGTTGTGTGCGTATGCGTGATGTGTGTTGTGTGCGTATGCGTGATGTGTGTTGTGTGCGTATGCGTGATGTGTGTTGTGTGCGTATGTGTGATGTGTGTTGTGTGCGTATGCGTGATGTGTGTTGTGTGCGTATGCGTGATGTGTGTTGTGTGCGTATGTGTGATGTGTGTTGTGTGCATATGTGTCTCCATGCGTTTCTGCGTGTGTGCATATCTGACCTTGAGTCCTTTTAGCATCTGATAGACCAAAAACTGCACTCTGTCCTCAGATAGACGTTCCATCTTCATCAACTTCCCCAGGTCTGTGCCCATGTAGGGCATGACTAGGTAACTGACAAAGAAACACAGAGAGCCAATCAGATCCATACAAATGTAGGGCATGACCAGGTAACTGACAAAGAGACACAGAGAGCCAATCAGATCCATACAAATGTAGGGCATGACCAGGTAACTGACACAGAGACAAAGAAAGGGTACATTTAAATCTGGAAGGACAATAGGATGTTCACAGACCCATCACATAGTCAGCTGCGGTCTCAAGACTAGGACATTACTGGATATGCTAAAACAACTTAAAACAAGTCAGCTGAACATAAACCAAAAACTGACGAGACATTCAAAACAGTGTAGGAATGTGTTTTAGCACAGCAGGGGCATGAAAGAATATTTTGAGTCAGTCACTTCCTTTTTCATATTAATTTGAGAATGCAATAAATTTGAAAACGAGGATGTCCATTTATGAAAGAAAGGTATTAAAGCAAACAAGTGCACGCGCACACGCACACACACACACACACACACACACACACACACACACACACACACACACACACACACACACACACACACACACACACACACACACCAGCCCTGACCTAATCTTGCCTGGGGTCAAACAACCAATCCATTGTTCCCGGCAATCAGTTGACTGCTGTGTGATGTCATGAAGTTTAGTGGGGCGGGGACACATACACAGATACTCACAAGTCCTGAAATCTGTCCAGTGAGAGGGCAGCGGTAAAAACATCCAGCAGTCCAATCACCTGCTCCCCAGCCAATGGGGTATGAGAGCAAAGGTAGACATAGAAAGTGGTCACTCTGAGCCAGGCTAACAGGAGTGCACAGTGTTATTGTGTGTATGTTAGGGCATGGGGCGTAAACAGTCCTGTATCAACACAAAGCTAAACCGCATGTCACAGCGGCCAGGAATGCGTGTAAACAACCACATGCTCGTATATTACCTTTATCAGTCACCGTGGGTAAAGGTCACCATGGGTACATGTCATGTGACTGCTGCAGACATGTAGTTACCATGACAACCAAATTCAACATACTAGGAACTGGGCTAAAACCGAAGAAGTTGTGGGTTCGATTCCCAGGTGGGGAACTGCTGCTGTACCGTTGAGCAAAGGTACTTAAAGCTGGAGTACGCAACTTTTTTTTCCGAAAAATGTCATGGAATGGTCATGCTTAGTTGGTAGCAATCATAGAAAGAAAAATCTATGATTGATGAGAAAGAGAAATCCAGCAGCATACACTGTGTTCATACCCTCAAATTCTGCATTCTAAAACCAACGATTCGGCCCAAATTTTGTTTTCAAAACAAAGTGGCTTATGACAAAAGCCAATCGAAGAGAGTGTGCAGGAACAGTGTTGAGTGTGGAGTAACAATGCTGAGTGTGCAGTAACAATGTTGAGTGTGCAGTGACAATGTTGAGTGTGCAGTAACAATGTTGAGTGTGCAGTAACAATGTTGATTGTGCAGTAACAGTGTTGAGTGTGCAGTAACAATGTTGAGTGTGCAGTAACAATGTTGAGTGTGCAGTAACAATGTTGAGTGTGCAGTAACAGTGTTGAGTGTGGAGTAACAATGTTGAGTGTGCAGGAACAGTGTTGAGTGTGGAGTAACAATGTTGAGTGTGCAGGAACAGTGTTGAGTGTGGAGTAACAATGTTGAGTGTGCAGTAACAGTGTTGAGTGTGCAGTAACAATGTTGAGTGTGCAGGAACAGTGCTCAGCACATTGGTGGTGGTAGAGGTGAGTTTCCCCCTTGTCACTGTAAGCGCGTTGAGTGTCGTGAAAGGCGCTATATAAATGCAAGGTATTATTATTATTATTATTATTTCAGTGCTCACATTGTCGTGCTTCATGTGTTTCAGCAGACGCAGCTCCCGGTACGCCCGTTTGGCGAACAGTTCAGATTGAAAGGGCCGATGAAGCTTCTTAATTGCCACCCGCACACCTGTCCTACGGTCCAACGCTGAACTGGAAGCAAGGTCAGAGGTCAAAGGTCAGCCAATCATCTATATAGATTACAACAGAATTACTGATGGTTTTTGCATCCGTGTCACCTGCAAAAAATTGCATCCGTGTCACCTGCACCTCCACAATTTTGACTGCGGTGTATAGATACATTTATTGGGAAGGCTTTTCTAATTCTGTTAGTTTTAATGTATTTTGTACACCTCTGATATTATACAAGCAAAATAATTATAACCCAACCTCTCTGCTAAGTTATGCAGATGGGTTTTCACACAAGTAAATGTTTTCTCCCATATAGCACAAACAGGAGATGTTAGGGCTCGTAATCAAAGGTCTTGCGGTTTGTTATTAGAGAGTGAAAACAGTAACTCAGAAAGCAGGGTCCGTTCCAAAATGAGCTGTCATCTTTTCTATACATAAATTACTGTTGTAGGAATTTTTTAAATCCTACACAGGAATCTGGTTTGGCAGGCTGAGGAGATTGCGATAGGGACTGTGTGCAAATTCCTCTCCCGAGACTTCATTTAAAACTTTGAATGACTGTTAAATTATGTTAATAAATTGTTTTACAATATGGGAGGTGGGAGGGGAGGAGGTATGTATTGATTGACATGTTTAGCTACACTACACGAGAAGCAAAAATAACTGAACTTGCTACTTGATTTGTGTCTGTGCACAGTCACACTACTTAACAACATCAGCAACAAGTCTATCATGTTTCCAGAACAAGTGCAGACTGAATTCAGGATAGCCAAGGCTTGCAGTCAGTGTAGGCATGGTAGGCACTACCTTCCTTGTGAAAATGGGACAATAATTAAATAGTAAAATTTTGTACGATTAAATTCATTAAGCATTCCTGTGACAGTGCATTTTGTGCAATGTAATGCGAGATGCAACTTGGAAGGTCAATTAACTTTTATTATAAATTTTTTATTTACTTATTTGCACAATGAAACTAGCACTCTGAATAAACAAAACACAAGTGAACAAATTGTGTGGGTGAGATCATAAACCCCGAGAGGCTAATGAAACCCTCTCACCAATTCAACAAGACACACAAAAGAAAGGAACAATAACAGCAAACTTGTTCCCTTGGTATGTTCCCTTGCAGTGCATTGTATACAGACACAATAAATGGTGTCAAATTACATTTCACTGTTTAGCTAATCATTTAGAGTCATTGTAATTGTTTGTTAACAATATAAATATTATTTCATATGTATAGTATAATATTTAATTCATATTTATAAATGCTATATAAAGAGACTGTGTCTCTTTGTCAGTTTTGAACACTTATTGAACTTTTATCTCATCATTGGCCCCTTCTGATAAATGGATGGATGTTAAAAGATGGATAAATGGCAAAAGACAACAATTACAGAGGTGTGACAAGATGGAAAGGGTTAAAAATTTGTTCAATTGTGAACAAAACCAAAAAAGAAAAAAAGAAAAGTATTTTCATGTGTTCTCATCTGATTATTCATTCTTGTTGTTATATTAATCTATAATTTGAGCACGATTGTGTGCTTAATTTGCAGTGTACCCCAAATAACTCCTTGAAGAATTCCTTGAAGTGATCACACAATTTGCGGTTTATTTTAAAGCCAAAATGTGGCGAAAATGTGTGAAATTATGGTGAAAACTAATGGCAGCTTGGAGTAATTTATCTTGCAATTATACATATTTCAATACAGGTATTTTAATTGTATGCAGAATAAACAAGAAAATGGCATAATCTTTTCCAAATTTACTAAGATCAGGCATACATTTTGCAAGGTTTTAGATTCATAAATAACTGTTGAGATTTGTTTGTGAAAGTAGCTATATTATTTTTCATTTTTCCGTCTTCTGGGGCAATATAAGAGACAATACATACAGTACATACACAATCATAGTGTCAAATTAAATGTCACATTCTGCAACAAAAAAAAAGTAATATTAAACAATATAAATATTTTAAGGATTAATAATTGAGTATGATATTAATTCATATCTATAAAAGTATTATAACAAAAAGATAAAAACACTACTGTGTAGGCTACTCTATGGTGGCAAATACTGTGTTGCTATGTTTTGTCAAGTCTTGTAAATTTAGTTTATTTAAATAAAAATAAATAAAAGAAGAAATTCCAACAATTCAATTTGTATCACGAACTCAAAATACTCAGAAAACTGTAACTTTGTAAAATGGTTGATGCTCTGATGTGTGCTAATAATCTTGTCATCCAGCGAATCAAAAAGAATGCCCTTTCAAAGGCTTTGACTACATTGGGGCATCAATTTAGTGAGTTTTCGCAATCCCATTTACAGTTACAGAAATCAAATGTTACAACCATAAACTAAAAAAAATGTGGTGCTACGGGCTGTCTTTAAATACCAGACTGTTGTAATAGGAGCATCTGGACCGGACCAGTTGTGACATGCACAGGCGCTACATTTGCTCCATCGCAACTTCCTAGAGACGCAGGCACCCATGCAGAGTAACACACACAGGGTAGTGTTTATGAATGGATCTTTTTCGTTGATGCTGTAGTGGTGCCACACATTCAATGATCTTAAAATCATCTGTCTGGCTAATTCCATTCTCTGAGGCAACTGCATCAGATCCACGGATTATAAAGATCAGTGCATCTGCGCAGCACGATTAAAAAAAAAAAAACGAATGTGTCAACCCGGAAAACTACTTCGCCTTTAGTAGTTTCCTGTCCTTCGAGGTTATAAGCCTAGATGAGGGCCAGTGGCACGTTAGAATCACGCTAAATATATGTGTCCTCGTACGGATAATACGCTGCCTTGCCCTCTCTCAGTGCACACAATAAAGCCGACGGGAGTTCTTTGTTAACGCGGTGCCCGACTTTACAAAGGGAAATAGATCACATTGAACAGATCGAGAGGGGGGAAGCGTAGGAGGCGTGAGAGAGAAAATGAACAAGGAGGGATTTTTTCATAGAAACATTGTCTAAGAAATTCCACAAATTTCACTTCCATGTTTTACGGTCGTATGTCCAGAACAGCCATCGCCGTGTTGACGGAAGTATTTTCGCAACATCCAGTCGGCTACAACTCGATTCACCTCTTTTGTTACCTTGCGAGATCTCGCCTACACAATGGACTCGCTTATTTAGAGGTCCCATAACCTACAACAATTTCTCTTTTACATAGATGCAGTAGTCTAATATGTGTTTTAGTCCAATTACTGATAAATATTAAGCACTTTATCACGTCGACCACATTCCAAGGCAACACATTGAAACAGGGGCACTGACGACACTAAGAAAAACTCACCATACGGTGCCGTACGCCCCTGTGCCCACCTGCTTCAGATCTCTGTACCGGTCGGGAACCTCCCAAGCGGTTTTATTCACTTCCTGACTGTAAAAGCCCGGTCTGGTCCGACTCGACATTTCGATTCTGAATCTGCCAATTTGGATCCCCGACTTTTTCCTTCTTCTTGGCTCAAACACGCATAACCCCCCTCTTCAAGCTTTCTCTCTCGCACACTCTCCCTTGGTGAATGCGCAGCGCGTCCCCTTTCTCTTTGGCCGCCTGTGTGCACTCCACCCTGACTTATTGAAGGGTGGGTGTCGGTGACCTTTTTTTTTTATATTGCCGAGCGGTGATTTCAGTTTCTCCCCGCTGCAAGAGCAGGTAAGAACTATCGGAGTAAATGCGAAAACACTGCTGTAATGCAGTTTGCAGCGAGTTTGACTGAGTGTAGCCTATGCTAAAGCATACGAGCGCTAACGAACTATTGAATGGTTTATTAAAATACCAATATATAATTATTCTTAGTAAAGTAAAACATACGATCGTGCGGATTTATAGCCTAGAGCATTTTACAGCTTTGTTAGTTAATTTATTAAGCATAGTATAATTCAATTATATAATTTAATTTGTAAATTGTTAGCACCTTTACTTTTATATAACTGAAAGTTGTGCTCCGCCTTACTTCATTGCTTACACAGCGCTTATAAAGGGTACCCAGGACCCAACAGGATTATTATGTTGTTGTGGCAGTGTAGCTATGGCTACATCACAGGTGTGCAAGTTACCAAATGGACTAGGCTACTCACATTATCATAAAATATATTATCATAATATATTACTGGTATTTTACTGTCTGGACCCTTTAACAATGAAACACCTTAAAAATAAGTTTTTTCTCCCTAACAACACTTTCTCATTCTGATCACACCCATGATATAATAAAACAGAAGCCTACTGTGCAAATACATATTTAAGATAAAAGTGACACAAAAGTTTCATAAAACCACGAAAAATAGAAGTCCAATAAACATGAGAAAAGCATGACAAGACCACTGATCATATCATAGGTTTTGAAGTTTGATTTTTATTGAGATCGGAGGAAGGAGAGGAAACATGCGAACAGCGCTGGACGTCGGTTAGCATTTTATAAAAGACATGCGAGAACACCGCGAGGGAAAGGAAATTGAGAGAGACACATATACACATAAATTCTCTCTCTCTCTCTCTCTCTCTCTCTCTCACACACACACACACACACACACACACACACACACACACACACACACACACACACACACACACACACACAGTCTACACTGGACGCCGTGGTGACACACTGGAGATACGCCTCGTGGAATGGCGCACTGCACTGTCATCTGTTTGATGACGCAATCTGAGATCGATGGGTCTTGTGCGAGTTCAGCCCTACCAAGAGGAGGGGCTAAACTTGGACTTCTGCACTCAGTTTGAGACATAACTGGTTCCGTCTTCTTCACTCAGGCCCAGCCCATAACCTCACCTGTAAATCACACCGCTTGAATACTGATCACACATTAGTGCGCTGTAACATTTGTCCATGTGGGTACGTCAGCCTTAGCAGTCCATCTTGTGTCAAGAGATCGCATATTGCCTAGTGGGCCACTCTGCTGGATAAAAGGAAACCAGTAACAGCACAAAGAAAGTGCATCAGTTCATCCTGAAGAAGTAACAAATGTCAGGGCTTGAGCCG